>CM021105.1:253564721-253887346 GCA_007115665.2 Sequoiadendron giganteum
TTTCCCTCTCTCTCCTTTGCATCATCTCTCTCAATATCTCTACCTTCTCTCTCTCTCTCTCTCTCTCTCTCTCTCTCTCTCTCTCTCTCTCTCTCTCTCTCTCTCTCTCTCTTCCACCCTACACCTCCTAATTACTCTTGGGTCTATGTGTGCAACAAATCAGATATCTGTTTCAAATTGAATATCTGATTTGTGGCACCAAAATTTTACCGACACAATACATTTTTAAATTTTTTCAAATATTGCCCAACCCCGAATTTTTATACTTTTAAAAATTGGATATCCGATTTGTAAAAATTAGGCTTGGGAATTGCTATGGAGAAATGTACTGACACCCAACCCAAAAGAAAGTCAACTCAGGATTTCCGCATTTTTTGGCGAGTGAAAAATGCTACTTTTTCCTATTGCCACTTTTTGGCCCCTCATGATCCTACACGTGCCCAAATAATGGTGGAGAATACTGCTCAAATGCATTCAAGGAATATTGTAACAATTTTGGAATTAGGCATGAGAAAAATATTCCTAGTACTCCTCAGCAGAATGGTGTTGTAGAAAGGATGAATCGCATTATCATGGAGAAGGTGGGGAGTATGTTGTCAAATTCCAATTTAGAAAAGAATTTTTGGGTAGAAGCAGTGAGGACAACCTGTTATCTCATAAATCGATCTCCTACTACAGCCCTGGATGGCGGCATTCCTGAAGAAGTTTGGACTGGTAAGAAGGTGAATTATTCTAACTTGAAAATATTTGGATGTGAAGCATTTGTGCATATTCCCAAAGAGAATAGAACTAAGCTAGATGATAAATATATGAAATGCATTTTCTTGGGATATGTGGATGGTGAATTTGGTTATCGTTTATGGGATCTTGTTAAACATAAGATTATTAGAAGAAGGGATGTTATATTTAATGAGTTAGAGATGTTTAAGAGGACTATGGGTAATTTGGAGGTTAAGAAAATTGTTGACAAGTTTGAAGAACAACAAGAAAATATCCCACCAATTGAAGAAAATGGGAAACAAGATCAAGAGTATGATGAACAACAAGAGGAGAATGTGGAACAACAACAAGAAACTATGTAGGATCCTTTACAAGAGATTCAATTTGAAAAAACAACACCACAGTTGGTTCGTAGATCCACTAGGCCTCATAAGCCTTCACAAATGTATACACTTAGACTATATTCTATTAAGTGATGAAGGTGAACTTGATGGTTTTTAAGAAGCTTGTAAAGATGAGCATAAAAAAGAATGGAAGAAAGTGATGGAGAAAGAAATGAAATCATTGTTGGAAAATAGAACTTAGGAGTTGGTAAAGCTTCCAAATGAAAGAAAATCCCTACAAAACAAATGGGTGTACAAGATCAAGCATGTGGGTGACAAGAAGAAAGAAAGATACAAATCAAGGTTGGTAGTGAAGGGAATTTCTCAGAAAGAAGGTATTGACTTCACTGAAATATTTTCACCTGTTGTTAAAATGTCATCCATTAGAGTTATTATTGGTCTTACTGTTGCTTTAGACTTGGAGTGTGAACAATTAGATGTAAAGACAACCTTCCTTCATGGAGATTTGGAAGAGGATTTTACATGGAGCAACTAAAAGGATTTAAGATAAAAGGTAAAGAGAACTTGGTTTGCAGGTTGAAGAAGAGTCTCTATGGGTTGAAATAGGCACCTCACCAGTGGTATAAGAAATTTGATTCATTTATGTTGGAGCATGGTTTCGATAGACTATAGGCTGATCATTGTGTCTACATCAAGAGATATGATCAGGGAAATTTCATTATATTACTGTTATATGTGGATGATATGTTAGTTGTTGGACAGGATAAGAATATGATTAACAGGTTAAAGAAGGATTTGGGAAGTCAATTTGCAATGAAGGATTTGGGTCCAGCACAACAAATATTAGGCATGAAGATCATTCATGATAGAAAGAAGGAAAAATTATGGTTGTCACAAGAAAAATATATTGAAAAGGTGCTAGACAAATTTAATATGAAGGATGCCAAGCTAGTTGGTACACCTCTTGCTTCTCATTTCAAATTGAGTGTCGATTTATGCCCTTGCGATGACAAGGAGAAGGAGGAAATGAAAAATATTCCTTATGCTTCAGCAGTTGATAGCTTGATGCATGCCATGGTATCCACTCATCTGAATATTGCACATTCAGTGGGAGTTGTGAGTAGGTTCCTTGCAAATCCAAGCAAACAACATTGGCAAGCTGTAAAGTGGATTTTTAGGTATCTCGAGGGTACTAGTCATTACTATTTATGTTTTGGCAATACTGATATGGTGCTTGAAGGATTTACAAATGCAGATATGGTTGGAGACCTAGACACTAGAAAATCCACCATTGGTTATTTGTATACGTTTGCAGGTGTTGCAGTATCTTGGGTATCCAGGTTACAATGAATAGTATCTCTCTCCACAATAGAGACATAGTATATAGCTGCGACAAAGGCTTACAAAGAGATGTTGTGGACGCAGTGATTCCTAGGAGAGCTAGGAATAAAATAGGATACGTATGTGCTATATTGAGATAGTCAGAGTTCCATTCACTTGGCGAAAAATCCAGCCTTTCACTCACGAAACAAAAATATTGACTTGAGGTGTCATTGGATTCGGCAGGTGTTGGAGAAAGTACAATTATCCTTGGAAAAGATCCATATAGATAAGAACCCTACTGATATGCTCACTAAAATTCTGCCAAGAGAAAATCATGATCTATGTAGAGACATGGTAGGCTTAGGGGTGACTTGATGATTACAGCTTATTCAAAACCCTTCATTTGCTTCAAGTGGGAGAATGTTCAAAACATGTTTTATGAAGTAGATAAAGGTGTTGACAGAAAGGAGATCACCTCCACCAAACTTAATTAAATATAGAAGTTTATGTCAGCGGTGACCACCAAACAAAGTAATGAAGTCAACAAAAACATTTAAATTAGAAGCTTTTTCCTGTCACAATCTCTTCTCCTCCATTTTTCTTTTATACATGTTTTTTTTTAGTGCAAAGTTTTTTTCCAAAGAGTTCTAAGACCTTTATTTATAGAGGCATTTGTAATCATTTTTGCAAGAAAACAGAAAGAAGAAAAGCTTTGTTTATGGATGCAACAACATAAGTATTTTGGGCTCTTTTGATATATATTTTTGTGTGTTCATAAGTGCTTTGTTTTCGTTTAGTTTCATGAGCACTTTTTATTCTTTGTATCCTATATCCTATGTTCTTGTTTTTTTGTGTGTAGATTTCTCTTTTGATAGAAAGGCAGATGCTTTCTCAATGATAGCTTTCCCAACACTCTCCACAATGAATTCATAGACCCACATCTAGAATGAGATAAGGCCGAGATCACGTGGATGACAAGGAGTAGCGTCGGCAACAAATTTTCTCACGTGAAGAATATTTTTGTAAGACAAAGGCCTGCAACCTTGATAGACCCACAAGAACTAGTTTTGTATGATGAAGATCCATGGGAGACAAAATGTCAAAGGTGTTGCTAATGCATTGAGCCCAAAACCTACAAGATATAACATACCTTAAATTTCCAATTTTGAATCAAAACTAAATAAATGCAAGGATATATTCAAATAGGCCCACAAGATGAATAACTCTGTAGCATTTGAGCAACTCATCTCATAATAAATTCCTTTCATATATGAATCCATCTACTAAGTTTGTAAATCCTAGCGGATGAAAATAAAGTGCATCCATAGGCTTATTAATGTGGAACCAAACTTTACAATGCTCAACCTTCACAGACAAGTATGGATCCATAGAAATAAATAATGCTGATAAGAATAAGGAGCACAGGAAGGGAACGGGTGTTTACCATCCCTACAATACACCTTACAAAAGTCTACATAATGAATTGTTAAATATTCATTATGTAGGGCCTATGACCTCTGTGAATCACCATAAGATATTAATACTCACTCGCCCACTTATGAATCATACAAGCTGCCCTAATGCAAATTTGAACGACAAAATTCCTCATGATGATAATAGTTTTTGATTGAGGAAAAAATGGGTTTTACAGGGACCTGAAACCACAAAGTTTACAAACCAATAAAAGATAGATCATAAGAAATTCCAGGAAAAGATAGGTTGCACACCAAAGATAAATAGAAAATAACCGCAGCCACCAGCAAAACCCAATAAAAGGAAAGAAAAAAACCAACAACAGCAGAAACACAACCAAACCTAACCCAGAGACTTTAAGGTCTCTACCACTTATGTTTCCAAGATGTCCAAATCTTTGGCTGCCATCTTTAGATCCTGGGTCTCCAGAGGCATAGTATCCTGTCTTTTCTTCATGGCGGCTCTGGTTCTTTTTGAAGGGCCCAAATCCTCAGCTTTTTTTATGTTCTTCTCAACATCTAGATCCACAATCAAAAGTCCCTGCTAAGTGTTGTCCATTTTTTCCACCAAATCTCTCAAGATCGTAGAGTTATTTTTAACAATTCTTCGGTTGTGTTCTATCATGGCTTTCAGAGCTTCCCTGATCTTCTCAATATCTTTACCAAGGTTCTCCCCATCCTTCTTGAGGTTTTTAGTGAAATCTACTTCTTTCTAGAGGTAGTCTGCCATGCCCATCTTCTCGTTCGCCATCCACAAAGCCTCAGTCAAGTTCTTCTCTACCACTTTGGCTTCTAGAATTTCCACTTTACTTGTGATAGCTCTGTTTTTAAGATTTAGGTCCTTAATTTCATGAAATGCCCACTTCAGAATTTTGAAATTATCAATTGCTCCATTTCTAGCCAGAGAAAGAATATCACCATAAAAATCCCTGTCAGGTTCAAAAGTAGGGTCATCATGAGGGTTGGGTCTATCCTCTCTATCAACATAGTGGAAAGAGGAAGAGGAGATATCCTTCCTAGAAGGTTCCACAATGTCATCATTCAGAGAATCCTCCGAGTAGGCCACCAGCTTATCCACCAGGGGTTCATCCCTTATCTTGTCCTCCAACACAAACGCTTCTAGAGGAATTTTCTGAAGACAATATTTTTTGTTTGAAGGCTTAGTAGAAGGGGTATTCTTCCTTTTTTAACTAGGAGGAGGAGTAATCTCTTCCATCCAGTCTGATTCTGAACTCTTGATATCCTTAGGCAAGCTAGACTCAATGTCATAACCCTCCGAGGCCGAGGCAAAGATGGGGTTAGAGACAGCCGACATATTTTTGAAGTGCTCATAAATGAGCTGAATAAGGCCAACATGCAAGACCAGATTCTTATCAAGATTTTTCCTATTCTCCTCAATGCTATTGTTCAAAGAGCACAATAGCTAATAGGGGAAAGAAACCCTAACCTTATATCTAAATTGGTTAAGTAAAATGAAATGATACCATGATGATAATAGTTAAACTCATCAATTTGTAAGAAATTTAATCATCGACAGGAACTACGAGAATCGGTATGGAGGTTGGGACCGAATTAAACAATACCCCATTAATCAGAAAAAGTATCAAACTAAATGAAAGGATATAACTAAATGAAAATCCATAATATATACCCACAACCATAGTTTGTGGAGATACAAACACAACAAGGATGCAAAAAAATTAATGTGGTTGGGCGGACACAAAGTCCCACAAAAATTACCCCCGATAATAGTAGAGGTTTTCCTATTGTCCATTTTGGTAAAGGTGAACATATAAGATCATGGTGAGTTGTGCAGGATGAAGCTTTCGTGTATATAAGTTACCTCATGCAAGATTTAATTTTTATTATCTTAATGAGGAGTCGCCTCTTAGATGTTGGTGCTTTTTTCACATTACCACCACTCAAAAATGTTATCTAGGCCTATGAGACTTACACTCAAAGGAACCCCTACGATCCCAAGGCTGTAAAATGTTTCACTGAGCTGAAACGAGATACAAAGATATGGAATGGTCAAAGCAACACATTTTGCAAATTATTGTTAGAGTAATGGAGGTTGCGTGAAAAGGAAAATAATAGGTTTCATGGCCTCCCGAGTAACTCCCATTCGTGTGGAAATGAAATTTTACAAAAGCTAAAATTACAGGGATTGGACCTCTATGGGATGGGAGCATGGCGGTGCCAGAAGACTAAATTTCCACTTTTATGAAAAATTGTACGTTTTTAGGAATGGAGCAACTGTGGGGATGAGACCCATTGGCACCATAGAACCAAAATTCTATAAACAAAATTTGGCAATGAAATTTCTTTGGTGAATTTCCACAAAAGGCTAAAAACTTAAGTTTCAATGCAAGCCCAAATGTGCAAGTAGGAATGATCATGTGGAGAAATTATGAGGCCAAAAGGATCATAAGTTAAGTTCCTTGGTCAAGCATCACATGGAATCCCACAAATGGATTCCCGAAAGCTTCACTTTGCAGGAATTGACATAGGGCAGGGATGAGGACCATGAGGGCTTGATGAGCTACAATGTCGAAGATGAGATCCTCATGAATAGAATCCTAAAAACACAAGGGTGACCCCAAAACTTAAATTCCAAAATAACCATTACCCCAAAGAGCGAAAACCCTGCAAAAACATTGGGCATCAAATGTGACCAAAACCTTTATTAAGAGCTAAGGAAAGAACCAAAAACGCAAAGCAAAAGTGACCAAGAAGGTGAAAGAACTAAAAAAATGGGGGTCCCCACTTTCACCATGGCATGTGTGTGAAAAGGAAACAATAGGTTGCATTAGGACTCATTTTGGCTATTTAGATCGAATGTACATTGAAAATTGCATTCATAATTGTAATTTCCATTGTTATACATTTTCATTTGTATCACATTGTCTTAATTTAAGAAAATTCTAGAAAAATACTCAATTACAGACCTGTTTGCACACACAAAAGTATAACCTTTAGTCAGTATAATAAGCAATCAACTTTTGAATTTTTAGAACTCCTATCAAGGATTCAAATGCCCTTGGGTGCCCCTATCCTTGTACACTTGCATTAACAAGCTTTTTCACACTTTTGTGTCTCTGTGTCTTTAGTTTGTTTGTGCTTGCACAACCTTTTTTTGACATTCTTAATTACATTCATTTAGGCATCTTTCGTTTGGATCAAAAAAGTGATAAAAAGTGAAAAAAATTGCATTGTTTCATTTCAAAATTTCATCAAACTCATCATTCTCATATTTAGGAATCTTAAAATCAGTCAATTTATGCATTTTAGATCAGAAACTCACATTTAAATTTCTCATTTATTGTTCACATATTGTTACACACTTTCATTGGCATAAAATAAGCAAATTCTAGGTTCAAACTATTTGCAAGCAGCCATAAAATCCTTCAATAGTGTCTTACATAGTCAAACTTTGAAATTCTAGATACCTTGTCTAGGAATCTAACACTGCTAGGCACCTCTATCCTATTATCTACTTATAAATTAGCTTCTTGTGATAGAATACTCTCAAGAGACTTTATTTAGATCTATTGTTTGTTTTCCAGTCACTTGTTAAAAAATAGTCTAAAACATTGAAAATTCTCATATCATCATGGCTAGGTTCTTTGGTAAAGTTTGGATGTCCTTGAAATCTTTGGTTAATGTCTCAAGTTTTGTGTTTGGAAATGGCCCTAATTTTGATAATGATACTCATGATACTTCATCTCCTAATACAAGTCTTCTTGATATTTTGGGTCAAGATGAAGAGAGCATGCATGAATTCATACAAAATTCCTTACATAACCTTGAGAATAATGCAACCATTTATCCTTCAATGCAATGGCCTAATCACCCATATCAACAATCAATATCTCCTACTGTACCACCACTTGAAATGTTCTCTTTGTTACATCCAAAAATTGAATCACAAAGCATACCTCAACCAACATGCATGGAGCTACCTACCAATAAAAATAACAAGGAAAGCACATCAACCAATCTCCCATCATATGAGCATAAAGCTACAAACACACCCATTAATTTGGAATAGAGTTATGGGAAACGCTTTAGAATCTTAAGAAAAAAAGGATGTGACATAGAGAATGAACATGGAATTCATCCCCTCTCGAAACAAACACCATCAAAAGATACCAAAGGAATAGATTACCAAAGTCCTCAACCTCCACATCAAACAGTGGTCTCACCAACCAAAAAATACAAAGTCTATGGTCCTATTAAGAAGTTACCATTCTTGCATCCTATAACCAAGACTGAACAATCCTTAGACACACTTCTCAAACTAGGACATAATACATTGTCACCCATCTATTACTAAGAAGATAAGAACTTGGAAAGAGTACAAATATTTCTTACTATGCATATCATAGAATAATATGGGACATCTTACTGATGAACGTCGTGCTTCAAAAAGGAAATTGAGAGAGTTTGATCCTTCTGGGGATCAAATTGAACATATGATAGATTAACATTCATTTTTTTTCTCCTTGTCATGTGGTAGATGTAGTATAACACACCGCTCACTACCATCCATGAGGTTATAATTTAAGCTTTATGCAATAATATTTTATCTTGCAAGGAGCAACATATCATCATTCATTCTAGGTTCATCTTTGTCCCTACACTTGGGGGGAAAGAGGTTAGATAGCCTTTTGTTAGGTTATTCCTTCTTGGGATCCCTCTTTATCTCCTTAAAATTCTAGTGTAGCAAGTACACTAACATTTTAAGGGGGGCATAGAGTCCCCCATTCATTATTTACATGTGAAATGGTCCCTTTTTAGTGATGATAACATACCTCTCCTAGGAAGTGTGACCTTTTCAGTCAAAGTGTGGCCTTTTTGATCTATGTGAGTGTCTCTTTGGTGTTAACATTGGGCTTGATGTCCTCTAAGAGTGTGAAATTTCTTGGCATATTATGTTGTCCTTTGTAGTAATACTATGGCTAGTATTCCATAAGGTTTGATCTTTTTATTCCTTGACTTATCGTGTCTTGGTAATGATGTCATGTGTGATATTCCCTAAGGTGTGACTCTTGCATGTATTGAGCAAATCACCTTCGTTTTTTTATAAATCATCTCTTGTGGTGGTGTTTCTATAACATCCCTTGAGATTTTGGATATATCGTATCATCGTTTATGCACCCCATAAGGTGATTATTGTTCATCCTTCAAGATGTTAAACCTTGTACACCCCTTGAGGTGAGTTTTTTTCATCCCCCGAGATGTTAAACCTGGTGCACCCACTAAGGTGAGTTTTATTCATCCCCCGAGATGTTAAACCTTGTGCACCCCCTAAGGTGAGTTTTATTTGTCCCCCAAGACACTAAACCTTGTGCACCCCTTGAGGTGAGTTTTGTTCATCCCCCAAGATGCTAAACCTTCTGCACCCCCGAGGTGAGTTTTGTTTGTTCCCCAACATTTTAAACCTTGTGCACCCCTAAGGTGAGTTTTATTCATCCCCCAAGATGTTTAACTTTATGCACCCCCTGAGGTGATTTTTTTCAAGATAATTCATGGATTCAACATAATGAAGCTTGTTGGGTCATGAACTTGAGTACCCCTTTTAAACATGGCCACCTAGCATAACACAACTTTCTTACCCTGGTGGATCCATCTATTTCATGATTAAGTGGAATAACACAACTTTCTAACTTCCTCATGGGAACTAGCATTTATTTGATGGATGATGGGTATTTGAGAAAATTTAAGATTGAGGTCTCTTTGCCTTACTGACTCGAATATTTTAGTACTAGCCTTGTGTTTTTGTGTGTTTTTCTTGTGTATTTTCTTTGTGTTCGTATTTTTTCTACATCATGTTTGTTTTCATTTCATTGTCATCTTTATGTTCCATCATGTCATATGTTTTCATCGTGCATGCTTCATTTTTTCTAGCATGTATGTTTGTGTATGTTTTATTGTTGAATTTCATACATGTGTGTCCTTTGTGAGTATGTTGGTTTACCATGGGATCTTGGATCTTGGGGGCTTAATCACCTCCCTAGATCCTTAGTTATCCTATCTTTTTAACATTTGGACAATCACACCCCTCTTGACATATATTTTCTAATTTAGTGTGAGTCTGAGTGTAAGTTCATACTCTCACTCAAGTGGGGGTTAAATGTAGTATCATAAATTGTCACTCTTGACAATTTCACACTAGTTTTTTCTCTCCATAAATTATTGAGCCTAATTGGGTCCCTAATTTCTTGAAATCATGCATTCTATATCCCATTCGTACCACTTTCCAAGAAATTGTAAGCATTGAACAAATGCATCCAATTAATATTTTTCCCCAAACACTTAATATCCTAGAGAATAGGTCCAGGAACCATTTGACCAAGGGTGAATAGGTCCAAGACCCATTCGCCCAAGGGCGAATGGGTCCCCCTATTTTGTGAAGGACTAATTTTGGACATGTCAAAATAGCCATTTTAAAATTCAAATTTTAAATTTTAAATGTCTACTATCATGATTTAGTAATTGTAAAATTAGAGAAATGCATATAAATACCTAGTTATTACATCATTTTAAACCTAAGTGAAAGGAACAAGCATTCATGAGAAAAAACTATTGTCAAGATCATTCAAGAGCAAGTAAAGAGCAACATTTCAAAACTTTATTGCAGCAATTCAAGATCCTAACATCGTGTTGAATCTTATATAAGTTTATTTGTGTTTGTGTTATCCTTGTTTTGTGAAGGCTAACACTTTTTTAGATCTACAAAGAATTCAATAAAATCAAGCAAGAAAGATCCAAGTCTTTGAGGTGATGTTTATTACTTTAGTCCTTCAAGGAATTTGGATTGAAGGGTGGTGAGTTTCAACACTTTGTGATTTCATCATTCCTTCCAATTCTTTATCATTCTATCATTGACATTTCCATTGTGGAAGTGGAAACACTTACATGGGGTTTGATTGAGGCAAGCCCCTAAATGGCCCAACATTTTCCCTCTTGTTGAATGTGTAGGTTTTAGGTTTGAAGAGGATTGAGGGAAACTTGAAGAAAAATTGTCCATTGTTGCATTTGAAGCCTTACATCTTGTCAACAAACATGAAATCACCTACAAAATTATCTGACAGTGTTCTGACAATTCTGCAATTGGAAATTAGAATCTCAAATCTATTAGAGGACCCCAAAAATAGAGCATAAGTGTCATACAAAAATCCATTCACCCAAGGGTGACCTAGTCCTGCTACAACACTTAGATCCAACTTTTGGTGATAGGAACATCCTCTGTACTTTCCAAATCTACCTACAAGATATTGTTTTAGTTTGTGCATTGTCAGGATTTTACATTTTCATATTAGGTCATATAGTTTAATTATGTTAATCATAGAAAATCAATTCCAAATCATCCTAGTACTTAATAGGATGGAGTTTTAGGTATGATGGCTTACCTTCATGGTTGAAAGTGAATCTACTCACCTTGTTAATATCCATCTTAATGAAACATAAGAAAATACCACACCCCAAACCATTTTCAACCCTAGGTTTACATATTAGGCCTAGGTTTCTTATTTTCTTTGTTTCACATATGATCAAGGTTCCAAATTTTGAATCAATAGCTCACAAGTCCATAACTTAACAAAATGTGTACAAATAAATTAGAGTTTCGATTGTATTTATGTCTATCCATATTTGGAAAATTCTATGAGATTTTAAAATGGTATAGTAAAAAAATTGGTGAATCCCATGTGATTATACAATGACACATTTAAATGTTGGGAAAATAAAACCTCAACGGAACACATACATTGTAGTTTTCAAGATGATCAATATGATTATGGCCCTACGATTAGCATGTTCAGAGTTATCATAGTATTGGTGAAATGGGTCCTCATATGCAATTATTTTTTAATGTAATTGGAAAAATGTGTCCTCAAACATAATTATTTTTTAATGTTATTGGAAAAATGGGTCCTCATACTCAATTATTTGTAAATTTTACTTGTGAAATGGGTTCTCACACACAATGAAAATTTAATGATGTTGGTGAAACATGTCTTGATACACAATGTCATTTTAATAGTATTGGAAAATATGTGGGTGATTTAATACATGCTTCTAAGACTCCAAGAAAAAAGAGTAATTAGTCTATTGGAAATACGTACTTTTTATGGTGAAACTATTAATTACATATTCCTCAAAATAAATTGATGGAAAATTGGACTGATAATTTGTAAAATCTAGGTGATTTGGCTACCCTATTGGTTGCAATACATTCACCAATTTTGACTTGGATGATATGAACTATTCTCCAATTGGTGAAGATTAACGACCTAAAAATTCCCTGGTAAAAATTATTATAAGGCCCTATATCCCTAATGATGATATTCATTGGAAATAATTTAATAATTAAAATACAATACAATTTTTTCATCTAGAATTAGGTTGATTTTTTTATCTAATTTGGGTGGAAAATAAGATAAATTATATGGGAACAACATATTTCAACTTAGTTCGAACAAAATTCCCTAAGGCCTAGTCATATTAGATATTGTTTCAACTCCAATGAAAAGATCAAAAATAAAGGTCAAAGGTCAATGAGTAGTAAACCCAAACTCTATTGAGATGGTGAGATATTCTCTAGAAAGATGGTCATAATAAGTAAATAGGTAGATCCTACATTTGAAGTATTTTTTACAAAGATCTCACAAGAATGCAATGATATCATAACATATACCTCTAAGTACCTAAAGATGTACAACAAGGACATAACTTAATATACAACATAAATTGGATGCTATTGTTGCCCTATAATGAGATAAAATAATTAATAGTGAATCTACACATCAAGATCATGATGCAAAAGGACCTCAAAAAGAAGATAAAGGCTAGGAAAAACTTCCTTGTCAATAAATCTACTCTTTCAAATTTGGTACTTGTAAGAAACAACAAATAGATTTATTTTTGCGTGATTTTTTATTATCTTAATTGAGCCTTGCTAATATTACACTATATTTTTCCCCTATTGGTGATAAAACTCTACATTGATGGGAGATACACATTGATAAACAACCTTAGTGAAATAAATTTGATCTAGGAAATCAAGTGGGAGTTGTGATTAAACCATAATTTGTTTTGGCCAACTAACAAGAGTAGGAAAGTCATCTAAAATTTTGGCTCTTCTAATATAAGGAAGGTGTTCCTACAAATTTGAATAAGATAAAAATATATGGTTGCATGGATTATTTATCCTTGCGTACAAGGATACCACAAATATTTTTCACTAAGGAAACCTTATACTAGCTTACTAGTCTTGTAAACCAAAGATCTCTAAACAAGAAGGTTAATTTATTAGGTTATAATACAAGTAAAGATTAAAAACCATGTTAATATCCCAAAATTAAAATCCATTTTAATTTCCTAGTACATATAGCTTATAAAATCCCAAAAAATCATAACCATCCAAAAATAGAAAAAATAAATGCATGCTCTCCAAATACATAGCATATGTAAGAATTAATGAGCTTATGAAAACTAGTAGATCATACCTTATAAATAATTTATAAAGGATAGAAGATATTTCATTATGAAACATGAAAAAATTATTTAAATATATGATCAATGCCTTAATATATTTATGACCAAGTCAAAGCCTAAAGGCATCGATAAACATTTCAATAAGCATGAGCCTAAAATTTAAATATGAATGAACTAAGAGTAGACAACCAAAATTACATCAAAGATTCCATTAATTTAGTTAAAATTTCACTTTAAAGATGTAAATTCAAAATCTTGAGAAACTTCATATGAAAAAATATTATTTAATAATCCACAATTAATCAGATAAATTCTATATACTATAATTAATTTTTTTTACATCTATTACAATAGGAAACCAATAAAAAAGAGTAATGCTCGATAATAGATGTGGCCCCAAAGATAAGTCTCTCATCCCCTAAAAACATATTATTCAATCATGGAAAGGAATTATTTTTGCAAGGACCTTCTCCAAATTTACAAAACAATGATTTACATAAGACTTCAAACTTGGAATTGCAAATTGACCCCAAAGAATATACTAACTAGAGGACATGCCCTATACTAGTATCGTAAAAAAGTAATTTTTTCTAAGAGTAAACTTGTATTTTATCAAATATTTATGTAAAAAATTCCCAATTGTCTAGCACTTTGTTAGATATGCACTATTGTACATATACTATAACAAGAAAGAGGATAAAATTTTGTTATCACCATGCTATTATGTTCATTTCATTATAGAAAAAAATTATTCATTAAGTGCTAAAAGAAATGCTCCAATCTCCTACCAATACCTCCAATCAAAATGAAAGAAAATAAGAAATACATTTTGATTGAGGATTACTTAGAATATCAAACACTACATAGCCCTGTGCATATTAGAATTTTTCACAAGATTCAACAAGTTAACCACATATTTGTATTAAAATTACCATATGTCACACAAATATAGACACACCTTTATACCAAATCCACCCTCATAGACTAAATAACATCCTCAATTATGCCTCATACACTATAACACTTTTCAAAGTGATCTAGGAAATATTTGCTCATAACTTTTCAAAGGAACAAGGATTCAACACATATAGTTATGTGGGAAGTGTTGCCCAAGATAACCACCTACTATATTTTATCGCATATCCAACTTAAAACCATTTGAATAATACCAAGTTGCATTCCTACTTATGTATTGTAGACACCAAGAATTTTCCTAAGCATATTACACATCTCGATTTCACTTGTTAATAGAATTTTCCTCATTATCACCTAATTCCTCCATTTAATTAATTAATTTCAAATTATTTGATTAAATTCACTTTATTCCCCTATTAATTGAATAATTAAAGTTATTTGATCAATTCATCATTTTATCATTAATTACTCCTTTTAATTAAATAATTTCTAATTATTTAATTAAAATCTTAATTCATCTCATCCTCACAATTAAATAATTTTCATACGTATTTGACTAATTTTCCTCCAACCCTTCAACTTGCACAAAGAATATGGGTGATCCCACAATAGTGGTTTACAATTTTTGGCCAAACTAGACATTGAAATTATTATTTTTAACTAAATCTTCACATTCGGGCACCTATAGTAGCTAAATCATGAAGAATTTGAAGATGATGCAAACTAGAGTCTCATCACATTTTGTCTTTAGATTCTAAAAATATTTTTTTCAAAATTTTTGGAATCAGATTGCACTTCTTTTTCCATCTCCCACGAAATTTGGTTTTTTTCAAAAAACAACATTTTTAAAAAGTGACGCACACCGTATAACGCATAAATTTTTTTCCATGAAGGATAAAATTCTAATTATTTTGAATTTAGATTTGTAACTCTGATATATTGTGCTTCCACTTGGTTAGATAGTTTTTTATTGAATATTTTTTCTTTAATCAAGTTTCAAAGTCAAACCAATTACAATTCAGACATAGCGCGACCATATAATGCGTAATTTTTTTGTATATATCGAAATTTAGTTTATTTTTTTTGTTGGATCAAGGACTTCAATATCTGGTGCACTCATATTTTTCAAAAAAAAATTGATAATCTGCTATTTTTCCACATGTGCATAACAAAGACCTTCATTTTCAATGAAAAACCTATGTTTAATAAAACTAAAAAAACAAATACATAATAAAACCAAAACATATTAAAATTATATTCGTTGGATAGCTCATTCTGAGGACTACCTAATTTCAGTTGGGTTTGTGAATATTCCTCCATTTTCATCCTCAATCGGAGCTCCGAAGTGCCAAAATTTAGGTTTTTTTAATGTCTCAGGGGGGGATGAGGGATAAGGGGGGTTCGTATGAACCCCTTTCCAATGCATTTCTTTTTGCTTTTTTGGTGGCCAAGATTCAAAGAGGTTCTCCAAGCGAACCCCTTATGGATTCAATCGAACCAATAAGTTTGTGCGAACCCCCAAAATCACATTTTTTTGTCTTAGGGTCATTTTTGTGAGTTTTCCTTCCTCACTTGAATTGTAAACCACTATTGTGGCTTCACCCATATTCCTTTTTCAAAAAGAGAATATTCCCAATTCAAAGTCAAATATCTTCTTCCCTCCAATTGAAAATATATTCAACCAATTTTCCATGAAAATAGGGATATTTTGGGTTCTCACTCAATTTCATCCCTTCATCTCCTTGATTTCCTCTCATCCATTGATCCTCATATCGATCTTGAGTATTGATCAAAATTCCTCAAATCTATAAAAAAAGCCTTCCAAACATGAAATTCATTTACAATCTTCATAAGCATAGACACTCTCTCAAATTCTTGAGCCAAAATCAAGCATTTAAGAACCTATTTTATGAATTGCACATCAATCAAAGCTTTTGCAATCATGGATTATGCACAATTTGAGCAATCCACATCATAAATTGTCATCAATCCACAATGGGATTGAAGGTTTGCATTGTGTCTTTGGTTTAATTTTTTTGAATTGTATTTCATTACTTTAGATTAAATATTTGAAGCTTTAGCAAACTAATTTTATTGAGTATGGGTTTGTATGATCTTAATCTTGTAAGTTCTTAGTGGTTTTAGACTCTAATTGCTTCAATTACACTTTCATTTGATCACTCATATTTCTCCTATGACATTTTGGCACTCCCAGAGAGACCCATGTCCCATATTTAACCTTTCTTGTGAAGTTTTTGTTGGCATGTAGGTTATAGAGATGCATTTGAAAAATTTGACACTTTTGTCTTGTGCAATGCGATGCTTTTGTAAAATATCGTTAAATTTGTAGAGATACAATAGGCTTTTGTTATATCATGATGCTTTTGGTTGATACCTTTTTTTTCTATTTGTAGGAAATTGTGACACTTATGTTAAAATCATGGTGCAATTGCATAATCCTGACACTTTTGACTATTCAAAGATTGATGCATTTATAGTGTATCAATTCTTAAATGTTTTAACTATCTATTTGTAGGAAATTGTGACGCTTTTGTTCAAAGATCAACATGTTTGTAGAGATCAACGCTTTTGTTCAGAATGTATATTTTTATTTTGTAGGGAATTTGGATGCTTTTGTTAAAATATCAACACGATTGTAGATTATCGATGCATCTAATTGTGTAGAAGGATGACACATTTGTAGAAGTTGATGCTTCTATTAGGTATCAATGCTTTTTTTCTATTAGGGTTTTCATTTTATCAATTTGATTCTTTTCATTTACCTAACCCTAACATTTGGCTATTTTCTCAACTTATATGTTTGAGCTAACATTTTACAATGTGTGGTATTCAATGGAAGAATACTAAGTGCACAAGACTACTAACTTTTTTCTGTTGTAGGTTTTTGATTAGTCTAGAACTCACATTTCATTTTGGTGTACCTAAAATTTACTTCACATTTCATTTGGTGCACTTAAATTGAATAATCAACTTTCACACTTCATTTTGGTGTACCTAAAATTTACTTCACATTTTATTTGGTGCACTTAAATTGAATAATCAGCTTTCATACTTCATTTTGGTGTACCCATTTCATTTGGTGCACTTAAAATTTGAACAATACAAATTTCATTTTCATTTGGTGTACCTAAAATTGAACAAATATTTTTCACACTTACATTTGGGCTTAAAATTCAACAATACCACTCTCATTTTGTTTTGGTGAACCTAAAATTGAACAATACAAATCTCATTTTTACTTTGGTGCACTTAAAATAAATTCTATAATGTGTAAATGGTAGGTTAGTGTTTGTACTCTCTTTCCTTGCGCTTCATGTAATCTTTGAAATCAAAAGCACCATTAACTTGTAATCTTTTTGTACACTTGAGGTGTGACCATATTCATATGATCTCCCCTTGTGACTCTTAAGAATGACCTTGGGGATCAAAAACAATGTCATTTCCATTTATTTCAAGTAAGAGGCTTGCTTGGAGATTAATACCTCAAGGGAGACCTCAACCAAGTTTTCGAGTGGGGTATAGAAAGGGGGAGAATGAAATTTGTACCCCAAGGTGTGGACCACATCTTTCAAGCCAAGCCACATGACCCTCAGTCTATCGAGACATGTAGGTGATGAGAAAAGAGGAGACCCCTCTTGAATTGGGCATACTAGACAAGCTCACTATTCACTGATCCCCCACTACAAACTTTCTTATTAGTAGCCTTTAAGACCTTTTAACTATCACTTTATAGTGGTGCAACATATCATATCATGCATGAAGTTACTCACCGTGTAATTCCCCTTGTTGAGGTGACCAACATTTCTTGATTAGGATCTTGTACTTTTTAAGGTGAGAGGTGCGAAGGTGATTAATGACCTTTGTATACTCTAGTCACCTATTCATCGTGGAGGTATAACTTTGACATAGTGGGCCCACTATAAGTTGATAAACCCAATCTAACTAGTAAAATAGGTTGTGTATCTATGGCATGTATTCATTGTTAAACTACTCATGATACCAATTAGTGTTGTCTTGTTGAAGAAGACATGCAAAAATTTACCTACAAATCCTTCGAGTTATTCCTAAATGTGTGATTTTTTTTGTTGTTTTTATCACTTGATAGATCAAACAAACACAAATTAATCCTTAAAATTTTCAAAACCCTATACATACTTAGGATCAAATTTCAAAAACCTATCTTTGAGGCAAATCAATGCATTTGATTTTCACCTTGTGTCACTTTTGTAAGCATTTTGACATGTTTTATGTTTTCAAATCGGTGCTTTTGTATGCATATCGATACATTTTCATAACTTGGCATGTTTGTCTCGGATTAGTCTTACCCAAATCTTATAGTACCATGTTTGACTGTCACATAGTGCCACTTTTGTTTGCAAACCTACACTTTCAAAAAATTATGTTGGATCTGTCAAGGGCAATGCACCATGTCTAACTACCATTCAACATGTTTGTGAAACGTGTTTAACTGTTAGTCCAAAACAACAAAAAACTTTAAGAAAACTGAGTTTCCAATTTTTCACTAGCAATATGTATCAAACCAAAGACCTGTACAAAATAGACCTTTAGTCATCTTAACCATTCAAAATAGAAACACAAACAACTTTCCATATTCATCCCATATCACTAGTTCATTTTAGACTTGTTTAAATGTCTTTTAGGGGTAAAAGTACAAACCTGTGTCACACTTTATAAAGGAATTGACCAACATGAAAATAATTCTCAACTTTGACCACATAAAAGTGGTCTTTATGTTTTGAATTTCAAAATGATGTTAACTAATAAAATGTAGAAATCTTGTTGAAGTTTATTCTTGTAACTTTTTAGATTTTAAAAAAAATTGATATTTTTTTATCAATTTAAGAGCAGATTTTGAAATGTTGAAAATTTCAAGAAAAAGTGACGTTTAGTTGACGTCAAGAAACAAATAGAAAAAAACTTCACTTTCTCCTTTTTTTCGAATAGGCGACTTCAATATCTAGGGCATGGAATTTTCTTTTCGAAATTTTGATGTATATTTTCTCATAATAACGTTTTAAAGTCAAACTTACCAGAATTTGATAGTTTTCATTTGATGTCAACTATTGTTTATGAAACAAAAAAATAGGATAGGGGAGTTTCCCAAAATGGAAAATTTGATCCAAAGAGGGAAAAGGGGTCCTACTTCTCTAATTTCATTAGAAAATGAGATACACATAATCAAATGGCTATCAATCTCAAGGTGAATCAAGTCAAAGTGTGAATATAAAAATTTCCCTTTTATGCAAGGATGGGGATCTAGGTCAAACAACACTTTGGAGAGAAAAATTAAAAATAGAAGATCAACTTCAAAATGAACTCTATAACTTGGGTTGAGTAGATTAAGCATAAAACCAATGGAACCTATAAAATTTTTGGAGAATTTGGAAGAGATAAATCTTGTGTACCTCTCACAAATAGGTGTTTTCAGAAGCTAACTGAGAACTCATTTTCCCTATGGCGAATGGGTCCTGTCTAGGGCTCTGTAAAAATGGTTTTTGGGTTATATTCCTCTATGTTTGCACTCCCAGATCCTCGAATTTCGCAATCGGCCAATTGGAAATAAATTTTGTAGGTCAGTTTCTATGAAATTGCAAGAATGGTGACAACAAATGCAACTTTGACAACTTTGCAATTTTGCTTCTTCAAGAGATCTATAGACACATAAAAATGACCTAGGCCTGCAAGCTCTATTTTAAATCTCTCTTCCTAGCATAATTAAGACATTTTAATTATGTCCTTGACTCACTTTCGACTATTAATTAAATAAATCATAATTATTTAATTAATTCATGTCTGTTTATTCTTCATGATTATTAAATAAATAAATTTTAATTATTTATTTAAGGCGTCACTAATTGTCTAATGTCTTCGTATAATTAAATAAATCTCTTAATTTATTTAATTATTTTTGTTCATTATGTCTTCCTGATTATTAAATAAATAATTTTATTTATTTATTTATTTAAATATGTCACTAAAGTCTTAAAAAGTCCTCTTCTTTCTAAAATTAAATAAATTCTTATTTATTTAATCTTTGTCCACTTTCCACTATAATTAAGTAATTGTTTTTAATTATTATTTCATTATTCATTAGCCTCTTCTCTCCTAAATTAAATAAATTTTATTTATTTAATTTGGTCCACTCTTCTGAATTTTGAATTATATCATTATATTTAATTTAAAAGGTCCCCTTTGTCACATTCTTCTATAAATTAAATAATATCTTTATTATTTAATTTCCACCTAAATTAAATAACCTTTTATTATTTAATTTATTTTATTACCTCTTTTATTGTGCTCATTTTAAATAAAAAATATTTATTTAAAATAAGTCTCACTTTCTAATTTCCATATTTTAGTAAATAATTTAAATTAAAATTATTTACTATCACATGACCACACCACTTTTGAATTAAAATAATTTTCAATTCAAAAATTCAACCATCTCCTCTTGAATCAAATAATTTTAAATTATTATTTGATTCTCCAGCAACTTCGGTTTGTGTGCCCAAAATCTTTTGTCACATGCATTGTCAGCCATTGATTTGATTTTCTAAAAATCAATCTTGACCATTCATTTCAAATCTGACCTAATGTTGCCCTAACCCTAATTGTGGGTTGTTATATTGAATCTTGTCCATTGATTCTAGGGCACTTGTTAACTTTTAATCTTAGCCATTCACACAAAATTGTATTTTCTATAAAATGGCAATTTTGGTCTCAGTTGGCATATCTTGCAACTTCATATCTTGCAATTTCATATTTTGTAGCTTCATGTTCTTGCAATTTCATACTTCTTGCATACTTCTTCATTTTTCATAGGCATATTTAGTTTTCATTTGACATAGTTTAGACATTTTAGATGCTTACTAGTTGCAGTAGGGCATAGTATTGCATATAGTTGTTCAAATCCTTCAACATTTACTTAGGGCTTGTCATTTCCATTGGCTTGCTCATCATAAATCTGAGGGCAACAAAATATTTCAGCAAGTTGAGAAGGTATAATGGAGGTCAGTCATGGAGGATGAAGACATTCTGGTGAGATTGTTTCATCTATTCCTTTGCACTTCATTATTACTTTGGGTTTTTATGTTTTGCATGTGATATTGCTAACTCTAGGAAAAATACCCATTGTTACAAGATCTTCCACCTAAAACCTGCAAACACAAATCAAGAGGGAAAAATGTTTTTTTATTGGTGAATGGGGGTTTGCCTTGGTCAAACCTTGTTTTGGTAATTAAACCTTGAAATGAAAGGAATGATGAATGAACAACTTAATGTCATAACTCAACAAACCCTTGGATGAACCTTGATAATGGAGGTCTACAACTTGCATGAAATGGATTCAATGGATGTGGATCTTTATCATGCAACTTGATTTGAAATGTAATGTCTTTGAATGCTTGAATGGATCTTAAACACTACATCAACATATTAGCTGGGTGATCCCAAAATAGTGGGTTACACGTTTTGGCTAAACTTGACATTGAAAGCAACATTTTGAGCAAAATCTTCACTTTCTGACACTTATAGTAGGTAAATTGTTAGGAATTTGAAGATGATCCAAACTACTAATTTGTGAGATTTTCTCTGTAGATTCTAATTTTTATTTTTTTTAAATTGTAATTTTTTTGCATCTCCTTTGATAACTAATTTTTAATAGTAAACAACATTTTTAAAAAGTGATGTGTACTTTCAATCGCATAACTTTTTTTCTACAAAATATTGAATTATGATTCTTTTGAATTTAGGTTGGTAACACTAATATTTAGGGCTTCCATTTTGTTCCATAACATTTTTTTGAATATTTTTCTTTTAATTAAGTTTTAAAGTCAAACTAATTACAATTTAGACATAGGTGCAATTTCAATCGCATAACTTTTTTTGTATTTATTGATTTTTTTTTTTGTTTGAATGAGGACATAAATATTGGTGCATACATATTTTTCCAAAAATTTTTCACTAATTTACTATTTTTTCACAATAGTTTTTCACCGAACTTGATGTTCTATGAAAAACCTATGTCTAGTAAAACTAAAATATATGATACAAATTAAAAGAAAAATATATCAAATTTATAGTTGTTAGGAAGCTTGTTTCAAGGACTATGGTTCTCCAACTTGATTCATTGATTTGACTCCATTTGCACCTCCAAATTGAGCTTCGAAAGTAAAAAATGCATTAATTTTGTTATTAAAAAAAGCAAAGTAACAAAAAGGGGGGGTTCATTAGAACCCCCTTTCTAATGAAGGGGGTTCTAAAATGAAAGGGGTTCATTAGAACCCCTAAAATGCCACTAAATTTTTCCCTAAATTAGCGATTTTTTGGTTTTTTTTTCATGCAACATGTTATATCAACAACTTTTTAGCATTTCTTCCATTTTTTTGGATTTAAATATTAATAGTTTTTTTCGATTTTAATATTAACAAGTTAAGTGTAGTTTAGTTTTAATATATTTTTTCTAAGTTTCAAATGCATGTAATGATTTTAATATCAATATTAATAGTTAAGTGTAGTTTTAACTTCTTTTTTCCTAATTTTTTTTTTTCTACGTTATTCAAAATGCATGTAATGATTTTAATATTAATATTAATAGTGAAGTGTAGTTTTAACTTGTTTTTTTCTAAGTTTTTCAGAATAAATGTAATACATGTTAATCAATTTTTTTTATTTTTTTTAATATTAGCAATTAAGTTTAGTTTTAGATTTATTTATTTTAAATTTATCAAATGCGTGTAATGCATGTTAATCACTTCTCGGATTTTTTTTTTAATATTAGCAGTTAAGTTTAGTTTTAGCTTATTTTTTCTAAGTTTTTTAAAATGCATGTTAATCAGCTTTTAATTTTAGGATTGAAATTATAGGGTTTTTCTTTTGTAAATCATTATATAAGTAAGAGAAACTCAGAGGAATTGTGAAGGATATTTGGGTTTTAGAAGACAAGTTTTGGAGAAGAGAAATAGAAAAATTGTGAAAGATATTTTTGTTCTATAAAGCAAGTTTTGGAGGAGAAGATTCAGAAAAATTGTTAAGCGGTATTTTACAAAGAAGGAGATGGGGAACAAAAAGACAAGAAAAATTAAGACTGCACGAAAGTATTCAACAGAACAAGAACAAAAAATACGTGAAAAAATCTTGCAAAGTTATTATAAACATAAACAAGGTATGTCAAACTTGAGCCTCTCTCAATATTATTCCTCTTGTTTCCCTTTAACACTTCATTTTCTATTTGTGAATTTATGTGGTGCATTTTGTTGTGAAACCTTTTGTGTAAAGTGATTTGTGGAAGTGTCATGTTGGGTATATGGTGATTGGTTCAAATTTTTAAATGTATTCATTCTTGCATCTAGATGTGTAGATTCAAGGAAACATTAAGCATGCTTCAATCTATTATTATAAGGAGTTAATATTGGGTAAATATCAACTTTATAATTGTAACCATGGTAGTCATTGGTGCAAATCTTTAAGGGAATACAATATTGAGTCTTGGGCATCAACTCCAATCTTGTTGTGAGAAATTTAATGAAAGAATCAAATTCTTATTCGATTTAAATGAAATATTCTCTTAACATTAAGTTTAATAAAAGCATGCATTAAAGGTCTTCACAAACCTAAGTACTAAGGGAAATTTAAAAAAAAAAGAGAAAAAAAAATATTTTCCTCTTTGAATTTTCTTTCTTAATACGACTAGTTAGATTTATATCTATTCTTTATGTAACTAGGGAAAATATTAGGTTAGCATTATCAAGCATAAACAAAAAAACCCAAGTAAAGAAATGAAGAACAATAGAGTTAGAAAGCATGAGGTTTTTCTGTTTAATAGCTTAGAGGTTTTTGGGGTTACTAATATTTTGTTTGCAGCATGTGGCAAGGAGTCTAACCTTTGTTTGTTAATTTTTATAACTCCTTTTCGATTCCTAAATCAAACAATCACAAAAAAAAACTTGCATTCACATTTCATTGGTTAAAATGAACATGCATATACACTCATGGGCTTAAAATGAACACAATCATGCATTGAAACTCATTGAGGCTAAAATTTGCATGCATTTTCATGACATGGGATTAAAATGAACCTTGGTTGTCTCACATTTATTTGGTTTTAAAATGAACAAAGTGTCTGATGTGTTTGTCTCACATTACAATTTGGATAATTAAAATGAACAAGTGTCTCCAATTTGTGTAACCCTGATTCAATAATAGAAGTATCCTTTCCCCTTGCACACTTGTGTGATCCTCGGTGCAAGAGAAATTTTTATTGACTCTAGGAATTGGGCCTTCCTTGGTGGGAAAAAGTACTCACCCCAAGGTGACTCAAAATGGAAACAAAGCTCTTTAGCCGAGATACTCCTGACTGTTATACAAATGTGAATCCTAATGGAAAACTTAGGATTACGAATGCGGATGTGTCACATAGACAAGTGAATTTCCCAAAACCCTATTGAGTGTAACCTCTTTAGGTTGGAATTCCTCCTTATCGGAGCTAATATTGCCTCATGTGTGGCCACTCGAACGGGTGCCCGAACTAAAAACCTTTTTCTATTCATTGGTGTAGCAACGGTCATTGCCAAGGCACCCACATTCTCGTAGTTCTTAGTAGAGGTGAAGAACCTGTCATGGGAGATTTATGAAGGCTCAAAGCTTGGTTGACTCAAGAAATGAGTGTTGTGTTAGGGGAGCCAGTGTGGCCAAGCTTCTAAGTCACCCGCTAAGAATAGGTGTGGTTGGAGTAAAATCTATGTGGGATCTAGTGAATATAGTCCTTGCCAACCTAAGATTGTGCTTGTCTTCATTGTGATTGTTTTCAAAATTCAAAGATAAAACCATGTGATTTCCAAGTGTTTTCTGAAACAATGAACAAATAAACATCCTTCATAGACCTAGAAAAACACATTCAAATTGAAACAATTTCAAAAATATGCCAAAATTGCAAGAAAACTAGAATTTTATCCAAACTGCAAATGCCTTTGAGACTTTGTGCAATGCATTTGACCTGCTAAACCACATTTGAAAAATAGAAAAACACATTTTCCTATGCTGAAATGCATTTTCTACCCTGAACAACACAATTGACCTGCTGAACCACATATGATGTCTAAAACAATGCATTTGCTAAAACTGCAACACATGTGATACTTTGCAATGCATTCAATTCCTTAAATGACACATTTGCGTGCACTAGAAAATCACTATCATTGTCCAAATCTAAAAATGAATTCAAACAACGTATTTTCTTTCTTGCAATTCAATTTATTTCTTGCAACATAATTGACTGTCATAAACCACAACTACCTTCCATCTAGAAAGACAACATAGTCTAGGTTGCATACCTTAGGCTTAAGTCATACCTTTGCATTGTCATTCTCTAGACTTCACTATCATGTCTTAAATTCACCTTGATATGCTTGCTAGTCAAGTTGAATACCAGTTACTCTATAAGGGTCAATACCAACAAGCCATAGACTTCAAAAGACAATTTATCCAATCCAAATACCAACCAACCACAACCCGTGGTCAACCACCCACATGCCCTTCCTACCAAAAATCCATAAGTTCTATTCATTCAACTATCTACCCTCACTATCAAGACTCACTTAACACAAGCCATACTATTTATACACAACAAACATCCATTTATAACCCTTATCCCAACTTTGACAAGGGGAATCAACTAATCCTTTTCAAGCCACTCCATCCCAATGTACATTTAGTCATGAAAATTCTATCCTTGTCCAAAATCACCTTCCACTGTCTAAATTTGAGGATATATATTTCAAGATGAAAACCCAAGGCATGACATCATAAATTCACCTTCATATCAAGATCAAGGTAGTCCATCCCCTGACCCCATCCTTAAATCCATTCAAGAAGTCCTTCTAGACAATCATAGCATCCAAAATACACCTATCCAAAATATATTAAATGCATGTATATACTTTAACTTTAAAAAATAATATATTCTAAATTCTCCTATATATAAGAAGGATATAAAAGAAAATGGTTTCAAATGCCTTCAAATTTTAAAGTTTTAGAAGAAATTAAGGCAAGGATATTCAAAAAAAAAGTAGGAATAATTCTAAGAGAGTCGAATGATTTTCTTAATTTGATTTAGTACATGTAAATACTTATGAATGTTATTTTAGTTAAGGATTGTTGAATAGTTGTGTATCCTTAAATCGAATATTAAAAAATATTGAGTGTTGTATAATTTTTTTAAGTGTTTCAAAATATTACCTTGTTGAATATTCTATTTTATGAAATTTGATGAAATTAGTAATTCTAAGTATATGATTTATCTAAAAATTCTTAGGTCCTTTGTATTTTGAAGTGAATTAGTATGAAAGAAAAAATATTACAATTTTTATGTATCACTAGTTTCTCATAAGCATAATTGACATAAATAAGTATGGTTAGGGTAGATCAATTGTTTCATATGCTTGTGCTATTGTCATAAATTGGGGAAAAGCCAAAATAAAGATTAGTAAGTACTTTATCTATGGATGATATTATCATTGTGATTCCAATCAAAATAATATCATCATGGGATATGATGCTAGACATTGTACTGAGTTGTTAGTGTTAAATTAAATGAATGAGTAATTTTTCTTTCATGAATATCCTTTTAGAACACAAATCAAAGTGTGTAATACAAATAATATGTGAATATTGCTAATTAGTAGGAGAGTTGGAATGAATTCATTGAATTTATTTGAATACAAGGGCATAGCAACATATTACACAAATTTGTATTTAGTGAATCTTAAGTAGGAAGGGTTTGTATTTGTATTTAGTGAATCTTATGTTATTTGATGTGTTTTTGTGTAGGGTCTCAACATACAGAAACTGAAGTAGAAGTTGAGCTAAATTTAGTTCTTGGAGCAAATGAAGTTGAAGAACACATAGTTGATGTTGGAGAGGAGGCCTAGGTGCAAGGAATGAATGTTGGATAGGGGCCAGGATCGCTTCCAGATACCATCATGGAAGAGCATATGAGTCTAGCTAAAGAGGTGAGGAGAAAAATTTCTTCTAGAAATCTAGATCATTTATCTCAAATGGATATGGAAAAATTGAAGTTTTATGCTAAACAACCCACACGTAATACTAAGAGGTCAATAAACAAAATTGCACAGAAAATAATTTCTCATTTTAGTAAAATTGATACACTCGATCAAACCCAGCTATTGTCAATTGTACTTCTTAATAATGAGCTACAAGAGTCATTACAATTCTTGGGTGTAGATACAAGTACAAAAAAAGTGGAAAGGTTTACACCTACAAAAAGACATTGTTGAAAATTTAAAAAAAGGTTTGGGTGAACCATTGGGAAACAATCTCGATCAGCAAATAAGGAAATTTCAAGAAGAGTCATGTTGATATCAATTTTAAGTGAAACAATGGCCGAAAAAAGACAAATCTCTTCACTTTCAATAGAGATTAATTTCAGCAGAAAGACACTGGCACAATATGTCAAAAGGAGAAAGGTTTTGGATGATAGTACCTCAAAAAGCAGTTGGCAATTATGTGTAGAGCTCCTTGATCTGACAGGATTCAAGATGTTTTTAGGAACTTCATCTCAAGATTTTGGAACGATCATACTCGTCCTTCATCAAATAGAAGAGATGTTATCAAACACAAGATTGGGACCAATAATAATGAATTACATAAAAAACATTGGTTAGACATAACAAATCATGAGATGTATGTGTTGTTTTGTAATTCAAATCCACATATAAAGATTGGGCAAATAATGTTTGAAAGGTTAAGGCCATATTATGTGAAGACACACAAGGTTTTTGAAACTTGTTGTTGTCATCATCATATTGAATTTGATCTCTACTCTCAAGTGTTTCAAAAGATTAGAGAAGAAAGTGACAGTTTTTAGAATGCACCTCCTAGATGGGCAAGTCAGTTCATAGCATCCATCCTATGTGATAAATCAGATGATGATAATGCATCTAGTCAAATTAGTTGCATAAAAGGAGTTTGTGAAACGTGTGGAAATTTGGATAAAATTCCTTTGAGAGATGAAGATATCGACCTGGAAAATTTGGTAAATTGCAAGAGTTACAAGTACATCGAGTTTCATACCAAAAGTGGCAAAGAATCAACAAGGTTAGATTATGTAGAAGAGGAGATACCAATGGGAATATTTATGGAAAAAATTTGTAAATTGATACAACCATACATACAACGCTCTTTATTTTCTAAGTGGAAAGCACAACAGTTTCAGACATTAAGAGATACTTTCCCACTTGGAACAGTGTTATTAGTAGTTGACTTTGCAAAGAATTACTCTTTTGTACATCAAAAAGAGATTCAATCACAATACTATTTTTCAGAGCAAATCACTATTATGGTGCAAGTGTGTTATTGACATGCGCAAGTGGATTTGGATGGTGTTGATAATTCATCTGAGGCACTATTCATTAAGAAATAATATTAATTCTATATTAGTGATGACAAAGAGCATGACACACTATTTGTATAGCATTGCTTCAAGAAGTTTTTTGATTATTTGGCAATTAGGGGTGCCAAAATTGAAAAGTATTTTATATGGTCAGATGGATGTGCTTCACAATTCAAATCATCAAGGCCATTTTATGCACTAATTAGATATCATTGAAATGAAAACATACCACATGTTTGGAGCTTCTTTGAGAGTGGGCATAGAAAGGGTGAACATGATGGCGCAGGAGCTTGCATCAAACGTGATCTAAGAACACATCAAATCAACTATGAGGGAGATCACATAAAAGATGCACATGATGTTGTTGAATGGTTTTAGAAACACTTTGCATCAAATGAGGTTGATACATCTTCAGCAACTAACCAATACATTCCACATAGAGTGTTTTGGGAGATATCAAGTATGTTTTTGTTTGAATTTAAATCTTTAAATATACATATATGTGTACATTCAAGTTGTTTATTTTAGTTTGAATATATTTATATTGATTATTGTTTTTCAATGCAAAATTATGTTTTGTAGGTGTGGATAGAAGATCAATGCATGGATGCAAGAGGGTAGAGAAAACAAGATCGTTGCATTCCATCATGAGTAGAGATAGTTTCCCATGGACATTGTGCACTAAGGATTACTCATGTTTTCATTATGATTGAATTTTATAAAACTAATGAATGAAACAACCAACAACAAGGATATGTTAGTGGATAGAATTTGGTGCCACTACATGTTAGTGACACATATAATGAAGATGAAGATGAAGGCTTTGAAGACATTCCTTTTATTTCAATTGATTATGATCATATTTCAAGACTTATTAAAAAAGGTATGTACATGTATATATTTATATTGTGCATGTATGTGCTTGTGTAAATTTGTAGCTTAATCATTTATTAAATTTTTTGGCTACTTTTTAAAGTAAATTTACATAAACTTAAATGATAGAGGGAATCTAAATTTTTTTACAAATTTTCATGTAATTTTGGTGCAAGAAATGTTTTTGCAGTAATAGAAGAGCCTAGAAACATAGAAGGTGTTAGTTATTATCTATTGTGTTGCACAAGAGAAAGGAAAAAGCTAGCAGAATAAAAAACAAGCGACGGAATGTCGTTCCCCATAGGTTTGACTAAATAAATAGATGTGCTTACATGATTTATCTATTGAATGTATATTTTGAATATTGTGTTACTTCTATTGACCTTGTAAATGTTATGTCTTACCTTCAAATGTTGGTTCCTTCAATTTTAGTTGTAGTGCAAGGGACATATCTCAAGCAAATCAAACTTGTTCAAAATGGGATTCATTTCATTGATTATCAACCTGAGAACAAGGCATATCAATATAGCCACCTGGTAATTGTTATTGCCCTATCCCTTCATCAAGTTCTACATGCACATGGACATTGTAAGTGGAGACTAGATAGTGATGATCATTAAGGAATAGTACATGTTATTGAAAAGTGGGTTGAACCACTTGAATTGGTTTGAATAACGGGATGTGTCATAGGTGGACTTGAACATTTTACTTATATTAAGAGGGAAACTGTTAGAAGATTAATCTTTATTTGGTAAAGGTTATTCTTTAATTTTAATTATTTATTTTTTAATTCCTTTATTAAGGAATATCTGTAGCCACCTCCTTAAGAGGTTCTTAACATATTGCACTTTGTATCATTTTTAGGCATTTTGCCTCCAATAATAATATTGGGTTTTTTCTTGTTTTTTCCCCTTATCAAATTATTGTGTATCCTTAGCATTTGGTGGTGCTTGGTTTGGCTACTTTCTCTTTGGTAACATTTTTACTTCAAACAATGCTCATTGGTTAGTTCTTTCCTTTGCTCAATTTATTTTTCCTTTTAGAAACACTATAATTTATACATTTAAAATGAATTGATTCTAAAATAGAACACTATAATTTATACATTTAAAATGAAATGAGTTTGAAATGGAATAACATGTGAGCATGCTTAGTCAAGAGATGGTTTGTTATGAAAGTTGAGAATATGATACATGTGAAAAAACAATGCATATAGACTGAAATTTACTTGAGTTCTCTACCATACATAGAAAATAAAATTAAAAATGTAACATGTATACGTGTTTTTGAAGTGAAAAATCAAGTAATATGACTTTTTTTGAAATTTTTTACCTACAAATCTATCATTACAAAAAAATGAATTATGAATCAAAATTATGCCTACCAATATGGGTAGAATCCATCTTAATTAAAATTTTTTATCCCCTTATTTACTCTCAAAAAGTTTCAATAAAGGACCCATATCATATTTTTGATTTAGCTAATAAGGAGGGATATTTAAGTCCAACTTTTTCATAGAAAAGAGCATTAAAAAACTTACTTTGTTGGTAACTAATCAATCATTAATTGAAATATTTCATACATAAAGGGTAGATATACCGAAGGAGGCAAAAAGCAATGAAGATATAAATCTCAAATAATGCCAATTTTGATAGTGTATATCATGCACTTAGATTATTAAAAACTTCTTTTCCTTGATCTATAGTGAGGTTGTCTTAATCCACTCTAGTAGCAATAGCACTACCAAAGGACTCTTATGCTTATCACTCGATCTTGTTATGGTTGTATACCAATAGACTTGACGTTGATAATTGTTGATCAAACATAATATGTGAGATTTTATTTCCTTTCATAAAGGGCATAGCTAACTACTTGTTACATGTTTAAGCCATCCATCTACGACAACTATTAGTGTAGCTAGATCACTTATTACAAATAAGATGGGTTAATTTGACAAATTAGGTTGATCTAATGCAATATAATTTATCATGGAATAAAAATGTTAAAATTCATTTAAACCTCAACTTTTCGCAGGTTATGGTATTACATAATGAAAATGTTAAATTTACTTAAACCACAACTTTACAAAATTTATGGTATTACAAAATCATCGTGTAAGGTTAAAATGTTTTTCTAATTTATCAACATGATATAAATTATTTACCCAATATTAATGAATGATATGTTGTAATATGAACTTAATTATTTTTATGTTGCATATATATGATTTTTTTTGGTATAAACTTACCTAAAATGTAACCCCCCATTGTTTAGGCTGCACCCATGCACTTGTACCCAATTAAAATTTGACAACTTAGACAAAATGTAATTAAAAAGTTCAAAGTTCAAAGTACCAATTAGAGTCCTAGTCTAGAAGTGATAATCATCAAAATGATAATTGAATTACCAAAAAGGTATCCATAGCTCATTTTGTTTGAGCATCAAGCCCAAAAATGAGAGTCCCATCATCTTTAATAGCATATCTAGTAAACTTCCACCAACAAACTAGCTTGGCTTGTGCCAAAGTGTGCCTGGGAATCTTTGCTAAAGTCTTGTAGTTGTCAAGTTCTATAAATTTAATCCTCTCAACTATGATAATTGAAGCTTCCTCTTGAATATACTTTTTAAAAAGGTTTTCATGACTTTGTGTTGTAACATGTATGATTAAATATGCACATCCATAATTGCATATCTAATAAGAAACATCCCATGAAGTCAAAACTAGAATGAACGTTCACCTTCTTCCTATTCGATCCTCGTAATGGCAATGGTTAAATCTGAACTTAGTTATAGGAAAAATTATTGTTGTCTTTGACATTTTCCCCCGACACAAAAAATTGTTGAGCACACTCACTATTGTTTTGAACTAGGAATGTGGGTTTTTGACTAGATGTTTGCAAAGTGTATGGAAACAGTAAATCTACTTGCAAAATAGAAGGAACTTGTTGTAAATTATTCAAAACACCAAACCATAGCACACTGGAAATTAAATCAAAACAATGATAATCACAGCTATGTTATCATTAACTATTCAATTTAAATTTGAAACAATATTTAAATAACACACACAAACAAACAAACAAATCTAAGTTGAACACCAATCCTCTCAAACGGGCCTTTCTCCAATTAGATTGATGTGCAGAACACACACTCACTCTTTAAACAACTACTTTGATATTAATATAATGTCTATATGGACAATGAATAGTTGAAAAGATATAAATCTGAGTTCTAGAAAATGCTTAATGGTTGTTGAAGAGCCTTATGTTCTTATAGATATTAGGATGCGGCAATGTTCTTACAACATATTCTAAAATAGATCACCATCTATTTATTTCTAGAACTTCTTCTACAACAAACTTTTCATTTTCCCATCTTTAGATCTAGAGGTTTTAGCTATCCAACAAATACCCCAATAGTACATTGTTTATTATGAAACAACTATAACTACTTTGGACCCTTGTGCACCCACTTTGGAGTGTTTTTATGCTGAATTATCTTTTAGATCTTGGGTTCTTATTTACTGACCAACAATTCAATTTGGAAAACTTAACCATTTGTTTGTGGTAGTTTTTGTCTTCCACAAGAAAAGGAAGTACTTGTACAATCAATGAATACCTTGTGTTGCTTGTGCAACCAAAGAAATGCTTTGTGGAATTTTGTTTTTTCTATCTCTTAAGTTTGAAACAAAAATAAAATTTCATCCTTATGTCAGATAAGGGAATGTGATCCAAAAATGTTGATACTAAAATCTTCTATATTATTATCTTCCAAAAGCTTGTTACATTTTTTCATGGATTCTGAAAATCTTATGTCCTTAATGGATATAATCTCCCACAATCTTCCTTGGTTGTTTTCCTGCAACCAGTTTCACTGTTCACATATGATTTCAGATTTGATGTGAGTTTGTCCTCAGTCGGACTATCAACAATTTTTCCCTCCATTTGATCTTTGCCCCTATGTAAGCATTTTTCTTGTGCTATTGTAAGAATTTTATTTCCTACTAACATTGTAAACAAATTTATTTTTATAGAACTATTCAAAGTAAATGACATTCTAGATTTAGCAGGAAAGTTCAAAACTAAAGATGATATCAGTTGCTTTCATTTCCTAACCTTTACATTTTACATTCTAGATTTAGCAGGAAAGTTCCAAACGAAAGATGAATCCATTGTAGTTTTATACTTTTTGATCACAAGTTTAATTAAATCAACATATTTTTCCACTTTTGTATTGATATATGCCAATCAAAAGTGTTCACTTGGGGGACAACTTAGAGATTCCAAAGAAACCACTGATTGAAACCATGGCTTTGACGAACTAAAGATTCACAAATTAAAAAATGGTGCCAGCTTCATTGGATCTTGACAAAATTGTTAGCAGCAAAGATATAGTAATTTATCCTACAATAAGCCATCGGGACAAATTAGAAGCACATACCAAACAAATTTGATTTGGACCTGCTCAAATGTAATTAATTAGAAAAGAACCATTATTATATCAAAGTCCTGAAATAAGTAGATGAAACTATAAGAGTGAGAAATCTCAAGAGACACATAAAAAGAAGAATCTTAACAAATTTACCTTTTGTACCCAAGAATGACTCCTCATACATAGAGCCTAGAAAAAGACATGTGCCAAAGAATTAGCATCTAGATAGATTACCAACATGTTTAATTCAAATTTTTGAGTAGCTATCGTGAAAACATAAAATAAATATTACAAATCTTGTACCTACAACTTGTTTACCTATTAATTAAGTCAAGCTCCAGCAGGGTCATCATGCTGGCTCCAAATCGAGTGACCCTCTGAATGAGAATCTTGCTCTAATGGATGTGCCAAACCTTGGAGATAGTACAAGACATTTACACAATCTAATTACATTATGCCAAATTTGAGTAATGTTCTATATCTATACATGTGAACAAATTATATACATACCTAAGTACATGATTTAAAAACTTAAAACTCACCTGTCCACTAACATTAGTCACATCATCTGAATCATGCTTACGTACATGCTCCATCCTCACACTAGGTGTAACATGAGCTAATTCCCTCTACAATATATATATATATATATAACATAAATGTGTACATTAGTACTATTTACCATTTAAGTAAAACAAGTAATTTAAACAAGTTTGAAATGTGCATGTGTGTACATACATACATACCTCTATATCAGATGGTGTAGGATCCACTGCAATGATCCTATTTGTCAACTCGGTTGTATCATGGATCTCCCTGGCTCACTCCAATATTGACGAGTGTAGTGGACTAACTAGGTGAGATGGCATCTACGACATATCTCCATGTAGTAGCATGTCCACATAACCTGGAAATCCCATCACCTGTAACTGATCCTCAATTGCATCTAGGCCTTGAGATGCATGATGTTGAACACTCACAAAATGACCAATAGGTGTATCCTCCTCTCCAATAGCTGAATGATCTGTAGGTGGATCTATAGGATTTTCAAAGCTACCAAGTTGATTTGAATGTGGTGAAGGACCTGTAGCTTGGTTGGATCCTGGATGTGAACGTAAAGCTCTACCCACATGTCCTCTGACCTCATGTATTGGGATCCCAAGCTCTAATGCAATGAAATCATATACCTCCAATAGGTCGTCTGTCAAACAATGAGATGTACTCTAAAGCATCTACTCTCCTATAAGACCATCTATGTCTGATGGTGAAATGACACCCACCATACCATAAGGATTAGTAGCATGATTTGATGATCTAGATCATGTAGAATGACTCATCAAATATCTACCCACATGATCAGTAGATATAGTAGATGGAGCAGTAGCTATATCACCAACACTATCAATTGCTTCCCTTTGAGAAGCAATGATAACCTGATTTGCAATAGGTGTGAGGGCTAGGGAGATAGCAGGTGATCTCTCCCCAACCATATCCTAATAAACTGGAGGTGTTTGATCTACTCAATGAAAAACATCCCTATCAGCTACCCTACCACGCCCCTGACCATAATATTCTGGTAGGTCTAAATAGTTGGTGTTGAGGCCCAAATGAGCCTCAGCGTACAACTATTGTACAAAGTATAAAGGAATTTGGTCATTATTTGGATAATGACCAAATGTTGCAAGAAAGAGTGGGTATATCAAAGGGGCCATCTGACAATCAACACATCAAGTCACTTGATATCCCTTAACCTTGGATCTACCAATGTAAAATGGAAAACATGGTCTTTTGATGGTTTCTTTTGGGACTTGCAGCTGAACATCTGCAAGAGAAACCTCACCACTAATATCTTGTTGCATTTGAGCAAGAATAACTGATATATTTTCAATAGATAAATCATGTATGTTCTCAAATGTCCATCTAATCTTCTCTAAGCTATGTAGAATGGACACACATATATCCTTGTAAACCCCTATGGTGGTGGGCTCAAGTAGAATATGACGTAATTTATAGATCTTGTCATCTATATTGGTAAATATACCACCAGGTGGTGGTTCCTGAGCTGCCATATCGATCCCTGATTTGTCCAAAAAAATAAATTACTTTAAACATCCTAATGTTTAAATTTAATTGAACAAAAATAAATTTCAAAGGATGACTTCAGGGATGTATTGCATGTGACATAGAAGCGTCTAATTTTTGAAAACCTTAAATTGTATTTTGTCATAATATACAAGATATATATTTTGAGAAATCTTAAAACATAGTAATTTCTAAATAGAAGTTTCTCTGCCTTAAACCTTCCAACATGACCTAAAAGATGAGTAGTACATGTGAGAAGAGAGATGTATTTTATCTTGTAATCTGAAGTGGATCAGGTTGTAATTGGTTCATATCACCATTATTTTACCTTTGTTTTTGTAAATAAACAAGTAGTGTTTATTATCCTTTGAGTGGAAAATATTCATGTAAATAGTCAGTCTAAGGCTTGTAGATAAATAAGGAAAATTGTATAGGTGTCTAGAACACATGGAAATTTTCTGTAAAGGACTTGGGAAGGTGCAAGGGGGGAAAAGAAGGTCTTCTTACAATTTTGTTTCTAAATATCAAGTTACAAAGATGGGTTCATGCCAGGCTGAGGCTGCCCTTAAGCATATATGATGGATTTGATCAAGACTGAACCCATCCTATCAATAGTAAACATATAGATAGGTATCACGATGACCCAGATTGTCACTGAAACATGCAAGTATCTATTCTAAATAAGACAAAAACATTAACAAATACCCACATTGGAGTTGAATAATTGGTATACTGACTTGTTTATTTATTTGGAGGTTTCTATTTTGGTTTTCTAGAAAGATTTTCTTGAGAAAGAGTTTTGGGGGGCAGCTGAATGGTAATTGAGGTTGAAGGTCAAAATTGCAGAGCACATGAGGTGCTATGAAAGTAGGTAATAAAGTAGTTGGAATGCCAAAAAGGAAGCTATCTTGATGGTTGTTTTTCATGGCTTTGTGAACTTGTAACCTCACATTCTTGGTGGTAGTGGATCAAATTCATAGCCCCACCCACTGGAGTTCTACCTGATTTGGGTTTATCTTGGGTAAATCTTATGTTTATGCATGTGTGTGTGTTGTTACATGATTATTCTTTTTTTTTTGCATGTTCGATTCTCATTTCTTTATGTAATTCATATAGAATATCTACAACTCTATGAATGTACATGTGTGGATATAGCATTGAATCCTTTACATAAATTCATAAATCAAAAGACTAAATCATATTGGTGTTACTCAATTGGACGCTGGTATAACTAGGCTAATTTTGGATCAGATTGGTATTTGATATTTTCACATATTTTGAACAGTGTAGATTGTGGTGCTATGGGTTAAAGTTGATACCATTGACTAGATTGGTAAAAGAAAACTCTAAACGTAGAGTTCTAAATCTGAAACATCCTATGTGTTGAGGATATGCACATAGACTGAGACTTCTAAAATAAAAAATAGAAGTCTAGTGAAAAAGAAAAACCTAAACTTAGATTTGCATGCATGTGCTTTACCTTACATTACTAGATTTTAAGACTTATAAATCAGAAAAGAATTCTAATTATGTAAGAGGATGAGGCTAGCTACAATATGCTATTGTTGAAGTGCACCTCTATTGAGAAGAACACAGACTGAGTGACTATGTAATAAATCTTACTGGAAATTATTGGGTTGTGTCACAAAATGCAAAGAGATTATCTAAATGGTGAAATTTTAATGGTGATTATCTTCTATATTGAAGGATGTTGGCAATAACGTATATTTTGATATCAACATTTTCGAGTAGGGTTTGCATCTTCTTGTCTCTAACATCAATTTTTATCTTTGTCACAGGTGCATCTTCACAACAGAATTTTAGGATCAGGCAACAGACATAGTGTAACGCCCCGCCACGCAACCCTAGAGGAAGTTGCAATTAACTACTTAAACTAACTATTTTTTTATTTTTTATTTATTTTTAAGTACAATTAATAAGAAAGTTCACTATCTAATGCTAACAACCTCTAAGGTTACGAGACAAAGGTTATATAGAACCTCAACAAAAAAACATGAATACAAACCATGTCATTTATTTACTTAAGAAACTAAACATACACATTCCAAATAAGATAAAATTACATCTAAGCATAAGAGATAATTTTCAATTTCATTTATCCAATTAAACAATAAGATTACATCTCTCATTCCCCGAATTAGGCAAGTCCAATAAATAAGGTTACAATTACAACTTCCACCTCGATAACAAATGATGGGTAATAAATCACAAGAACAACTGAAATGAAATAAAGCAAGAATTGGAATTGAATCCCATGAGCTCTCCAACTGGAAGTCTCATCCACACAACCATGAAGAAAGAACCCAACAGAGTAAGGTGCACGCCACCCAACCAAGTGGAACCCAAAGGCCCACCCCCCATGCTAGGAGATAGTAACAAGGAATCCTAGCCAAGGCCATCTACCTCAAGAAACATGATAACACGTAACTGAACCAAACTGACAACCAATCACATGTACCACACAAGTACAACTCTAATATGGTCACATTTCTTCCAGACATAAAATAGATCAAGTATGTTACAAGAACCATGCACATATTAAACAAGTACCAATTGTTGTCCTAAACAGAGTGTCATCACACAGCTCGTCATGGGATTACCTCTGGAAATCTTCATAGTCTCCGACCCCCACTATGGGTTATCTTGGTGGCCTCAACCAAATCTTGGCCCCCACACTCACTCATGCGGAACCAAATACCTTTCGTACAGACAAGATAGATGACCTTGCCATTCCAGGCCTTCCCTCTCATCCCAAGTCTAAATGAGCCCTTGTGTCTATGAGTGAGGCAAAATTATCTTGATTAGTGAGAAGTTAGTCCTAATATTCTAAGTACTATTTTAGTTATCACTTGATTAAACCACCTTTGAAGGTTATCCAGTTTACCTCTTTGGGTTCTAGCCCCTACAAAAGCCACTCTTCTACTTGACAACATACCAACAAAACCAATCACCAAGAGAACCCAAATGCAAACAAACAAGGTATCACGACCACCCCTTTCTCAAGAGGCGACATAAGTCAAAACCCTCTCCAGACACTGGAGGTAACAAACATAACAAAGTCAGTCCTTACAAGGAGTCACAAATCACATAATCCACTCCTAACCCAAGGAGGCACATAACATCCCCATTTGTGGAAACCGGGTAACAAACTGGATACAGTTAAATGCACTACCCAAGGCAATCCAATGGTTGACTAACATTGTATGAAAACCCACATAATTGAAAACCCATCTGGAAGACTTATCATACTCTATAACTCAACCTCTCCCAATGATAAAAGAAGAAATCACATTTAAACAAGCAATTAATCAAGAATTAAACCTGCTTCGGATTTCCTAAATCCACTTCTTAATTAACATTCAGTAATTTATTGTTATAATAAAACTAATTTAATAATGTCTCATTCAGACATAGATGAAATTTGAACCAACATTACATTCCCTAATTTCCTTTAAATAATAAAATGAGCATTTACTTCTATAATACAAAACATATCGTTTTAAAATAAGTTGTTAATCTTGCAAACTAAATCGTTTTAAAAGAAATCAATTAATTTCACCACTAAATACCTTACTTATAAATCCAATATTTGTTCAATCAAAATATGATATCTTAAAATAAATCCTTTAATTTTGACTATTGCATATTGATCTAAAATTTTCTCAATTACATTTAAATTATGCTATTATTTTACTCATCCATTTTAATATATATATATATATATATATATATATATTAAAATCATATTCTCAACTATATATATATTTAAATAAATATTGTAATATTATATGCATATAATATAAAATATAAAATATATATATTAATGGTTTATATATATATAATAATATTTTAATATTATATATAAATAATATTAAATATTAAAATAAAGATTTTTTATTTTTATTTTTGAAACAAGCAACTCCAATTCGCGCCTTGGGCTATGCGCCAACCCTAAGGGTTGGGCGGTTGTCTCAGGCCGTGCGCAATGCAAAAGGGCGGAGGGTTTGGGCATCGGCCATGGAGTTTATAGGCGGCGGTGAGGTGGTTGGGCGCAGGCGATGGTCGGGCATCGGCAGCGCCGACCCTTGTGGTGTTCGGCGGCTGTGCACAGTTGTCCCCACAGGGGTGGCTTGATTGTGCTTAGCACAACCGACCACCATTGTGGTGGTGGTGGTGCCAAGCCACCATAGGGGCGGTGGGGGCAGTTGGCTCAGCTCCCCATAGTGCCTCCCATGGGGGCGGTTGTGGGTCGAGCCCTAGCTGCCCAACAATAATTTTTATTTTTGTTTAACAAAAATTTCTTTTGATATAAAAAAAAATTCTAAACTTTTATTTTTTTTTATTTTTTTAACTTTCCCTGTGGATTTCAAAATCCATGCCCTTTCATGGGGGCCTTTTTGAACCAAATTTTCTTTTAACAGCATAACATTTTTTTTTTAAAAGAAATTTATATAAATAGATATATAAAATATATATATATATATATATATATATATAATATCTCTTAGAATATGTATATATATATACTTATATATATATATATATATATATTTTTTTCACAATTGAAATTGCAACAAATTGAGAAAACCAAGTTGAAAACAACTAGTTACAGCCAAGAACACCATTTTTTTCTTTTCTTGAGAAAACTCAAATAAAATAAAGGTTTATGATTTGCTAAAAAAAACAACATGAAGTATTCAACATAGACCAGGTTTTGCATTTTCCAACATGTTTCCCAACCACAAAATATTTACAAATCTATTTCAAAACAAATAAAATTGAAAACAATGAACCTGGTATCAAGAGGTTGAGAAGACCCAAATGGTGCACAACTCCTTGCTTTGATTCCTTCTTCAGATCAGCAATTTCCTCAGATTCCATCCAAACCCACAAAAACAGCAACAAATCCCTTTTTTCCTCCTCTATTTGCAATTTTTCATACTTGTTTAAAACTCATTCAAAAATCCCAATAATAGAGAAAAATATGCCAAAATATCTATGCAACCACCCTCATAAATTTTTGAAAATAGAAAACAGAAAATATCTTCTAACTTAATTTTCCATTCAATTTTCTCAAACAATTGCAAATTAAAACATTTTTCCAATTTTCCAATTTCAACAAAATATCTATTAATTTCAAAATGAATATCTTAATTCAATCTAATGAATTTATTTAATTCAATAAAATGAATCTAATCCAAGATTAAATTATTTTATTAATTAAATTAAATTAATTAATAAATTAAATGACATTTTTCACATTATAACCAGATTAATTTAATCAACAACTTAAATACATAATGCAGTTAATTACCATTTTCTAACTTGCAATTTAAATAAAATCAGGAAAAATAAACAGTATTAACACAACATAACCCGACTAAGACCCGACGACACACTATGACTAGGGTGATGACTTGGCATGGAAAACCTACCTACTATCTCCCAATCGAATACCGTTGGGCAATGGACACACTCAAACTTGTAAAACTAGGTGGAGTCGATGTCCTGTACCTATAATCCTGCAACCAAGCGTATATCAACATGTACATATGTATCATAATAAAGCACACTGTGAAGAGGAAATCATGGAATCGCAGGGCACTCGCAAGCGAGTGGTGCAATCTCGTCCCCTTCACCAATACAATATTACTAACTGATGAATCTAGCATCAATAATATAATCCAAAGCATAAAAATATCACTAATTCAAATGTTCACAATGCTAATCTAAAGCATGCCACAATGATAACATCAGAATAAAATACCATCCCATCAAAATATAACATTCGCATCACTTTACAACTAGCGATCAAATAGTAACCGAGTATCATAGGCAAGGTGCTAACATAAAATAAGACATAACCAAATAGATAATTGTTCGATCAAAAGAGAAAAATGGAGGGGTGTTACACAGAGTGCCACTTACAATCTTGAAAAAAACCTTATCTCAATAGTTATCAATGGTATTAAAATATGAGTTGAACTTGGAGGCCAAATGGGCTACTACATAGATGCCCTTGCTTGTTCATCACAAGACTATAATGAGATGCTCAAATTCATGCACCATCTATTCATTCATAGCATTCAAAGACTCTGTGCTCCATCTATAGGCTATCAAGGAGTACTAATACTCATTGAGGGAATTTTAAGGCCACAATGTGTGGAATAGCTCATACCACCAAGATATTGGAAGAACCAATTTATTTTCGTTGAGCATCTGAAGCAAGAGCTACTTTCAGTTCCGATTGAGGATATGTATAACTATCAACATACTTGGAATGAAATTATAGATGGAAGGTTAATAAACCTAGGATCTGGATTTGATTATGCAAGGGATATGATTTCAGAGGATGACTTTAGGGATGTATTGCATGTGAAATAGAAGCAACTAATTTTTGAAAACCTTAAATTGGATTTTGTCATAATATACAACATATATATTCTGAGAAATATTAAAACATAGTAATTTATAAATAGAAGTTTCTCTACCTTAAACCTTCCAACATGACCTAAAAGATGAGCAGTACATGTGAGAAGAGACATGTCTTGTGTCTATTGATCTGAAGTGGATCAGGTTGTAATTGGCTCATATCACCATTATTTTATTTTTGTTTTTGTAAAGAAACAAATGGTGTTTATTATCCTTTGAGTGGTGAAAATTCATGTAAACTACCATTCTAAGGCTTGTAGATAAATAAGGAAAACTATATAGGTGTCTGGAACACATGGGAAAATGTTTTAAAGGACTTGGGAAGGTGCAAGGGGGGGCAAAGAAGGTTTTCTTCATATTTTGTTTCTAAATATAAAGTTACAAAGATGGATGCATGCTAGACCAAGGCTGCCCTTAAGGATATATGATGGATTTGGTCAAGACTGAACCCATCCTATAAATAGTAAACATATAGATATGTATCACAATGACCTAGCTTGGCACTAAAACATGCAAGTATCTATTCTATAAATAAGATAAAAACATTAAAAAATACCCACATTGGATTTGAATAAATGGTATACTGACTTGTTTATTTATTTGGAGGTTTCTATTTTGGTTTTCTAGAAGGCTTTGCTTGAGAAATATTCTTGGAGGGTAGCTGAATGGTCATCGAGGTTGAAGGTCAAAATTGCAGAGCACATGAGGTGTTGTGAAAATAGGGAATAAAGTAGTTGGAATGCCAAAAAGGAAGATATATTGATGGTTGTTTTTCCTATCTTTGTGAACTTTTAACCTCACATTCTTGGTGGTAGTGGATCAGATGCATAGCCCCACCTGCTAGAGTTCTTCCTGTTTTAGGTTTCTCTTAGGTAAATCTTGTGTGTTTATGCATGTGTCTGTTGTTACACGGTTACTCTATTTTTTTTGCATGTTCAATTCTCATTTATTTATGTAATTCATATAGAATATCTACAACTCTATGAATGTGCATGTACAGATATAGCATTGAATCCTTTACATAAATAACATAAATCAAGATAGACTAAACTATATTGGTGTTGCTCAATTGGATGCTCGTATAACTAGGCTAATTGTGGATCAGATTGCTATTTGAGATTTTCACATATTTTGAACAATGTGGATTGTGGTGCTATGGGTTGAAGTTGATGCCATTGACTAGATTGGTAAAAGAAAAGTCTAAATGTAGAATTTTAAATCTGAAACAGCCTGTGTGCTAAGAATATGCATGCAAACTGAGACTTCTAAAATATAAAATAGAAGGCTAGCAAAAAAGAAAAACCTAAACTTATATCTGCATGCATGTGGTCTATCTTACATTACTGGGTGTTAAGACTTATAAATTGTTTCCATGCAGCTGGTTGCTGGATTCATTCTATAGAAGATTAATTCAACATTTTAAAGGAAAATATTGGTTGTGAGTTAAAATCATTTCCATGCACCTGGTTGCTGTTTGTTTTCCACCATTTGCCTCGCTTTCACATGAAATCACTAGAAATCACCTTTGTTGTTGTTGATGAAAATGACACTCCTGATGGAAATGACCTCGCGTGGCAAATTGATGTTTAGAAAACCTCATCGCTAAATTTAGAGGGAAAATTAGGGTTCGATGGAAAGATGACTTTGAATGAACCCCCAACCAAAAATCTTCGCAAGGTTTTCCAAAAGTCAAAAAAATGGAGGGAGTTCATTAGAACATCCCCTTCGACTGAAGGGGGGTTTTCGATCGAACCCCCTTCATTAGAACCCCCCTTTCGAATGAAGGATGTTCTTAATTTTTTTCTCAAAAACATAATTTTCTTCATTCAAAAAATTGTAACCCACTATTGTGGGATCACCCAGCTCTAATAACATGCATGATGCAAGGAGACTTTGACATGATAATAGAATCTTAATTGTTGCAATACTCTTCTACAAATATGCTCTTGAATGCCTTTAAAATGCTCTTGATAATGCTTACTTGAAGACTTAGACTGATTGAATCAAACTTGCTAGGTGAAACATAGTGAAATGACCTCTTATTTATACATATGTTAACATTAATTCTCAAAATTTAAATAGCACAAGCCGACATGTGAATATACATTTGAAATCATTGAAATACTGCCAAAAACATATTTGAAATTAGGGTCCTAGGTCTAAGTGAGGACCCATTCGCCCATGGGCGAATGAGTCCTAGGTCACTTACCTAGGACACACATTGCTTAATCTTAAATGTTACATGTTATGGCATTTAGGAATGTTGTGTTTTACCCTTCGAAAATTGTAATTGATTAGGCCTTGATTTGAACTAAGGGGCCAATTAAGGCATAATTAACCTTAATTAATTAATAAATCCTTAGATAAGTGTGAAAGTGTAAAGGTACACCTTACAACACCATAAATAAGGCACAATTAAGTCCATTTTATTTAGTAAGGCCCTAAACTTAATGTGAATATGTAAAACATATTACAACACTAAATTAAGGCATAATTTAGTCTATTTTATTATTATTATTTCCCAAATTAAGTGTGAAAAAGAGATACATTTTCCTACAGTATAATTTACTTTTTTTCATTTTCAAAAAACAAATTATACCCTTTTGAAGAGGATTCTCTCCTCTAGGGCACCATACATTTTTCAAATTTTTATCATACATTTTTACTTTAAAAAAAAAAATTCTAATCAACCTCTTTTTGAACTTGAACAACCTACTTGCACTATTTTAAAATATATATACTAAAACTAATAAAAATATAAAATATATATATTTGGATTTAGAACTACAAGCTCTACAAAAGGGTATTTTTCTTTTTCTTTTTAAAGAATTTTGACTGAAGAAATATTTATAATGTGATGTTGGAAGTTTTAGAAAAATCCAAAAAATGGTGAGTTGGTTGCCAATTTTGTTGCCACTTGGATAGTTTCGATCGAAAGGGTTCTAGTTGGAACCCATTCAACTGAAAGGCTTTCGGTCGAAACTGATTTGATCGAAAGGGTTTCAGTTGGAACTCTTTCAGTTGAAAATCTAATTTTATTTAAATGTTTTTTTTCATTTTTGGATTTTTTGGCTTTTTTAATTATTAAATTACAAAAATTTGGATAAAAAAACACTAATTTCAATAGGGGAAAAATTATTTTCTCAAGTACCATGATCTGAAACTCTTAAGATCGAAAACTTTTTCTTTTTTGCTTTTTTATTATTAAATTACAGAAATTTGGAGAAAAAAACATTGATTTCGATAGGGGTAGAGTTATATTCTCATGTACCATGATCTAAAACGTGTAATTGCTTAAATAAATGATTTTTTGAATGTTTGTAGATCTATATATATCAAAAATAGAGGTTAAATTATTCAATTATGTGTTATTTTTGTATGTAGGTGAATTCAAATTTGAGCAATTTTTTATGGGTAATAAAAAGAGATCAAGGTTGTATGAGCAAAAAAGAGATACTACAAATATGGATGAAGGAACATCTACTCAAGAACAACCCATGTAAATTTTTGATGACCAAGGTAATATAAAAGTACAAAAAAAAAATTGAAGGTGGTGATAGAAAAAATTTCTATGATATGGAAAATCTGATGGAGATGGATGAGGATTCTCTTTTCAAGAATATTTCATTTGAAGATATGTTATCTGAAAGCACAATAAAATTACACTCTAAAAGAATATGGGATGAAATTTTTGAAGAAAAATCTCTAATTGGAAGAGCACAGTTATTTGCAAAGTTATTTAGGAGGAAATAAATGACCCCTATTTTGGAGTTGTTAGGGGTTGATAATAAGAAAAATTCATCAGATTTATTAAAAAAAGAAATAGTTGAAAACCTGCAAGAAGTATTGAATTCTATTGAAAGCAAGAGTCGACTGCTTATTTAAGTGTTGCACGTAGAGCATTGATGACTATAATTTCTAGTAAGAAATTATCACATAGAAGACAAGTTCAAGCAATTTCTCAATTACTCAATGTTTCTAGGAGAGTTGTTCAAAGATATATTGCAAAGAGAAATATATTAGATGGAAATTTTGAGAATAATTAGGTAAATATTTGTAGGGTTCCCTAAAAAAATAGAATATTAGAAAATGTACCTTGGAACAGGTGATTGAATATTGGACAAGCCACTCTCGTGTTTCTTCCAATAGAAGGGACATTGTATAAATAAAAGGTGAAGATGGTACAAAAAAATTACATCCAAAACATTTTATAGATACAACACAAAGTGAAATTTTTAAAGAATTCAAGCAAGAATTTTTAGATGCCAAGATTTTTTAAAGGATGCTTGAGAGACTATGACCAAGTTTTGTACATATAAATAAAGTACATGAAACTTGTTGTCAAAATCATGTTGAATTTCATCTACACATACACTCATGGGTATGTGCAGGATCATGATGGGCCAACAAGTGGTGATATGTAAGTGATATGATGACCCATGTGGCTGACAACCTTTTTTTACCCAAAATTGATGAAACAAAAAGGGTTTTTAAAGGATATTCTCAGCTTTCCACCCATATAAATTATGTTTTACTTTGAATTTAATCAATAATTATTATTCATTTTCTATTTGAATTACGAAAAAAGTCTTGATTGATAGGCTGATTGAAAAACATCTATAACTTTCAAATGGTACCACATTTTCTAAATCCAGAACATGTGTCACATTCTATGCTTTTCATACTATAGGATTTAAAAAAAAAAAAATTGAATTTCATGAAGTTTTGACCAAGTTAAGGTGGTTAGACAGACAAATTTTTATATTTTTTAAAAGTTATAATAAAAAATTCATAATTAATTATTTACTTGGAAAAAATTTATAAAAAAATATGCATCACATCGGGACATGAGTCCTCTACTTATATATAAAATATTATCATTTTATTGTGGTTAGGGTGGTCAGACAGACACCTACTTCTTATTTTTACCTTGAAATTTAGTACTACTGCATTGAAATTTCAAATTTTGACCAAATAGATTTTTCTTTTTTAAATAAAGGTCTATTAGTTTAGAAACTACATTCAATTTTCTACAAATTCTATTTTTACATGTTTTTGAAATAATATAGATCACTTATTCAAATTTTTACGTCAAGTTGCCTAACTCTGATTTTTTGAGTTTTCATTGCCACTTAAGGGCCTATTTTTTCCATGATGATCCTGAACATACCCTCATATAAAAAATTTATGGCAATAATTAATCCAAATATAGCCATCCTTGGAATTACAACGCAATTTGTAAAGTCTCTTGTATGCAAAAAATTAGAAGATTCAGATGCATTCAAAGTGTAGTATGTATAAAAACTATGTAATGATTGTGGAAATTTGAAGAATATTTTAAAGGTTGACAATATTTATCATTCAATGCAAGTTATGTGGAAGAGAATTGAATACAAGAAATACTCAACAAAGTCGGGAGTTGAGGCCAGAAAAAAATTTCTAAGAGAGAGGGAATTGTCTTACAATGAGTTTATGAATAAATTTTGCAATATCATATATCCACATATTCAACATTGTCATGGTGCTAGATGGCAAGCTAAGAAATTTTGTGACTCAAATAATTGTTATTCACCAAGTTGTATTCTCTCTATTGTTGATTTTTCTTAGAGCTATACATTTAGTCCTCAAACTAAGATTCAAAGTCAATATTATCATTCAAAGCAAGCTGCAATATTTGTACTAGTTTTCTATAGGCATGTCGAGTTACATGTGGATGGTGTACAAAGTATCAAAGATGAATGAATTATCATCAAAGAGGCTAAATTTTATATCAGCGATGATACAGGTCATGATAGAAGCTATGTAACCCATTATTTTGGAATGTTTTTGAAGACCTAAGACAACTTCAAATAGATTCTTTACAATATTGGATATGGTCTGATGGATGTGTTGGTAAGTGTTGATTTAATTTTTCTAAAAATTTATATATTTATTTGTTTACTTAACTTGAAGACTTGAATTCTTCAGTTACTTGTATGTTGTACACATATAGTTTATTTTTACTAATTTGGTTTTAAATAAAATTGTTTGTAACTTCACAAGACAATTTAAGTCTACAAAAGATTTTAATTGGTTAATCCAACAACATATTAGACGTGACATAATTTTTTTGTGGATTTTTTATGAGAGTGGACATGGAAAAGGAGAGAATGATGGAGCAGGAGCATGCGTGAAGCATGCACTTCGCTAACATGAACTTGTAGGTAACACCATATAGACTAGAAATTTAAATTCTTAAACATGTTAAGAAAAATAAGGTGGCTTAATATATTGCTTGTGTTGAGAAGTGGAAGCTTACCATTATGTAATATTAGTTTTGATATTTCCAATGTCACATCTACAATATTGAGTGTTGGATTTTAAAAAAATAATAATTATGCTTTTTGAGATCATCTTTTCCTTTCAAAACCTCTTAACTTGACATTCCACCAACATGAACTTGGAGGTAATGCCATATGAAATACAAATGAATTTTTGAATGGTGAAAAATTCATTTTTCCATTACAACTCAATATATGACACACACTGTTTTTGAGAAGTTAAAGGTACACAAATTAATTTGTTATTTAAATTTCAAAGTGTACATGAATTAAATTTTCAATTTTATACACTTTTTAATTGGATGTTTGAAATTCACAGATATTGATCAATCAAATCTTTATAATTTTTAAATAGTTAGTGTTATTAGAAGTTTGCATCAAATCATGACAACAAGACATAACAAGCATCCTGTAATTCAAGTGAGAAAAATCTTGGTTTTGTGTCAATTGCATTGAGAATAATGCAAATACTCTACAATGTGAGAATATTAGAGATGGGTATGTTTCACAATGGGAAATAAAACAATCAGTTTCAATGCCTCCTTTTGAAGATAATGACATTGTAGATGTCTATGATCCTCTATATTCATCTAATTATGAACGTATATCAGATTTAGTTGTCACAAGTAAATTTTAAAATTTTTAAATTGAATTTTAACTTATAATTTATTTATATTCCACCTAAATTGATCATGGTTTACTACATGGTGTGTACATGAGATATTTTCGTTGTTCTTGTAGATCCTGACAATACTAAAGGTGTAGATTACTATTTGCTAAGATGTACACAACCAAAATGAAAAATATCAGAATCAATGATAGATGGTGATGGACAAGAGTATCCTACTAGATCAGTGGTTGTTGAAGGAACATACTATAAACAAAAAAAGTTAGATACAAGTGGTATTATATTTATTGATTGTATGTTAGTTCAAAATGTTCTACATTATAGTCACTTAGTTATAGTAACAAGAATAAATTTTGAAACTTTAACAAAAAGTGGACGCGGCAAACAAAGGTGGAGGTTTCCTATTGAAGATCATGAAAATATTTTAGAGATAATAAAAGATAGAGAGGATCCATATTATATATACCCAGAACATTAAGTTAATTTTGTACATATATATATTCTATGACAATATATACATGTAACATTTGGACCTAAATTTGAAAATATTTTTATTTTATGTTGAATTCAAATAATTTCATTCAATGTGGTGATCTAAATTTGGATCTTTTTTGGATTATATGGATATTTTCAGGTTTCGTCAAATTTAGATAGGTCGATATGTCATATTATTATGTATATAATTAGATAGACATTGAATGACTTAGTATTCCATGAAGTTGTAACACCCCTCCATTTTGCTTTATGGACTGGACAATGTTTCCTTGTTTTGCATTGATTTATGTTTCTGGATATTCAGATACTTTATCTTGTGTTTGTATTTGATCGCTATTTATAGAGCGATGAACTATATTATGTGATGTGATTTGATTTATCTGATGCTTTAGTTTACATGCTTTAATTGATGTAAAGATGTTAGTTGATATAACATGTAATTGCTTATGAGATTATTGGAATTATGATGAAAGTGTCAGTTTTGATGAGTGTATTGGTGAAGAGGATGGGTTCGCATCACTCGCTTGCGAGTGCCCTGCGAATCCAAGATTTCTTCTTCACAAGTTTGAGCGTGTCGATCCAACGGTTAAGTTGAATGGGAGATAGTAGCTAGGTAATATGTGTCAAGTCTACGCCCTAGCCTTAGTGTGTCATCAGTTTCATTTGTTGAGTCATAGTTTACCATATTTTAATGTTATTTGATTCTGAAAAGTGTGTGATTATTTAATCAATTTTTAGAATGATTGCATTGGTTAAAAGTGGTGATTATTTTATATTAAATTAAAATCATGCTTAGAAGTTCTATTTAAAGTTATTAATAAAGTTTAATTTTATTAAATTTAATTTATTTAATTAATTAAATTTAATCTCAAAAGGGTTGAATTTAGTTATTAAATAATTAAAATTAATTAATTAAGTTCAATCTTCGATTAAATTAAATAAAAGCTAAAATTGAAAGATATTTGAAATTGCATTTTAAATTCAAAGTGTGTTTTTGAAAATGGAATTAGGTTAATATTGTAATTGTCAATATTGCATGCAAAGGATTATATTTGGTTGCCTAAGATATTTTGAAAAGGGGATTGCATGTTGAATGAAGAAGGGGAGTTTTTGGTTGAAAATTCATTCTGGGAGAAGATCTTGGAAGGGAAAAACTTCTTGAAGGCAGTGAAGAATTTTTGGGAAAAGAAATTGCACAAGAATTGATTTGAGGAAAATTTGTTACATGGTTTGAGTTTTTGGGTTGGTTGATTGCTTGGATTTATTGCATGATTGAAGAAAATTCAGGAGATCTTTGGAGGAGGCTTGCATCAGAAATTCATCTTTTACTGTAGCTTCAAAAATCCAAGTTTTGTTTTGTGTTTTTCTTTTTCTTGTTTGTTCAAAACAAATAAATATTGTTTGAGAAATCTGTTTGTTGAATTCATTGAGAATTAGGATTTGTTAATGGAAACTAGATTTAAATTATTCTAAAATTTGGGGGAGATTGTATAAATTTATTATAGGATTTAATTCAGTAAATGGGGAAATTGTAGAATCAGTGTTAAATTTAAACCTTAGTTCATGCATCAAACTTGGATTGTTGTAAGAGATTTTACCCTTTTAGAAAATAATCAGATCGGATTTTGTAAACAAATCCTCTGTAGAAAATTTGTAATGGAGAAATTTAGATCCCCATTAGTATTTCTATTTTGTATTGTTTATAATTTTAAAGGAATGATTTTAGAAAAATTAGTTTTTAAACATATGTGAAATTTAGAGAATCATTCTGGAAAATTTTATTAATTTTCTGTATCTGGTTATTTTTATTTAGTTTTCTCAATTTTACTTGTATATTATTCTCTAGGTAAATATATATATATTTATATTCATTATATGTATTTATTCATAGTTTAAATATACATATAATGAATATATGAATATATTCCTTTTGAGTATTATTTATTTAAAATTATTTCTTTTTAAACCGTTGTCCGTACGGTGTTCTTGGGAAACGAATTCTGGGAAAATTCATTGAAATCATAAAATTGTAGGTTCTATGTTAAAAATTAAAAATAAATAAATAAATAAAAATAAAAATTTTAATGGTGGTACTGTGGTTGGTGGGGGCGGTCATAATCCCCACTGCCCACATAAGGCATTGGGAGGGACACGCTGCCTATGAGGCAGTGCGTCCACCCCATTGGGGAACGCACTGCCCATAGGGAGTGCGACCTCCTCGTACCGCTTGGCATTCGGCTGTACTTAAAGTACAGTCCGATGATCCTCATGGCACATGCATTGGCAGGGTCGTCCCATCCACCAGTCTGCTTTTCAACACTCTGGTTCCTATGTTCTTTAAAAATTGAATGTGATATATTTCGGGTTTATTATAATTTATAAATTAGAAACTTTGGTATATGTAATTTTATTCAAAATTATATATATATATTAGTATATATACATACTATGTAAGTATGGTATAAATATATATATATATATATTTTTTGAAAAATTGATAATAATATGCATTTTGTAAATAACAGAGGATATATTTAATGTATATATGGAGCATATATACATATTTAATTATATATTTAATATTTTATCTTATTTTAATTATTATATACAATTTAGTATTATCGAAGGTTTAAAATGGAATTGATTAGCTTGTATAAATCAGATTGATAAAAAAAAAAGGGTATTTTATATATATATTGATTAAATTGTATGAGTTAGTTGGAAAATGAAAGAAATACACTTAGAAGAGGACTTATGATGGTTTCAAAAAAAAAATATTGAATTTGATTTAAACTATTGAAATTAGTATTTCTTATATTTGTAAACTAAAGGCACTAGTATAATTATTTCAATTATTGTGAAAGGGCAAAAGTTTTATATTATTGTGAATGGAATATGAAAGAGATATGGATTTAGAATATTCAAAAATAGTAATTCCCTCATGATTGCCTTAAATGTTTTATTTTCTCTGTATTTCGTAAAGGGATGTGAGTTTAATTGTTTTAGATTTTAAAAAAAAAATGGAAGAGGTAATAGGGTTAAAAGATTATTTGAGTTAACCTGTTATCGTGCTTTGACTTTGTCAATGTTACCTATTAAATGAGTATGGATTTAAGAAATCCAAATATTATATTTGAATTATGACTTGAATGCTTTTGTAGCTATGTCGTCATGTTGCAATGTGGGATATGGGATTATGTGTTAGTCCAAATTTGTAAGTCTTCCAGAGAATCTTAGATGATCTAAGAGGGTTGTCGATTCATTATGTCAACTAGTTGTTTTCCCTTGGGTAGTGCATGGTGTATTTTTAGTAATTTTCCCTATTTCCACGAACGGGGATGTTTTGTACCTCCTATGAAAGGAGCAGACTATGTGTTTGTTGCCTCCAAGATGTTTGGAGTGAGTTATTTTATTTGTTTCCTCCTTGAGATGGAGTGGTTATGATGCTTTGTTTGTATGCACTTGTGATTCCCTTGGTGGATTGTTTGGGTGTGTGTTGTCCATTAGAAGAGTGGCTTATGTTAGGCGTTGGAGCCCAAAGAGGTAAACCGGGTAACCTTCAAAAGTGAGTTAATCAAGTGATAATTAAATTAATGTACTTAGATGATTAGGATGCCTTCCACACTAATCAAGATAATTTTTCCTCACTCATAGACACAAGGGCTCATTTAGACTTGGGATGAGTGGGAAGGCCTGAAATGGAATAGTCATCTATCTTGTCACTATGAGAGGTATTTGATGCCGCATGAGTGAGCATGAGGGCCGAGGTTCGATTGAGGTCACCAGGATTACTGGAGCCTATGAAGAATTCCCAGAGGAGATCTCATGACTACTATGCGATGACACTCTATCTATGACAACAGTTGTTTATTGTTTTATGAGTATGGTTCTCTGAACATACTTGATCTATTTTATGTCTAGAAGCAATGTGAACTATGTCAGTGATGTGAGAGTTTTACTTGTGTTGAGAATTTATTTGGTTATGTCAGTTTGAGTCAATATGAGTCTGCCTTTGGATAGTGGTTGTAGATCTTTGTCCATGTTACGTTGTTACTATCTCCTAGCATGGGGGGTGGGCCTTCGGGTACCACTTGGTTGGGTGGAACATGCACCATACACCATTGGTTCCCCATTTATCTTCAGTACTTGGTGGTGAGACATCCAATTAGACAGCTCACAGTTCTTATTGTAATTTCTTGCATTGTAATATTTCATTTTGTATAAGTTATTTTATCCCTCTTATGTATATGAGGTGAAATGTTGTAACTGTAACACTTATGTACTATTGCCTTATTTTGGGAATGAGTGATGTAACTATCAGATTAAATTAATGATTATGATATTGTATCTAGGATGTTTATCTTATTATGTTATGTGGTATCCTTATGATGTATGATGTTTATTTCTGAAAGTATTTAATGCTATGATTATTATGTAGATGTTTGTGTGGGTTTAAGTAATCCCAAAATTGAAGCCTTAGAGGTTGTTGTAATTAGTAAGAGAGTGTGTATGTTAATTATACTTTATAAAAAAAAAAATTGGTTCACTTTAGTAGTTAATTACAACTTCCTTTAGGGTTACTTGGCGGGGCATTATAGAAGCTTTATTTTTTGTGATCTTATTTTCCTATAAAGCTTTCTTAAGGTGTATCTTATTCCCTTGTAGTAATTTTTTTTATTGAAGAAGTCATGTTTAAATTATTTCATCAAATATTATTATATCCAACAAAAATTTTAAGTTTTAATTTTATTATAAGTAAGTTTGTTTAGTACTAGCTAAACTAGGTACAATGGTAGTAGATTTGTTTAATGAATAATTCATGAACTTAAATTATTTCATCAAATTTTATTAGATCCCACCAAATTTGGAATCAATTGAAGAAATTAATCTCTAAAATTTGGGAGTGAAATTATATCTTTATTTTACATCTCAAGCCTATGTTATTAGTAAATACAATTCATCCCAATAATTTCCCGCCTCTATAAAATCTCACAACGGTTAATAAAAATGTCACAAATTTCACATAGATAAGAATATCTACTTAGGATCTACCTAAGATCATATCAAGTATGGATTTAACTAGAGATAAAATTGTTAAGCTAAGATTATAAATTTAATCTTTTTATTGAGCTAAGATTATAAATTTAATTAAACAATAATGATTTAATAATTAATACTTGCTTATTCAAAATATTACTAATTCAACTTGAATAGAACAACTAATCAATTAAAATCAATTAATGAATACAAAGATCAATATGTAAAAAAGTATTTATTACTTTTTTTATGAGATAAATGAAACTAACAACTATTTGTATTTATTTGAAAATCAACAACCTTTTACAAAATTAATAAGTAGTGATCAATTCTTCTTTATCTTTTCAAATAAATAAGTTGTGTTTTTCATAATTTTTTAATGCAACAAATGAATCTCAAAGATTTTTTTAATTCATATATTTTTATTGAATTAAGATAGTAAATTTAATTAACCAATAATGATTTAATAATTAATAAGCTTAGTCAAAATATTACTAATTCAACTTGAATAGAACAACTAATCAATTAAAATCAATTAATGAATACAAAGACCAATATGTAAAAAAGTATTTATTACTTTTTTTATGAGATAAATGAAACTAACAATTATTTGTATTTATTTGAAAATCAAAAACCTTTTACAAAATTAATAAGTAGTGATCAATTCTTCTTTATCTTTTCAAATAAATAAGTAGTGTTTTTCATAATTTTTTAATGCAACAAATGAATCTCAAAGATTTTTTTAATTCATATATTTTTATTGAATTAAGATAGTAAATTTAATTAACCAATAATGATTTAATAATTAATAAGCTTAGTCAAAATATTACTAATTCAACTTGAATAGAACAACTAATCAATTAAAATCAATTAATGAATACAAAGACCAATATGTAAAAGGGTCGGGGGGCCTACCTCAATTGGCTAAAGCATCTTGTTGTAGGAAAGAGGTCACAAGATCTAGTCTCCCCCCATCCCCATGGTACTAGAGAGTGTGTCACGACAACATCACCAATCACATGAAAAATTGTACCAAGCACACTATAGTTTATAAGGGGGTCACCTGATTCCTATAGTCTAAAAAAAAGACCAATATGTAAAAAACACATTTATTATTTTTTTATGAGATAAATGCAACTAACAATTATTTGAATTTAGTTGAAAACCAACAACCTTTTACAAAATTAATAAGTAGCGATCAATTCTTTATGTCAAACTTTGATAAAACATAATGAACAAAAAAATAATTTAAAAACATCATACTACATAGGTTTGATAAATAATATTAGTATCAAAACCTTAACATAGGTTAGAGTTATGTGACCTTAAATTTATCTAACATGCATGTACTCTTAAATTTAGATATATAATTACAATTCATTATAATTAGAGAGATCATTAAAGAAATCATATTCAAACCATAATGTGACAAATCACAATAAGAACCATAATGTAAAATGTATATAATGTGAAGATCATCATAAGAACCATAATGTGGCAAATTGCAATATAAAATGTATAACAACTCATGTGTTTGCATGTAAAATAGGTCAAAGAGAAGGATGTCTAATATGACTATGGATAGATCTCTCTCTCGATCCCTATCTAGATCCATTACCTGATCCCTCTCTCAATCCTTGTCTTGAACCCTATCCCGATCTACCTCCCTACACAAGAAAGTGCATAATTTAATTTAATTTAATGTACATGTGTATATATAAACTCATCTTAATTTTTTGTAATTTTAATATTTGAATGTATCAATTAATTTAAATATTATAAATGTACCTCAAATGTACCATGTAGAGGATCGTCGGTATGCTCCAAATCTCCAAATCCTAACAAATCCCCGTATTGCTAGAAATTTTCAAATATATGATTTCAATGAAGAGTGAGAACTACTTTAAATCAATTTTATTTAATATACACATGAATTTTTAGAATGCAAAATATATAAATTATTCAAGTATTTGTGTTGCATCTTGGAGCACTCTACTAATCCCACTGATGTCACAAGAATGTATGGTCATTTTGGGGACACTTGTACATGGTATAGGACCAGTATCAAAGAGAAGTGTGTTGTATGTGCCATGAACATCAAGTGCAATAACCTCAACCCAATCTGGAATGTGTGCGGGGGTTGTAGATTAGTCTGGAATATGTTGATACCCCTCTGTATAGTCCTATGAAGCTACCTCACCCCAGACCAGCTATCTACCATAATTTTATCTAGTATGAGCTAGTACAACATCTAAAGGGATCCCATGCTCCTCACTAATAAAGTGGTATGCTAATAGTAAATAAATGATGGAAGCTACATACACATTACACACAATGGTGTCACTCATCTGAGCCACATATGACGGTGATGGTAGCTCTGCATGAATGTATAGATCATAACTGGTGGATGTAGCCTCAATGGGAGGAAGGTTAATCTATGGATGTAATAAGTATCTACCAACACAATTAGATGAGATCTAATCAACTTGAGTAGCAATCGTGGCAATATTGTCAAAAGTCTCATATCTAGTAGGGGCTACTCCTGCATCTCCTGCTATTGCTAGTTCCAAATGTTTTGGAATAACCAAAAGGTTTGGACCAACTAATGCCCTCTTTTTGATTGGTGGTGGAAAATTTGTATGTCCATATTGAGGTTTTTCAGAAAACCTCCCTTTGCGATATCCAGCATGCACAAGAATAGATGTGTAATGCACATCTAACTATAAATGGAACTTGACATATAATTATTTATAAAAATAAAGTGGAAACTCATCATTATGAGGCCATCTGTGATGGGCTACCAACCATCTAGGATATATAAATGGAGCAACAAGCTCATTTGTACACCTATTAATAGTATATCCTCTAATTTTATCTCGTCCCATATAATGAGAGAACATGTTATGCACATTATCTAGTGAAACTCTCCTAGAAACAGATATAATTTTCTTAGTGCCAGTAACACTCCTAACAAGAGACCTATAAAACTCCTCAATGATAGTGTCATCATATGGATTGTATGATCAAATCATGTCAATCATACATGTAATCTCCTAATGAATACTAACTAATCTATCTCTATTGGACAAGGCAGGGGAGTTATGTATAGTTTAGTTCAAACATCTCAAAATAATTATCTAATCTCCTGATGATATCATTATAAAAACTAAAGCTAGTTTGAGCATCCTCCTAAGAATGAGTAGAGTGATGTGAACCCTAATCATCAGCCATATGTATATAAGTATAGAGATTTGCATTTAATTAAAACAAAATATTTAAATTACAAATATATACTTATTTTATTTCACTAAAAGTAAATATGCAATAACCATTTTTCTATTAAGATGTGCAAATATTACCCTTTTCAACTTAAAGCATTAAACATATTGTAAACATGAAAAATATACATTTAAAAATAATTAATATACAATGCAAGAAAGAATTTTGGGTGTGGTATTTAAAATACAATTAAGTCAAAAAATAATTACAAAATTATGGATATGATGGGAGGAGGGTAAGTTGTCATGAGAAGAGAGATATTTCTTTCAATGTGTCATATATCTTGAGAGTAGGAAATTAAAGAAATTCAAAAAAAAAACTTCAATGGAGGTAAATTTATGATGCATGAGCACCTAAAAAGAGGGGACATAAAGGACAAAAATAAATTTATGGCTTATGGGTTGAAGGGATGATAAAATTAATTGGTTTCATATGTGGTATGGGCTTGCATTTAAAAAAATTAATTGTGATAAGATAAGTTTCAATGGGAAGTATTGGAGGAAAGAATAGATACCTATCATCACATACTAAAAATAAAATTTTAACTAGATGTTGTTTATAATTCCCAAATATACAAGTATGTTAAATGGTGCTCTTGACAAGTCTATAAGACTTTTTTGAAAAAAAATCTTTAACAAATGTTTTTGATAGAATGTCATGGTTGCAAGGAATGTACAAAATAGATTTTATGGAAAATACTTCTAGAGACATTTAAGAAAATGCAATTGGTTGGTTTTAAGAAAAAATTGCAGACATTGTCAACATTTTCTTTTCTATGCCAAATGAGAGATTTTGAATAAGTAATGGATCCCTATCAAAATATAATAAAAAAAATTGTTATAGTGATTCCAAAGAAATGGGTGAATGAAAGATGGAAATTGGTAGGAACCTATAGGAGTTAACAAATATGAGCCTTAAGGTGGAGAAAGAAACATTTTTATCTATCAATTGTTTGTTTTGGTTTCAAAACATCCCCCAAGTGTGGAAATTGTTCATATTTCTAGATAAGGCTCTAACATGGAAATGATATGTTCATTGAATTTTGTATATGGTTTCGTAAACATGAGTGAATACCAATTGGGTTGTGAAAAATCACCTTCTCATTGATATGTTGTTTGAAAAAAGTAAGGATTTGTTGTAGAGGAGGTTGTCAATATAGGTTGATTATTGAAGAAATTTTCTAGTAGTCAAGGAGAAAGCTAGATGTAGTTTTGATGGAGGGAATGTAGTATTTATTGATGTTTTAAACTTAGCATATGGTGTTGATAGGAACTAAAGGATTAAAAAAAAAGAAAATAATTTCAATGAAGGTACCCATCTTATTTCAAAGAACATTTATAAAATGGGTTCTGATGCCAAATGAAATGTCCCATTTATTTCACCTACCCTAGTTACAATTAATGTGGGGTAGCTCATCCAACTAAGTGCAATTAATTCCCATGCTAATATATTCATTTTAAAGTTCCCATTTTTTGGTTGGAATGTTCCTTAGTCATGAGTATTTTGTTTTGATAGTATAGTGATTAGGATTTGGCATCTAGTTCCTGGTAAAAAGATTTATATTTTCATTTTAGGGAGGTCAAATCAGCTATATTTTTTCATATGCCAAAGAGTTTTCAATGTATTGTAGGGAAACTAGAAATAGCAGTCTAATTTATCAATGAAGTATAAGACTATGGAATAAAATGACACTATAAATTTATGTGGACTTTACTATGGAATTTCTCTAGGGTAGTAGGTATATATTCATCTTATTCACAAATACAAAATTTATTTCACCATTTTTTTGGAATGAATGTAATGTTGGGTTAGATGAATGTAACAACATTCTAGGAATATTGCAAGGTTTTTAATGATATTTATCACTCTATATATGGATGTGTGTGGTTTATTAATTGATTAATAAGTATTCCCTATTAATAATTTATCAATTAGTGTTGTATGCAAATACATAGCTTAATATTCTTTTGATTTCAATTAGATCTTATCTAATATATTCTAACTTTATCAGCTAATGAATATGTACTGATTTGGAAGAATGTAATGATGTCACATTATTTAATGGTGTAGGATTAGGAGTAGTATTTTACATCAATGACATTGTAATATAGCCAATGATTTATCTTCAAGTGAGCTATTAGAATGAATCTATTTTATGTTGGTCATGATTGAATAATTTTATCAACTATATATAGGTTGTAAGACAACTAGTTATGCATAGCTCAATGAAAGTATTTAGAATGAGGTCAATAGGTTGGAATTGGTTGTAGATATTCATAGTTTTAGATTTTATGTGATTTCCATACATGTTAGGATGTAATCCTACGAACAACCACTTGAGTCTAAGTTGAGATCAAAGAGTGGGAGATAAAACCCACTCTTATATAGTTAACTTTCAACCCTCCATAATATATTGATGAACTAATTTCACTTCAATGATGACTACCTTGGCCTTATGTGTGGGATTTCATTCTAGGAATTGGAGTGGTAATTTTGGAACTAAATGAAATGGCATCATAAATAGGGATAAAAATTATAATTTTATTATCATAAACTTGGTTATTTGGATGTTTCTCTACTCATATTTTATATATTTTGAATTCCCATAAACTTACGCCAATAGAATGCAACCATTTCTAGGGATAAAAATGATAACTTTGTTTTTAGAACCTTGGTTATTTGAACAAGTCCACCATTTACATTTTTTGTTTTATACTTGGAATCCCATTAAATTATGGAAATGGAATGGAATAAAGAATAAGAAGGTTTTCTAGGTGTAGCATCATAAATTGTGCTCCCTAAAGGTGAAAGCACAATTTCATGACCAAGAAGGCACTTTTAGGGTAGCATTGACACATTCTTAAGTAGGAGATTTTTTTTTTGAGATAACTACATTGGAAAAATATGCATGGTGTAAAAATTAACATAAATATATTTAAGGTGACATCAAATACAATGAAAGTGGTTGTTAGTTTAGCTGTAGGAAATTTTTTGGTGCGCAAAGAATTTATTAAATATTAATTATTTTAGAATTATAAAAACTTTGTAACCTTACTTTATCTTATAGTAGATAGGTTCTTTAAAAAAAGGGAAAAACTAATAGAAATTTGGTAGTAAACCTTGTATTTATAATCACCCTTTAAAACACTTATATGACTTTAGAGAGTAAGCAACATGTAGTTTCATATATCACATGAGAAAATATATGAATAATACAAACAATATAAATACTATGCTACTTATTACTTTGGAAGGTATCTTACTCTTATTGTTGGAAGAGTGGGAGATTAATTATAAATTTGATACCTTGTTCAAACCTTATTTTAATGTGTCTCATTTGTTTATCCATTGCTCCCATTCATGCATTTATACTGTTAACCCATCATAGATCTAGCTAAGATAGATCTAGCTAGCATGATAAATCTCTAGTTAGGCCCTCTGAGGATATTCATTAAGAATTTTCTATTTAAATTCATTAAGAAAAGATGAGACACATCATCATCCATCATGATATTTTAATGTGAATATTGTCGGTCGTTGTTGTTGTTCTTAATATAGTTTTAACAATAGAGAACTCTACAAGAATAGAAATAAATAATTTTTTTAAGAAAAAAAATGCATTAAAATATTTTGAAAGATGCATTTCCTCGTTATATGCTTACAAGTAAAATAGATTTGATAAATTTCACAAAGGATAAACACCACCGGGTACAAAAATTTAAAAGACAACCATTATCTCCTTGTGTTTAGTGTGAAAATCCCCATCTTGTGTCATTGTAATTAATCTGTGTAGTCTATGCATCTAAGATTTTGATTTTATAAGATTTTTCACTTACAAATATGACCCTAAATTAAAAATTTGAGTGTTAAGTATTTCTAACCATAAATATACTTTTTGTTTGCCAAAGATATTTTTAAAAGTTAGATTCTGTGGATTCTATGAAGAAAATTTCCCCAGGCTTAATCTAGGTTAATCTAATAGAACACATTCAAATAAACACAATTAACATAGATTAATCCATTGCAGTTGGATTCAAGTAGTTTATTGGCATTAAGTACTTCAAACAATAAATAGAACAATTTCTTTTAGATTGATAGTAATGTTGTTGTGGTTTTCTTTTGGGGTAGGAAGGTTGGTGGTTGGAGAGAGAGTATAGAGGTGTTATGGTTGGGGTAGAAGACTTGAATTTGATCCATGTACATAAAAATATTAGATTTAGTTGTGGGTTCACCTCTTACAATAAAATGTATAGTTGTTGATTTATTGTATTTCATTAATGATTATAAAAAATATTATGCGATGTGATCATTATAATTATATGTATAGCTTCATCTTAGAGTTCCATTTAAATTAGTATGTAAATGAAATTTAATATTTTTAACTAATTATTTATTCTTTAGATTCACTGATTGTTTAACACTTATGAATGGGAGATATACGAGGTTTTTTAAAATCACAATGCTTAACTCATTTTGCAGAATCAATATTACAAAAAAATCATGAAAAAATACTATAATACATACCTCACAATGGAGGAAATTGTTGCTGCTATACTTGAAAAAGCAAAGGAGCAAAATGTAGAGTTAGTGTATCTAGAAACAAATGGATATATAAGAGGCCCCAAGGCCCAAATGTTACTTGCTAATTTATAAGTTTGATAGTCCTTACAAACATAGAAAACAATGTATGCACAAAGTAAAGAACTAGAGAGCTAAAAAAATAGATTGTTCATAGGTATAATGTATGGAATATGGTTGATAAACTATAATGTTTGCAAATTTTTAGCAAGTTAATCAGGTGTGATAAAGAAAAACATTGTGACTAAATGAATCTAAGTTTGGTAATATCAATGGTATTAATGGGTTCTTGTGAATCAACATTCATGGGTGATTGATAATTTTATAGGTGATTAGAAATAAAACTACATTTTCTAACACAATGGAATAAAATAAAATTTGGTATGGAAAAAAAAAACAAATACACTTAAATCTCGTAAAAATAGAAAACCCTAGCTATTTTCTACTTCTAACCCTAAAAAAAAATACAAATGAAAAATTATTTCGTGAACAAGAAGAAAAACTTGAGAGATCCCCAAACCTGCTGAATGAACTTGAGAGACATGTTGATTTTTGTTTGTAGGAGGTAAATTTCAAGACCTCAATCAAATGGAGCTCGCTCTCATCTTTTTCAACCAAACAACAAGAAAAACTATATAGAGCTCCTTTTATTTTTTATTTTTTTTATGGTTTCGATTGAAATCTATTCGGTCGAATAGGTTTTAGTCTAAGCGATTTAGTCTGAATATGTGTGGCCACATCAGACCCATGTTTCCACCATGTGGTTTTAGTCGAAACTCTCTTGGTCAAATCATTTTTTTCTCAAAATGGGTTCAATAGAATTCATACAATTGGCCCAAAGTGTGACACGGGTTTGTAATTTTACCCTTAGTCATCTTTGGATCAAATCAACCTCAACCAAAATCAGCAAAATAATCCATTCAAAGTAGTAACCTAAAATTTGACATTGATCATTTTGGTCTAGATCTCCATCTCATCCCCTAGTTTAGCTCCTTGGTTGGAAAATATTCTTCTTTCAATTATTTAGTTGAATTCCTATCAAATAATTATGAGCTAGCTTGCTTTGTTGTCATATTCTACTCTTAAGTTTGTGATCTTATCATCATATTCATTGGCTTGGACTCATTTGTCTAGTACAAAGAAAGGACCATCCTCAAAATACATCAAACAAAAGATTTATTCAAAATAAAATTTGTCTAAATTGAAGGGTTCACATCTTCCATCCATCCAAACACCATCCAACATTGGTCTAAAATCACTTAAGGTGACACTACTAGCCAGATTTGAAGCAACTCAAACATCTCAACAAAACCATCTTTATCCTACTTCACCATCCATATCTCCTAGGGTTACTATAAGTTTTATGACTACAATGAGATCTCAACATATGAAAAACATGGAATCAAATCCTATTGGTTCTAATGTTCCTACCACTATGAGTGCTATTGACACAAGTCTAGGAATGTTTGGTTCCCATCAAAAGGATATAGTACTCCAAAAAAAACTCAAATATCTTAAGTTGAAATGATCTACATAGAAGACATCACCAACAAGCCCCACAAATTTACTCCTAAAGAGCTATTAGAGATGCACTAAGATCCATCTCTTATTAAAGCACTAGATGCTATGTTATGGGTTGATCCAAATCAATACATGTTGAAACTTACACAAGAAGGTTCTAAAATCCCTACAAACTTTAAAGTCTATACACTAAAAGAACAATCCTTTTCAAGTATGGAAAAAAATCATCTTGGTGAAAATGAACCCTTGGTACATCGTGTTATACAACAAATGCCACAACCTCCTTTATCAAATGCACTAGGTCAACCTAGGGTAACTCCACTTGAAATGGATCCAACAAAAATTGTACACCAATATGTAAATCTATTGTACAACAATCAAGGTCTAGGAAATCAAACAAACCGAGCCTTTCAAAATCCAAACATTCGACCAACATACACAAATCAATTGAATCCCAACATTATGAATTTGAACATAATAAACTATGGGATAAATCCATTTACAACACCACCATCATAAAACATACACACAAATGATCTTAATGCACATCAATTAACACCCCAACAAAATCCTCAACAATATCCTTAGCAACCACCTCAACAACCTCTCAATTAAATATCATCCCTCAACATAAAAAAAATCCTCAAAAAATTGTCATCCCATAACAATAACAAATTCCACAACAAACTCCTACCCCACAACAACAAAAAATGTTGCTTATCAACAATAACTCCTTGCACAACAACAACAAACCCTCAACATCAACAATATATCCAATACCAACCATAAAATCAATACATGCAATAAAGAACTAATCACTAAGGGTATAATCATGATGCACCAATTAACTCTTATATACTATGATATCAACCAAATATCTACAACATCCATCAAGTGAAAAACATCTCAAATACAACATACTCATCCTCCATCATGCCCAACCATGATAGATAAGCAACCAAAGAAAATATTACTCTAAATTTCATGATTCAACCTAAACATAGGCATCAAATTCAATCTACTCTAGAATAGGACTTTTTTTTAAAATACTCAAAAACAACTAAAATAAAAACCATAAAATGTTGCTAACTCGTCCAATTATCCATACCTAAAATAAGGTAAACATGTCATAGGTATACCTTCTAATATAGACATAACCAACCTAATCAATAATTATTTGTCCCTATATATTCATTGTCATGCACAAATTTTATCTCCAATAGTACAAAATCATAGACATGTAAAATTATTGAATACCTTTATACCATAGTCCAATGATGTGTATACATCCCCCTAGGGCTCCCACTACATAGTAAATGCCAAGTATAAAAGCAACCAAATCATCAAAGTATTTCACCAAAAACACTCATATGAGGATATGGATGAATCCTCTATCACATAGTGTTGAATAACACACTAATATGTAAACTTGTAAAAAAAAAATGATACAAAAATCTCCCCTAGTCATCATAGATATATCTCAAGTTATTCACATAGCATAAAAGAGAAATACTAAAGAGATCCAATAATCCTTACTCTCAATAAAAGATAATGAAGTATAATAACAATAAATGATCAACTAAACACTAATCACAACCTTAACATGAAACTAACCAAACTTTTGGGATATGCAACAAACTATAGAGAGAAAACTTGAAAATAAAACCATGTCCTTTTACAACCACTAACATATGCTCAATTTGTGATAAAAGATCTTCTAAATCCCAAAACAAAAAAATGTCAACATTTAACCATCCAATATAATGTCAAACATAGTAGAAATTGATATAAGTCTCTCAAGCTAAAGGAAGACCAAACAACCAGACCCACAACAAGGGAATATTCCTAAAGTCACTAACCATATAGTATAATCTTAAAAAAGAAATGATCTCAAAATTTAAACTATAGCTCAAGATCTAAACATAAGGATATAACTAAATACCATAAAAATGCATCTAAACCTCAAAATTGACATCCACAACTCAATACTTAAAGCTCATGAGAAGACAAGACATAAAGAAATAATACATCTAAGAAACATGTGGGAGATACAATCATATCATTCACTACCAAGAGGATAGAGAATTGGGTATGAGATTAGTTTGTCTCTAAAGCACAATCTCCTCATTAAGTCCATGTTGAACTCACATCCATATACAAGTTGTTTGATAGGACAACTAACAGGGGGGTGGTGAATCAGTTGTCACAAATTATAACCTTAAATTCAATTACCAGAACTAACACATAAATTAATTAAGTGATTAACCATCAAATTCCAATGCACAAACATAATAACACCATATTTACATGGAAAACCCAATGAGCAAAAAACCACAGTGAGGATTAACTCACACTATAGAGAATATCAAAACCGATTACAAAAGGCTCACTGCCTGAAATAAGGGTCACTACTTGGAATAAGGCTCACTGCCTAATATAAGGACTCACTATCCACAGGGCTACAACCCAAAGGGATCACTGCCATAGAGATACAAAGAAGACAAGGAAGACTTGTTACAAAGAGACAAAAATCCCAATGCAACAAAGGATTCCACCATAATCACTGATCAACTTGCATGAATGTAGAGTTCACCTTTTGTTCACTACATCTGGAAACTCAGCGTTAAGCTTTGCATTGATCAACCACATGCATAACTCACACACTTTCAGAATAGCATCAAGGTCGCATCTGCTCTTTCATGTATCTTCCTTCTTTTCTTATGTACACTTGTCATTGCTAGCACATTTTGTATTTATACCATCTCCAAATTTGAAAAGATACAAAGTCGGTCATCCAACTTCAAATTCAAATTAGGTAGATGCCAAACATCCTAGGGATTAATTAGAATGAGGGTGGCCCAGACACATGCTTCAACGAGACCCATAATAGATCAAACACACTTCATCAACTTTAAAGATAGTGCTTGACACACGGTCAGCCAATCCAATGTAAAACACATAGATCAATTAAGCTCGATACTTAAAAATATCAAAACCATCTTCAATAGAATGAGGGAAAAATAATTCTAGAACCACAAAGAGAAATCTGAACCAATAGTGATTCTCCCGAACCTCAACCAGAACATAGAAAAACATAGTTCACAAGTACTAGACCAGCATCCTCAACAGCTGAATACCTGTAACCTTATTTTAATGCAATTTTCTCAATATCCTCAACATATATAGTCAACAAAAACTAGTAGATAACCAGCTAATCGGTTGACATCAATGACAACACTTTCATTCCTCTTTCCATTCTTGCAAAAATCTCCCCCTTTTTCATTTATGGCAACACATGATGTGAAAAACCATCAAAGCCACACACCAGTTCTAAAAATATTTCTCAAGATTTTTCCTTTTGCTTCTCCCCCTTAGAAGATCATCTTCCTCATTACCTACTTTCTCTTATTAGCTTTATTTCCTTTTCACATGCTCTCTCTCTCCCCCTTTGACATCAATGGCAAAGGAACAAGATATGTTCATTGAAACTTCTTTTGACATGAGAATAGAATACTCATAATGACAACACTTAAAACTACTTGCTCCCCTTGAGAGGTAGCCACCAAAAACATTAGTCCAAAAAGATAGAACCATGAATCCACTAGACTGATGCATCTACAAATACATTTTATTTTGTAAAAGGAGGGGCAATAATCCCTAGCTTATCTTGGAGATACTCAAAAGTATCTTTAGGAAGAGCCTTTGTAAATATATTTGCAATCTGATCCTTTGTTGAAACATACTCAATCTTGACTTCATTCTCCATGACCTTCTCTCAAGAAATGATACTTGATAGATATTTGCTTCGTTCTCAAGTGCATTACAATATTCTTTGAAATGTTAATTGCACTTTTATTATCACAAAATATATAAATGGGATCATCATAAAACATTGTGATATCCTTCAATGTCTGTGCCATCCATAAAACTTATGTACATCAAGATGAAACATCAATATACTTAGCTTAAGAAGTAGACAAAGAGACTGAATCTTGCTTCTTACTCAACCATGTCACCAATCTACATCCAAGAAAGAATGCACCACCACTAGTACTCTTTTTGTCAGCTATACTTCCAACCCAATCTGCATTTGTATAAGTAAGTGTAAATTCGATGTCTTTAGGATACAATAATTCATAATCCAATGTCATTCAAATATTTGAATATTATTTTAACTACAGTAACATGTGTTTCCTTTGAATCTTCTTGAAATCTAGCTACAAGACAAATTGCATGCATAATATCTAGTCTAGTAGTATTCAAATATAGTAGTCCACCAATCGTAGATCAATACTTGCTCTGATCAGCTTAGGTGAATCATCATCTTTACCCAACTTGCAACCAGTCACCATAGGAGTGTTGATGGTGAAAATGACACAAACAACATTAAAATAGAATATTTCTACTCCATTTCTCCTGAAAAAGAAAGACAACATATAGTAGCCTAACTCCCAAGGTCCTGGTAGTTGGTTCTCAACTATCTGGTGTCACTCAATCGGTTCATGCAACTGTAATGTTCAAGGGGCTTGTGCTGGTAACAAAATATTCAAGCAATGACTCATTTTATCAAACCGTTCTTGTAAATAAAGGGGGTTTCGAACAAAATAAAAAAGATAGATCAAAGGGTAAACCAGTAAGTATGAATCAAATTTATCTAGCATCTAGAGATATACCTTCAACAATGAATTTTTTCTAATAGATCACAAAACCAGAGCATGACACAATTTATAGAATAAACTATACCATTCCATGCATCTAAGGTGCTTAATTTAATACCACTATTCGCATATCACAACTATCTCCAAGATTTCAAAAGAACACACATCCATTCATTGCCAAGGTCATAGATCAACAGACTTTAATAACTTCAATTCAATGATAATCTAACAAGATAATCCTTAAATCTAGTTTCTTCTAATGAATTTCATCACATAAGAAACTTTCATGCTTCAGCACAATCATTGGCATTCAGATAGATTATAATTTATCAGCCTTATCAAATAAGACAACTCAATTCTAACACCATATTGCATAAACCTGTAATTTTATTAACTGTAAAAAAATCAAGTACAATGTATCTCTGTAATCACTACAAAATTCTATCTCCTAATATCAGGTAGGCCAATTCTATTCTCGATTAGCTAACCCTTACAATATGATACCCAAAGGGTATTTATACATATACAAAAACTCGAACTCCACTTCTATTTTAAGTCATCCACCTTTAAAGGAACAAAAACTTTCTTGGAAACTCAGATCAATTTGATCTTGAGTTCTTACATTAGACATTCAGTTAAACTAGAGAATAGAAAATAGGAGAGAAAAAGTGTCATGTGCTTCAAAACTGTCAATGTTGCATGCAACATGAAAAGAAGAAGAAAGTCATGCATGCAGGAGATCTATGCATGTGAAGTTGGATCTGCAATGAACTCATCATAACTGGCGAAGACTTGCTGTAATATATCTATTTCTGGCCCATCAACCCAGCTGTCCTCAAATTTAATTCGCTCCAACTCTTTTGCAGCAAACCCTCTCATACCTTTTATCTTTGTCAACTCTCTTCTAGCAGCTTTTATTTCTTCTTTGACATCCATTAGTCGATCTATCATCAGATCTTCTCGATCATCTCCTTTCTGCATGATTCCTCTAAATCTTTCATCCCATTACTCTTTGATCTGACTCAAAGGCATGCCTTCCTTGGTTAATACATTGACATCCACTATGATAGCAATAACCGCCTCCAGCTCCTCAAACTTTTCAGCCAGATTATTAACAGCATCTTGAACCTCATTCCTATGTTTACACAAGAAGTCCATTCTTAATCAAAGTATACAAGGGGTCTTTTCCATGAAATCTTTATTATCTCCCTCAAGTATTGACTGTTCAAGAAGAGTAGTCAAAGGCAATGTATTAACTTTCTCCAATTTCTAACTATACTCTTCATACTTCTCTTGTTTTTCTGATGCTTCAATGTATTGATACATTTCTCTTATTAACTCTTTAGTGCCTTTGTAAACTTCAAAACCCTCAAGCAAAACTTCACCTACTTCTCGATTCAACTTATCAACCCATCTGTCTATTATCTCCGCTTTGCCTCTTACCTGCACCAAATCATCTACCTCCTTTTTGCTTAACAAAATTGGAGTCTCAATGGCCATTACCTATTGTGATCTTAGAGAGGAGACACTTTTCAAAAATGAATGTAATTGATCCAACTGAGCCTTAAGCTCATCCTTCTTTTGTTTATCTTTTAACATTCTTGACTTAGTTGTTGAAGCCACCACATCAATTAGGTTCATCTATTGATTCCTAGTGGGCCTTCCAAAGTTGACAGTACTCAACTGATAATCTATTAGTTGCATGTCCCCTACCTCCTTTTCTGTCATTTGTATGGCACACTCAGCAACAATCTCTCCTTTGTCTGTGAGCTTGGTAGAGTGTAGAATCTTGGCCTTCTTTTTAGGCCTCTCTTGTTCAATCTCCTTCATCATTTTCTCCCAATTGAGAGGTTGGGAAGGTGTTACTGCCCTTTTCTATAGGTCCAATTTTAACCAAGTGGGAGCACTTGGAGCAGCAATCATCATGGTGGAAGAAGAAGTAATGGTAGAAGGTGGCTGCATATGTACCTGGGATTGAGAATCAACCCTTGGTTCCTCTTGCTGTTTTTGCAACACATGCATCTACACAAGCTTTTCAGCCTCTTCCCTATCTTTTTGTTCTTGTATCCTCTTCTCTTCTTCTTCCTTCTTCAACCTTTCTTCCTCCAATCGATCTCTCTCCAACTTTTCCCTTTCCAATCTTTTCTCTTCAAATCTATCCTTCTCCATTATTTCCTTTTCCAGTTTTTCCTTATCTAATTTTTCCTTCTCTAGAGCTTCTTTTTCCAATTTCTCTTTCTCTAAAGCCTCTAGTCTTTCTTTCTCTAGTCTTTCTGCCTCTAAAGCCTTAAGATTTTCTGCCTTTTCTTCTTCTTCTTCTTGTTTCTTAACTAGCTCTTCAGCCTCTCTTTTCTTTCATAATTGTTTTGCTTCTCCTTCCTTTTGGTGAGCTTCCTCAGCAAGTTTTAACTTGGCAACCAAGATTTCTTTCTCCCTCTAGTTTCTTTCCTTCTCTTCTTCAAGGTCATGAATCTTTTGTATTAGTTCCAACTTGTCATTCTCTTCTTTAACCTTGAGTTCATGTTCTTGCTTCCTTTTATGTCTCTCTACTTCATCAGCTGTTGCCCTTGCATCAGAATCCTTTTTCGCCTCTTCAAACAGTTCCCATTGATCTTCTTGTGTCAAAACCTGCTCAATATCCTCCTCTAGAGGCATATTTTCTTGCATATCTTTTTCTGACTCAATCTTATCTGAATCTGTTCCAACATCATGAACCTCTACCCCTTTTCCCTTTAAGGATTCAACTATGTTATAAAGAGTTTCCTTTTCCACCTCTTTACCTTGCCACTTTGCTACTGGGACTTGAGTAGAAGATTCTCCTAAGGCCGGTGTTGAAACAATTGATCCGATTTGAGCCTCTCCTTCTTGTGTTTCCGATTCATCACCTGCTGCTTCAAGTTCTATCTCTTCGATGTCTGGAGGAAAGAACTCCAAAGGCTCTTTAGGAGGTGTCTTCCTTTTGATCCTTTTGTATCCCTTACCCTATTTAGGGGCTGGTCCTTGAGGAGTCTTGGTTCTTAGAACTAACCATTGCACACTCCTATCTAATAATGTCCTTCCAATCTGCTTAATATCAATGGTTTCATCACTGTCCCAGTCAATTGGATCCAGACTCTTGGTGCCATTGTTCAAAGCTTCATAGGATGGATCCAATACAATTCCATCATCCACCAATGTGTCAGGAATGTTATCTTTAACACCAAGCTCTGACATGAGTGAGACAGATAATATTTCATAATTCTTCTTTCTTAGATCATACTCATCATGTCAATCACTCCAAAAATCTTCTAATAAATTAAAATGCCTATCAGACACCGAAGGCAACAAGGCATACATCTTACCCTTCGGGTCAAAATACTTATGAGTTGTGTATAAACCCAATTTCAATTGTATTAGTTCACTACAAACAACCCTTGCTCCTACCAGATGCTAATAGCCATACTCACCCAAATTCATGGGAAACTTGTGACATCTTGTCTTATGCTTTAAACCAAACCGAGCATTAACTCCAAGAGCCTGATATACAAATTCCATCAACACTATTCTGTTATTGCAACACCTTGGAAGCAGATGTGAATGGCCTTCAAAACTAGCTAACTTGAAATATGTGAATTTGGGGTATTGAATGTACCAACATCCCCATTCAGCAATGAATGCCATGGCTTCTTGACTCAACCTGTATCCTACATCTCCATTCAATTGGTTGATGACTACATATATGAATGCATCATTGACTCTTCTAAATTAAGTCTCAGAAACTTGTAGAGACAGTTGGTTATAGTGCTCCCACACTTTCTTCTATCCATCCAAGACTCCCATTATTCCTACTCTATTTAAACCTGGGAAGATACCCAACCTTGCCGTTGCATATACAATATAAGAAGTCATAAAGAAACACTTAGTGCCTCTGATGTTAGTCAACTGATCATGGATAGCATTTGATATGATCATAGGCCAATCAAACTCCCTGAACCGAAATGTATCTCTCTTCCCAAAAACTATAGACAACATCATGATTAAATTTGATACCTCCTTATAGAAATCTACCCTCTTTGGCAGGTCTGCAAGCTTTCTTAAAGATTTATTTTCTGTCTTCAACCACTTTTTGTTCAAATGAGATTTATTGGAGTCTTTATAATTACTATATTTCTCCAAGCCCTCTGCCTCATCCAACTGCACCAAGTTCTTAGGATCCAGGACATCGAATATACTTTGCAATGCTTGAGGAGTGAGATCAATGATCACATTGTTTTGTGAATCCATGCATTGTCTAGTAGTAGGATTGTAGGTATTGGTTGTTGTTAAGATCAACTCTGGGCATTGGATTGACAAAGGAAACAAAGTGATATGAGCCAAACCAGACTCAAAAATTCTCTTCATTCTAGGCGTCACATCCTCATTGAATGTTTCAACATATGCCTCCTCAAAGTTGTACTGGCCCAAGTTTGTGTCAGTGATGTCTGACCAGTCGGATTCCACTTTTCTTACTTTCACAATAGGACTCCTGTGATTATACCTCAGGGTATAAGGCAACTCTTCTGGCTTCATCTTCTTTGGTTTGGGTGCTCCCTTTGATGTTCCTGCAGGTTGATTCCTTTGAGCAGCTTCTCTTGATGTTCTCGACATTTTCTAGCTTTCCTGCCACAAAAACCTCTAATTAGATCTTTGAATATCATCATAAAACATGCTTTAAAACCATACCTTTCATGTATACATTAGAGGCGAAACCAAGCAGAAACATATTCTAAACAACCTCTTTTAACATATTGCCGAGATCAGAGTCGAAACTGGAATGGTAACTCTACTAACAAGAAGCAGGCTCGAACTCGAAAATGAAAATGTGATCAGAATCAGAACCAGAACCGAAATGGAAATGAACTTGGTTTTCCTTAGATTTTCTATTTCATATTCTTATTTCATTTCGATTCTGCTTCCGTCTAGGTTATCGTTATTTTGAAAGAAGGCTTCTCACTATAAGCGGAGCAGGAGACGGGATGGAAATGGAATCAATACCTTTTGGAAAACATAATTTTTCAAATTCAAAATCAATTATGATCCTGCTTCCACCCAGTTTGACCATGACATCATAAACAACTTCATCAATTTAACTCAATGCATAACTTCATGATTTTAAACTAGGTCATTTCGAAAATGAAATGGGGCTAACATATAACTCGATAGAACCATCCCCATATGACCAGGGGTGACTATTACTTTAGGGCATCATATTTTAATCATTTAAAAATGATCATAAAAACACATAAAACCCTAAACTAGAAAACACGATAAAACCAGGGCATGGATTTAACCCTTGCTAATTTAACCTAACGATGCGCAATGAAACCTAAGTAAAAACCACATCTTATAAACCCTAACCTACTGTAAAACATGAATTTAATCTTCCTCACTGTGAAAAACCCAAATTAAATCTATGTATTTAAAAACCTAACCCAGCACGACACGATCATGACAAAACATGAAAGCGACCATACCCTAACTCACCAGAAATGCAATTACAAAAACAAGAAGAACAACAAACAAACAAAGAAAAGAAAACAAACATACAAAAATAAGAAAGCGATCCTGTTCAAAGGTCTAAAATGATCAATCAATCAATACGAATGAAGAACACAAAAGAAAAATAAAAGAAAAATGAGAAAAGAACCCTACCTCAAACGCAAAACCTGGTTAACCTTCCGAATTGATTCTCAAATGATTATCTCCTTCTCCTTCAATCGATTCACTCAGATGGACTCCGCAACATCTCTATTTCACTCTTCAAGTTTTTTAACAATGATAATAATGATACAATAATCCTTAATGAAGGTAAAAATTAGAGTTCTTACCTACACCAAGCTGTTGTCATTAATGTATTAAATGCAATTAGGCAGAGTCAGAACTGGAGAAGAACAAACACTTCACTATAGTGCGACTTCAGTCAAAAGTCAACGACCAAGAAGACAGTGGGGGCGGAATCAAAATGGAAATTGATTCAGAAACTTAAAGAATCTCCCAACTTCATTCTTGTTCCGGGTTCGGGTCCGCCAACAAAGCACAAAACAAAACAAAACACAAAAGGTGAAATAAAAGACCGACATAATAAAACTTAACATAAGGACATAGACTAAAACAAAGGTTGAAAAAGTGGAGGTGGAGGTGGGATGGATTTTGATTTTGCAATTTTTAATAAACATCAACTTAATGCCTACTCTGGCTCTGGCTCCAATAAAAACAAAGCGAAAAGGTCAAAAATAAAGACCATTAGGATGGGGGACGGAGCGAGCTTTTGAAAGAAGTTTCAGAACCCAATTTGGTTCTGGCTCCGCTTCTGATAGACTACACCAAAAACAAAAAAAAGTGTTGGAAGCAAATGACTCCAAACTTTGTTTGAAAATCAAGAAAAGATAAAAACAAAAAAAGGGGGACCCTTTTTGACCAAGGAAAAATATGGGGTGGTTATGCAAGGCATAACAAGGAGTACTTACCAGTTTGGAACCATCTGTCCCAAATATTTTCAACATCTCTTTCACATACTTAGATTGTGAAATGAAAATCCCTTTCTCTAATTGATTAATCTGTAGCCCAAGAACTTAGAAATTAATCTCACCAAACATAAACATTTCAAATTCTTTTTGCATCTCTTCTACAAACATCTTGCACATCTTTTCATTTCCTCCAAAGATAATGTCATCAACATATATAACTACAATCAATATTTTGTCATTTTCAATCTTGAAATATAAATTACTATCTATCATACCTTTTTTAAATCCTTGTTGACTCAAATACTTATCTATCCTTGCATACCAAGCTCTAGGAGCTTGCTTCAATCCATATAAAGCTTTCTTCAATATGCACACCATATCTATTTGATCTGTTAACTAAAATCCTTTCAGTTGTTCCATGTAGACCTCTTCTTCTAGTTCACCATTCAAAAATGTTGACTTGACATCCATCTGATAGACTTTGAAATCTTTATAAGTAGCCAATGCCAAGAAAATGTGTATAGCTTCCATTCTTGCTACCGGGGTAAAAGATAAAAACAAAAAAAATGGGGACCCATTTTGACCAAGGCAAAAGATGGCATGGTTATGCAAGGCATAAAAAATGGTGACTCGGCTGGAAAAAATGGTTTACCCATTTTCAAGATACCCAAAGAAAATTTTAGTCACCTAAAAAACTTCTTGGCTTATAAACACTTCAACTTAAAATAAGATCAGTTATACATAGGATAAGTTTTAGTTAGAATCTCAGATTTATGTGCTCATGAGTTATTTTTGAATCTGAGTGTGTGCAATATATTGTGCACCATTCTTTGTAAGTACTTTCTCTGCTCTTTGAACAACTATACCTAAGATTCAAGCTACATAGGTTGAATCGTTTAACTATCATGCAGTAAAATCCTAGGCATTGCTCCGTTGCCAGACAGGCATCCATAGCCCCGACGGAGATACCTCTAGTTCTCTCAAAGCATTGCTCTACTGCCAACTAGGCATCCATAGCCTCGATAGAGTTACTTGATTACCCACTTGATATTGAGCTTGCCTTTTCTTTCTTTCTTTTCATTCTCTTTTTTTTTTACTTCACTTGTGGAAATTCTTTTATGCATCTTTCTCAATACTCTGATTCAATGAATCTAAAATGTGGGTTGAGAACTACAATGGATTTCATGATAGTCTTGGAATCAGATTTTTCACTTGAATCAAAGGTAGAGTCATTCTAAAATAGATAGGAATTTACTCATGCAGATGTTTTATCTAATTTGGTGACATATTTTTTATGATAATTCATGAGATATTCACAATGTATCTTCTTATCTTTAAATAACTTCTCAAACCCAAACTAGAATGATCATAAGACATAAGTTTCAGAATGAAATTCTTTTGAATGATGATTATGAAAATACCTAAACCAATTTCTCTCCTAGTACCAATAGTATACTTTGAATAACAACCCCAAGTCTTGAGATGGACAAAAAAGAAAATCCCCAACGAAACAAGACCAAACAAAATAAACAAAAACAAAACAAAACAAAACAAACAAAACACAAAAAGAAAGAAAACAAATAAAACAAAAACAACAACAATAAGAAGCCCAACTAAAACAAAGAATTAATTACATATGATACAGTATAATACATTCTTTTCCAAAACATCAGACCTTCTATGCACCAAAATAGTGCTTGAGAAACTAACCATTAACTAGTAATGGAACAGGCTCTCCTGTTAAGGTACTCAAACGAAAAGCATTCTCAACTAATATTTCAGCTACTTGATAAGGGCCTAACCAAAGTCTATCAAACTTCTGGTGATCTCCTTTCTTTTCTCTGGCCTTATCCCATAATAAAACAAGATTTGATATCCTAAAAGATTTTATCTTGGCTCTTTTGTCAAACCAGTGTTTGACAACAGCTTGATGTTTAGAGAATTGCTACAAAACAACATCTCTTTGCTCTTCCATGTTCAATAAATTAAGTAGTCTAACCTCAATCCTATCATCCTTATAGTAAAACTCTTGCATAAAATTGAGAACAGGTACTTGCAAATGAATGGGGAAGATTGGATCTTGGCCATAGACTAACTTAAAAGGTGAATTCCCTAGGGCTGCTTTGATTCTGGTTTGATCTGCCCATAAGGAAAATCTCAACTGGGTGTGCCAGTCCCTAGGGTTACTTTCTAACAACTTTCTTATAACTTCCGACAAGTCGTTATTTGTGGAATCAGCCACTCCATTCCCCTGAGGGTAATAATTAGAAGAATACTTCAACACAAATTTTATGTTCATAGGCCCATGAAATGAACTCAGCAGAAGAAAAAGTAGGGTTGTTATCACATACCAGAGCAAATGGAACTCCAAACTTGGTTATGATGTTCTCAGTCAGAAACCTGATGACCACCTCTGTGGTGCTATTCTTACAAGGTTGTGCCTCATTCCAATGTGTGCAGTAGTTGGTTGCAGTCAAGATGAATTTATGACCTGCAGAAGAATTTGGATTAATTACACCTACAAAATCAAGTGCCCATTGAGCAAATGGCGTTACCTCATATATTGATTGTAGGTGCATGGGAGGATTTCTTTCTCTAGGTGCAAAGGTTTGGCATACATGACAAGTTCTACAGTGTTGATGTGCATCTCTAAACACATAAGGCCAATAGCAGGCTGACCTTAAAATCTGATGAGCCAAAGCATTAGCAAACCCATGTCCTATTCCATGCCTTCCATGAAATTCATTTATGGCATGTTTAGCTTCTTGCTGATCCAAACAACTTAGGTAAATTCCTTGAAAATTCTTCCTATAGATTGATCCCCCTTTGAGCATGTAATGGGCACTCTTCATCCTCAATGCTCTCCTTTGAGTAGCATTCATTCCTTTTGGACATTTTTTATTGAGGAAGAAAACTAAATTTGTATACCAGGGATCCTTCGTGAATGATTGAACCGTGTACTATTGGTAAGTAATATTTCTGTCTACTTCAGCCATTGCTTTTGACAATCCTTGTCCTCGAACGAGCTTCATTGGGTGAATTTCTAAGTCATACTCCTGCAAGATTGCCATCCATTTTCCTCTTCATTCCCCTAATTCACTTTGCATCAAAAGAGACTTCACTGTTGGATCTAGAACTATGGCCATTACTTGACTTCGAATTATGGATAGCATTTGATATGATCATAGGCCAATCTCGTTCTTTGAATTGTCATTTTAACAGTCTTATTTGCTTAAACAATCTGAGAGCAATTTTGATTTAATAAATCTTTGAGGATAGAGAACAATATGACGCTTTCAATTGATTACTGTTTTGAATTAGTTCAATTTATTTAATCATTGATATAATGTCGTATTAAGAAGTGTTTTAATCTTATTCACATATTCACACTTACAATTTGGCGCCCACCGTGGGGCATTAGCCCCAATTTTATCAAAATTATCAATTTTTTGGAAAGTGTCACGCAAGTTCTCGATGTGTTTTTCTTGTAGTGCTTCCGTTAAAAGTTTTAGCGCTTCTGGCCATTTTTTTAGCGCTTTCGGTCACTATTCTAGCGCATACGGTCATTGTTTTAGTGCATCGGGTGATTTAGTGCTTTCATGGAAAACTTCGGCGCTTTGGGGTCTTGTTTCGGTGCTTTCAGGTTTTAGCGCATCAGGTAGTTGTTTCAACGCTTCGGTGCAATATTCCAGCACTTTTGTAAAATTATTCTGGATCTGACGCATCCGTGACCAGATTTTAATTTTTTTTCACAGTTGGACTAAAACGTATCAATCTAGGATAGTCACTTCAAAGTTCTCTAAAATTGATCAATCTAGGATAGCCACTTCAAAGTTTCTAAAATTGATCAATCCTAGGATAGTCACTTTCTTATTTTTCTTAAAGCAAATCTATCAATCCTAGGATAGTCACCGCATTTTTACAATAGAAGTTAAAAAGAACATCATGATTTTTGTGAAGCAACACCTTCACATAGATTAGAAAATTTATTTTTGGGCTTTTAAAACATAAAAAACTTATATGCTATTTTTTTGGTGATTAGGCTTATGCTCTCCCCTTAATTGGATGACCAAAGTGCCAGATTCACTTTTATTTCATGTCATTTATGCTTTATTAAATCCTTTAGCAGGCCTGCCGTAGTGGGAAAAAGTACTCACCCTACGGGAACGACCTAAGTGGGAACAACCAAAGCCAGGTTTTCCAACCCACTATAATAAAAATGCAAGTTGTTGATGAAAGTCCAACTTGACGGTAGTAGGCAAGATAACCATCCCCAAAATCTTTGTTCTAAAGATTGGGAGGTCTCCTGAGGGAGTTTATCTATTTGCCACACCCAATAGAACCCTATCTACGAACCATAGAGTAGTTTCTCGCCGAGTTAGTATCCATACATTGTCATACTCACAGTGCAAGGGGAGGGAAGAATCTTCCCCCAAGACACTCACCATATAATTACCAAGGACCACTTGCTCAAGGGATTCGATATCTACTTCCGTCACTTTGAGTACGTGCCTGGCAACGACAAAAACATGGGCGCCCTCTAGGGGGTGACACTGCTGTGTGAGTCAATGTAATTCAAGATGTGGGCTATGAGTATAATGATGACCTACTTGTCCTTAAGTGTGAGTCTATTTGATTTGTGTACAAATTTCAAAACAACCCATCAAAATCAATAAAGATCATTCGTGATTTTTGAACATACACAATCTTTTTAGTTTTAAAACACTTATTCAAAATTGCTTACCATGTTTTTATAAATTCATTTAAATCAGATTAAAGATCATCCTAAAAATTTCAAGTCAAAATAAATAAAAAAATCCATGCTGCAAAAGTGGAATTCCACCACGTTTCTCAAAAAAAAATCAAAGTCACGAAACCCCAAAAACCTCTCGGTTATAGAAACAAATTGAGAAAACAACATTTTCTGTATCAAAATTGAAAACTTCTTTTACAACATAGAATTTTCATCCATAGATATCATGATTTTGCTAGGGGTCACACATTAGATTACACAGTAGAACCAATCTACTCACAAGCCTTCTTTCAGAGGAGAGCTCTCACACAATTCCACAACCATAGTCAACAGATTCATCCTTCTTATCTTCCGCAATCTCTAATACGGTATGCCACAAGACCCAATCAAATTTTATAGTAGAAAGTCTTAAAAGGTCCTGTTTTTAGCATTCTGGAAAACCTGTTTCAGCACTTCGGGTCACTATTCTGGCACTTTCGTGAAACAATGCTTTTGGGCTCTGTTTAAGCACTTATAGTCGTTATTTTAGCGCTTCTAGCAAAATAGCGCTTCTGTCACTTTTTACAGCGCTTCTGGGTTCTATTTTGGCGCTTTTGGGAAGTAGCGCTTCTGTCATTTTCTCCAACACTTTTGTCAAAATAGCGCTTTGGTCACCTGTTTCAGCGCTTTTGGACTCTATTCCAGCGTTTCTAGGAAATAGCGCTTCTGGTCTTTGTTTTAGCGCTTTTAAAACAGAGAGTTCAAAATTTTAACCAGTCTATTAGTTTGTCATTTTATCCACATTTTTCATCAGAATCACTATCTAGGAACTAAAGTCGGAAAGGTTTACACAAATTTCCAAACTTATCAACTGAAACAAGATCTTACAAATCACAAGTGTCAAAAATAAAATACACAATCAATTACTACACTGAAGTTTCATTATCTGGATACTATCATCCTTCATCACAAAACAAAGTATAGTAATTAAACTTTTTTAATATTGTCTCATCAATAAGATCAGTCATCTGATTTGACTTTGTTTAAAAAGGTTCAAATTGACACTATCCCCCACATAAGATCAACATTTCAGAAGAAAGGGCAAAAATTTGTATGCCAATCTTAACTAGGTACCAAAAATAGAGACTCTTAGAGCAATAAATTTTAAAATCACAAGAAATGGCAGAAGAAAATCCTTGGAACAATCTGAACTGCAATGATAAGAATGAAATAACTCCGGAAGATATCCAAGCGTCTCAACAAGATCCCAAGTTTCACATATTTATGGAAAAAATTCTAGAACAAGACATGGAAAAATATCTTTTAATATTGGCCGAATTAGGGGAAAAACTTCCAAAAGATTTTGATGTAAACCGTTTGAAGGAAACACCAGAAATGAATGAGACTGAGATACCACAACCAACACAAACAATAGATCTAGTTGGTACTTTAACATCACAGATGCAAATGTTACAGCAACAAATACAAGATATGACGAAAGGGACTACCAAGCGATATGCGGTAGAGGACATTTTTCCTTATCCTTTTGATGCAACGGTCGGCTTGATACCTTTTCCTAGACATTGTGAGATCCTAAAATACGATAAGTATAATCGAAGAACATATCCCATAGATCATATTAGAGAATTTAAAACAATGAGTCTTGAGTTTGTGCAAGAAGAAACTTATTTAATGAGATTATTCCCAAGGAGTTTGGGAGGATCATGCATGGAATGGTTTTCGAAGTTAAAACCAGGTATCAAAACTTTTGAGGAAATCATCAACAGATTTATCTCTCAATACTCATTCAACATCCAACATGATGTTACTATCAAAGATCTTTACAATCTCAAACAAAATAGGGGAGAAGCGTTCTTGTCTTTTCTCCAAAGATGGCGATGCTTGTTTGCTAGATATCCTAGATCCATTCCTGAAGAGGAAAAGATGGAGTTGTTCATTGAAAACTTGACAGAAGAAATGAGTTATAGATTGGAACTACAATGTCCTCCAACATTTGAAAAAGTGATAAAAAATGGTCTTAAAATCGAAGAGGCGCTAGTCAAGAGAGGAGTTATCAAGCATTTTAATGATAAAACAAACAACACAAGTAACTCCTCAAATCAATACTCAAGCAGTGAGAAGCCGAAATTTTGGCAAAAGAATCGAAACACAAGTGAAACGACGAATGATCCCCAAAACATCAAACCGGTTTTCAACTTGACCACATCCACATCAAAGAATAAAAACAATGAGCAAAATGTCAAATCAAATACCATACAAAGCAATGAAATCATAAAACCACAGTCATATCAAAAACCATCAAATCGGCGAAGGTTCACACCTTTGGGTCAAACAATGGAATCAACAATGAAGGAACTAGTTACTAGAGGCCTTCTCACTACACGGGAAGCTAGGTTCTGGGATCCAAAAGTCAAACCATCATGGTGGAATGATGCTGATTATTGCAACTATCATAATAACAAGGGTCACAAAACCAATGACTGTATGGAGTTGAAACATGTAGTACAAGATTTGGTGGACAGCAACAAAGTGTATGTAGAAGGACCTCAAAATAACAATGATCATTCAGCCTTCAAAGATCCTTTGCCCAATTATGACAAAGGTGCATCATCCTCAAACAACAAAGGAAAGAACGCCAATCATGTCTATGACACAACAATCCCGTGTTTATCTGAAGTCAAACATGATCATGTAGTTAGTGATAACATTGATGAAAATGAAACCAACAACATTACCTCTTTGGATTTACTCCCAAGTGTGCAAAACTTTGATAATCAAATAAATGTCTTAAAAATCAGAGAAAATCAAGAACATCAACCAGCCAATGTGCTAACTAGGGGACAATCCAAGGTAATGTTAAAAGGAATGGGCTCCACACATGCAATTCCACCTCCATCACATTATGATGTTATCAATCAAATGCAAAACACTCCCTGAGAGAATCAAAAACATCAACCAGCAAATGTCATGACTAGGGGGCAAGCCAAGGTAGTATTAAAAGGAGTGGGATCTCAATGTACGGTTATGCCTCAATCTCATTATAATATTGTTGATCAATTTCAAAACATCCCCGCACAAATCTCGATACTGGAACTCCTTAAATTGTCACCATCACATAAGGAAGTTCTCGAACAAGCATTAGTCTTCACAACCATACCAAAGAATCTGGATGTTTGTCAATTCCAAGCTATGGTGGGACACTTGACTACCCCGCATTGTTTGTCATTCTCTCAATAGGATGATGTCTCATTAAACCATCCGCATAACACTACATTGCATATCGAAGTATGTATCCATAATCACCGTGTTAAGAGAGTTCTAATAGATGGGGGAGCTGGTCTGAACATTTGCACCCTAAAATTAGTCTGTGCACTAGGGTATTCCAATGACACTATTGATGCTTGAAGGAAAATGACCATCAAAGCATATGATGAAGAAGAAAGATTGTCCAAAGTTTTAATTGTATTATCCATTCAAGTGGGACCCATGATGAAGCATATAGCATGTCAAGTATTAGAAAGAGAGTTGACATACAACATACTTTTAGGATGACCCTAGATTCATGAAATGCAGGCCGTACCTTCTACATACCATCAATGCCTAAAGTTTCCAGTAAACGGACAAGAGGTGACTATAGCTGCTGATTATAATCATCCACAACATTGTGACACATTGAGAAAATCTCAAGACACCTTTGTCCCTCACAATAGGGAAGCTTCAAGTTCAAAGTCATCAAACGAAGAACAACATCTGAGTATCACTACCAAGTGGGTGGAAAAGAAAGGTAAAGAAAAATAAACAAGTCATGTTGAAACAAACAATCCAGATACACATACTTCTCTATTAGACAAATTTCAAAAGCAAGTTCAGTTGACAGATAAAGGAATGGGACAGTACTCAGTGGAGCAATCGCTTAACTTATAACAGTTAATGCCATCTCCTAGGAAATATGGTCAACCATCAATGATCAAACCTCCAACATCTCTACCTGGCACAGTTCTTCAAGAAACATTTGTAAAATCTAGAACCATAGTAGAAGAAATGGACAACAAAGCAGTCTTGGATTGGCTATACAAGGATGAAGAACCATCAACATCAGCGATCGGTATCAAAAATGTTAACATCAACACAAAGAAGTATGGAAAAGGAAAGGCTATTCTTGAAAAGATGGGTTATGAAGAACAAAGACTTGTGGGATTAAGAAGGGAAGGAATCACAGAACTTATCAAACCTCTCACTCTCCACACAAAGGAAAATCCAGGACTAGGATACTCTGAAGAAGAGAAGCAGGAGCTAACAAAGATGGCTATAGAAAATATCCTTCACTTTAGAGATGGTTCTGAAACAGACTCAAATGAATATGAGTGGGAATTACCTTGTGATCTACTTTTCGTTGATATTCTAGTCAATGTGATTCAAAAATATGCACCTACACGTGAGGAGGGCCAAGGCTTTGGGTCTAGACCATTCATTGCGGGATCACTAAATATCGATGACTCTAGTGAGGACGAACAAAATTTGAGTGAACTAGATGATTTCGAAGAGGGTACCATCATAGATCTCGATATCCCAAATGACAATTATGACGATATTGCTATCCTCACCCTTACTTCCATTGACCTAAATCAATCCGATGATACCATGCCATTAATCCATCTGAAACTTATTGATTGGGAACCTATCGAACCTTTGATTGTACCAAAATTTGCAAATGATGATGCCATCGTGTATTTCCTATGTCATACCGAGCCTGATACAAATGCTATCTATAATACTCATAACAATACGACTCGGCAAGAGGGTGTCAAATCTTCCAGTTGCTAAATTGACAATAGGGAAAATAGATCTAATGGTGAAAACCATTCTATGGCAGCATTAGAACTGGAAAAAGTAAAAATAAAGAATGCATCCAACAGTGAAAACCTTTATGAGGCACTGAAGGATGGAAGATTTGACACTCTCCTAGAACATTATCATGAGCGATCATCAATTCTGGTCGAACCTGCACAAGCGGTGGAAATTGGCACAGAAGAGAAGGCAAAAGTTCTACATCTAGCAGAATCAATGACTGATCAAGAGAGATCGGAATTTATCAATTTCTTTAAAGCAAGAAGCATCAACTTCACTTGGTCATATTCTGATATGCCAGGCTTAGATCCAAATCTGCTTATGCATCATTTGTCTTTGCCAATAGGAATCAAGCTTGTTAAGCAAAAATTAAGAAAAATGCATCCTCACATCGCATTGATGGTAAAGTCAAAATTAAAGAAATTATTGGATGCTAAATTCATAAGGTCTATAGACTATGTTGAATGGATATCTAACATAGTACCTATTTTAAAGCTAGACAACAGCATCAGCATTTGCATAGATTTCAGGGACCTCAATAAAGCATGCCCGAAGGATGATTTTCCACTACCAAATATAGATATCATCGTGGACTTGACGGCAGGGCATGCCATGTTATCAATCATGGACGGCTTCTATGGGTACAATCAAATAAGAATAGCTCCAGAAGATCAAGAAAAGATGGCTTTTACATGTCCATGGGGAACCTTCTGCTGGAACGTCATGCCATTTGGTCTAAAGAATGCAGGAGCCACTTATCAAAGAGCATTGATGACAATCTTCCATGATATGATGCACACTTTCATGGAGGATTATGTGGATGACATCTTCAAAAAATCTAATACAAGGGAAGGACATCTACATATCCTAGACAAAATCTTCACACGGATGGAGAAATTCAATGTCAGGTTAAACCCTAAGAAGTGTGTCTTCGAAGTTACATCAGAAAAACTACTAGGATACATTGTTTTAGAAAAGGGCATTGAGGTGGATCCAACAAAAGTCAAAGCAATTATGGAGATGCCACCTCCTAAGAATATCAGCCAGCTCAGATCACTACAAGGATGGCTTCAATCAATCAGACGATTCATCTCCCAGCTGGCAGACAAAAGTCATCCTTTTAATCATCTATTGCATAAGAATATAGTTTTCAGGTGGGATGAGAGGTGTGAAGCAACATTCGATCAAATCAAGCAATATCTAATGTCACCACCCATTCTCATGCCACCAATAGAAGGAAGGCCTCTCATTTTGTACATTGCCACGACAAATATCTCTTTGGGGGCACTATTAGCACAAGAGGACTATGAAGGGAAAGAGCGTGCCATCTACTACATCAGTAGAACTTTAAATGGCTATGAAATAAACTATACATTCATAGAAAAGTCTTGCTTAGAAAGGTTGTTTGTTACGCAACAATTGAGACACTACATGCTGACTCATACAATCAGGTTAATTGCAAAGATTGACCCTTTGAAGTATCTACTAAGTAAAGCTGCCTTAACAGGTAGACTTGTGAAATGGGTTATGCTCCTAAGTGAATTTGACATTCAATATGTCGAGAGAAAGGAAATCAAGGGACAAGCAATCGTTGAACAACTAGCTGAAGCTCCTCTACCAGATGATCACCCAATGACAATGGAATTTCCAGATGCAGACATTATGACAACAATGCCCCAACAATGGATACTATATTTTGATGGATCATATACACAACGAGGATCGGGAGTAGGGATCTTGTTCATCTCTCCCCAAGGACACACAATTCCGAAATCATATAGACTCATGTTTCAGTGTACAAATAATGTGGCAAAGTATGAAGCATTGATTATTGGGGTCAAGATAGCAATCCAATGGAAAATCAAAGATTTATAGGTATATGGGGACTCTCAACTAGTTATTTACCAAGTCAATGATGAGTATCAAACAAAAGATGAAAAATTGATGCCCTACAAGCAACAAATAGATAATCTAAAACAATCCTTTGTTAGTATCAAGTTTGATCAGATTCCAAGGGTAGAGAACAAAGTTGTAGATGTTATGGCTACAATTGCTTCATTACTACAATTGCCTGAGAAGCGTGTTTGTTATGAGTTTATGGTAGAACAAGTATCATGTCCTTCCCATTATCAATCAGAATCCACTACCATATGCCATCTAGAAACCACTGAACCCTCCATCTATGAAAAAACCTATGCTTACTTGAAAGATGATATTCTTCCTCCATATCTTTCCAAGAACCAAAAATGAAACTTTATCCGCCAATCCGCCTGACATACTTTAATCACAGATGTCCTTTATCATCGAGGTCTTGATGGTACCCTACTCCGATGTCTAGAATGCAACGAATCTGAAACAGCCCTATGAGAAGTTCACGAGGGTATTTGTAGTAATCACTCAAGTGGAATAACTCTAGCTAAGAAACTCCTCCGTTTGGGATATTTTTGGCCATGCATGGAGAAAGAATCATATGAATTTGTCAAGAAATGTCAAAAATGTTAGGTTCACAGCAATCTAGTTCATGCACCAGCATAAGAACTGCATCCCTTCACATCGACATGGCCTTTTTGTCAATGGGGCCTAGATCTAGTAGGAAAAATAAATCCATCTTCATCTAATGGACAAAAGTTCATTATAACAGCTACAGAATATTTCATGAAATGGATAGAGGCAGTACCTCTTACTACCATCATTGGGAAGCAAATTTCCTCTTTCATCTTGAACTACATAATATGTCGGTATGGTATCCCTCAATCCATTATCACTGATAATGGAAGACCTTTCAAGAATCAAGATGTCCAAGAGCTATGTGATAAGTTCCACATCCAACATCATTTTTCCACATCGTACTATCCTCAAGGGAACAACCAAGCAGAGGCCTCAAACAAAACCATACTCAAAATTCTCAAAAAGACGGTTAACAATGTTGGACGTGATTGGCATGTTCAACTCAACCCTACACTATGGGCCTACAGAACAAGCATCAAAACACCAACAGGAGTTACACCATTTTCTTTGGTATATGGATCAGTAGCCATATTTCCCATTGAAGTTGAAATTTCATCCCTTCGTGTATCACTCAGAGGTATCATTTCAGATGAAGACTATAGGGTATCTAGACTGTAGGAATTGGAATTGTTGGACGAGCGTCATCAACAAGTTGTTAATCATCTAATAGCTTATCAACAGAGGATTTCAAGAAGTTACAATCACAGGGTAAAACCGAGGGTCTTTTAGGTTGGTGACTTAGTACTAAAGGAAAACCCTAGGAATCAGCAAGACAAAGAAAAGAAAGGAAAATTTGAGCCTAACTAGCTTGGTCCATTTGTCGCCATATCAGTGTATGGATCAGGAGCATATCAGCTATCAACGTCAGAAGGGGATCTGTTTGATGAACCTATCAACAATATTCATCTCAGAAAATTCTATGCTTAAATCTCCTAGTACATGGGGCAAACTACTGAAAATTGTTTTCTTGGTTAAAACCTAGCAAACAGGCATCTTGGCAAATGCAAAAATACAAAAAAATAAAAACAAAAAACAAAAAAATGAGAAAAATACAAAAACACAAAGGGTGTAATCAAAGCAAATCAAAGCGCAATATCAATCATCATCAGAAGAGCATCAACCATCCATATCGCATCGAAAATCCAAAAACATGTCAAAAATCTTATCGAAAATCCAAAAACATAGGTTTGTGTCAATCGAACTACATGGTATCTGCGCGTGTAACGTAGGCAAGGCTAATCTTTGATCAGCCCCCGAGACCCCTAAGATAGGTTAGTAGGTTAGGTCTTTAGTCAAAATCTCAAAAATCCAAAAAAAAAAAAAGCATGTCAAAATCAGGATGGATGATCTAAAATCTGAATAATGAATGAAACACTCTAAGTAAACAATGGATAAATTGTACCTTTTTTATTATCATTTCTTTGGAGTAACTCAATGATGTATTGAACTAGAGGAACAAGGAAAAAGAATTATATTTTTATTGTCTGCTGTTTGTACGATAATCATATAAATATGTGAATTGTCGGGGGATGTGCTATGCAAATGTATCACCGATGACATTCAGAATTCACACACTCAAATGATTATCTTTGCCTGTTTACACAATGAATGCTCAGGTCATCTTGGTTCAATTATACCTAGATGCTTGTGTTTGATTGCAATATCAAAAATCATGAAAGTAATACTTAGGTCGTCATTAGTCTAACACATACCATTGACGCTTGTATTCACTTTCAACATTCAATAAAGCTCTATGATGATACCAAGCACAAAAAGATTGTTAAAATGACATATGTTTTGCATATCATTGCATGATTAAATTAGATTGCATTCATCATCATTCATTATCTGCAGAGTAGTTGTTGCATAAAGGATTCCAATCAATGATTATCTAATCTACACATAAGACTGAGTATACTTGACATAAAATCCAAAAATCATCAAAAAAATGTAAAAGTCATCATCGCATCATTTAGTATCATCATTCATACATACATCAAATAAACTATGAATTAAATTGTACCATAAGTACATCATGTTTCATTTTACCATAACACCATTCATTACATTATCATCTACCAACATCATATGCATACATCATTTACCATCCATACATTTAATAAATGAAATCACATCATTCTTATCATTACACCCATCAAAGATCATTCATCATAAGATAATTCGATAAAATAAAAAGCATTTATCCAACCATCCATGCATATTATCACATCACATCATTTATCCATATATCATATTCTACACATGCATTTATCATTGCATCATTGCATTCAAATAAAATCATTCATATACATCATCACATTTAGATTTAAATCATCACAAAATCATATAATAAAAGCATCCATCACATAGAAATCATAAAGCCATCATCATATCACATCAACTACATCTGATATATATCACAAATGTCAAGTATACAATAAAATCTGGTCTACAAAATACATAATCAACAATGAGCTACAATCATAATATACATCATAAGGATCACAATGGCATCTATGACCTACTAATGTCAGAGTGAGCAAGCCTAACAGGACCTATACCACCCCCACCCCCAGAAGGACCCGAATCTCTGGAATCTCTGCGTGGAGGCTGTGTCACCCCCTCACTGACTGTCCATGTATGTGTCCGCCCAGATCTCGATGGGGCATAGCTGACTCGGTGCTCTGCAGGCACTGCATCATGATATCGGCCTCTATAGAACTTGGCCTCTCGGCCAACCCACAGATTCTCTCTCATATAATCACCTATGGAAGTTCCATCAACCAATCTCTGGAGAGTCTTCGCTGTCTCTTGTGCCCTCTCGACAATCTGTCGAGCACTGTCTCGCTCAGCTATCAAGGTATCAACCTGTGTTTGCATGGTAGCTAACTGTCCCTGTACCTATGCTAAGGCCTGTGTGTGTGCCTATGCCTGGGCCTGCATCTAGGTTTGAGTCTGCACAAGCATGCCCCGAGCCTGTACCAACTGCCCCTGCAAAGTCTGGACCTGTGCCTAGAGCCTAGCTATCTGTCTCTATTGCCTGACTGCTGGCATTGTCACTGCCTGCCTCTTGTGAGGCCTACTAGAAGAAGGAGCACTATTGATGCCTGGCCCTGCCCCTCTGTCTCCTCCACTGTCACCGTCACTATCATCACTACTATTGTTAGAGCTCCCACTTCTCTCTGAACTACTACCTGATCAAGAATCATCTCCACCCCTACTATCGGCAAAACCCTCTGCCACATCCTCCTCTACAGGTAAAGGTGTTGGCTCATCGGGGATAGTAATGCGAGGATGGGGGACCAAGGCCAGGAATGCTGCATAATCCTCTATCATAGCTGCCTCTAAGATATCTCTCTGCATGTCCCAAGGAGATGGTTGTAGTGTCCTGTATCCCTCTACAATAATGTCATAGGATAGTGTGGGAGCCCAATCAGGAATATGCATCCACCGCCATGCATAATGGGCTACTCTCTGTGGCATGCACTGAACAATGTCATATTGTCTATATACCTGATGGAGCAAGAATCTCTCAAGAACAAATGGTGTCGGACCGATGAGGTACATAGAATCACAAAGAAATCCCAACACTACACCATCCTCATCCCACTCCTCGCAGTCAAGGTATGGATGCCAGATAACTATCTCGGTGTCATCAAACACTCATCTCCAATGCTCTAACTTGCCCATCCGGGCCTGTGTGAATCGACCTCTGTATCTAAAAACATACGGTCTTCCAACTGGTTTGTCTGCAATTGGAAATGACCGACAAATAGCAAAATGCTCCCAAGCCCACATCTGTAGCAGGGTCATCCCTACAGATAAACTACATGCACCTAGGTACACAACCAAGTGTAGATCATGATAAAGATGCGCTAGCATGCACATCCCCCACACATATCTGGTACCATGTACCATCATGCTCTCAAGAGTCCTACCCTAGCCGATGAGGAATCCCTTTGACCTACGATCAGGGCAAAGGAAACCTCCAATAAATCTAGCTAGCACTGCTGGTAGTGTCGCATAGGAATCCGCAATCCTCCGCCATCGAACGCTCAGACCCTCTATGTCCTGATCCTGAAAAACTCTGTGGAGAGCATCTTTGCTGCTGGTCCCATGAGAATCATAAGTGACAATCTCCCCCATGAACGGAATGTGCAAAATACGCCACACATCCTCTGGTGTGACTGTCATCTTGTCGGTGGGTAGGTGAAAGGTGTTGTGGTCACTATGCCACCTCTCAGCCAACGTAGTCAATAGACCCCAATTAATCCTAATCTGGGGTATCTCAAGCAAGCTCATAAGGCCACAATGTCCTATCACCTGAAGCTCATCTGGTGTCAAATGAGGTATCAAGTCTGTCATCTGAGGAAACCTCTCTCGCATCTGGAGAGTACCCAGATCCTCCTATCATCATAACGAAAAATCTACAATCAGTGAACTATGTCAAGAAATCAAAGGTCATTCTACTATCAAGTCTATTTCAAAAGCTTTGGTATGAATTTTCGATCAAAATTCATAGGCGAACATCAAACCTCACCTATCATGAGGTTCTCAAATCATCAACAAACCTTACCTATCATGAGGTTCATCAAAACATTATCTAGATCTCGCCTATCATGAGATTTATCAAATATTGAATCATTTCCTTTCCTATCATGAGGATCATCAATAAATAGGATTTTTTCTCACCTATCATGAGAGTTAGTCTTATTTAAATCATCAAATCCAACATCGAGAATGTGGATTGTCAATCATACCAATCGAAATAATGGACATGATCAGAATTGACAAAATCAAGGTTCACTAAGTCAAAATCTTCAATTCTAACATGGAAGTGCTAAAACAGGCTTCCAAAGCGCTAAATCAGGAACCCAAAGTGCTACTAGCTAAAAGCACTAAATTAGGGACCCAAAGTGCTAAAACCTTGAAAGCTCTATTTCAGCACCCCAAAGCCCTAAAATAGGCTTCCTAAGTGCTAAAAGTCCCGAAGCGCTGCTTTTCTGCATCAAAACGCTACAACAGTCTGTCAAAGCACCGCTTTACTAGAAGCACTAGAATAGACCCTGAAAGGGCTAATCCACTGACTCAAAGTGCTGAAAGTCTCAAAGTGCTAAAATCCGGCTTCAAAGCATTAATTCTTGACTCCTATGTGCTAAATCACTGAAAGCGCTACTTTACCGACTGGAAGCGCTAGAGTTTTAAACTCAAGCGCTAAAACTCAAAGTGCTAAAATACCTGCTGGAAGCGCTACATCAGAATGTAAGCACTATAGCACGGCTTGAAAGCGCTAAAACTGACCTAGACACGCCTAGAGGCTAAAAAGCATAAAAAATAGAAATGCATGAATTACGAGGAGGTCGAGGGGTACATACCGGAGGTCCATATGTAGGCGGCCATCAATGACATCGAACGCGCTTGAATCGGTGAGTGTGGTAGGGGATAGGCATCTTGCTCCAGCTGGCAGAAAAGTCTTTATCACTAAGAATTTTTGAACTCAAAAAGCACATATGACTTTGAAAATGACCTCTTAGCACTATTTATAAATTTGAAAAGGTATTTTTGGTGGATTTTATTACATTTTGATTAATTTTATCCATGAAATTAATTAAAACTCATCTGAGGGCTCTTTTATTCATCGTTTGTCGGGAGATAAATTATTTTATTATCGAAACATCATCAAAACATCGAAAAATCATCAAATTTTTGAAAAATTCTAAAAATCATGACATCATTAATTTATCTCCCAAGGGGGCATATTGTCATCAAATCATTTGAAAATCAAAATCTAGGGCATGTCTGGGGCATACAGAATTATTTTTTTATATCATCAATCCTTGTAGTAGCAGCAAAATATTTCTTTGAAGCAATGCGTAAACACATCACTTCGAAGAGGGGCAAAATGTATACACCTAAAATTGGTTTGGAGCATCCGATTAAATAAATACAAATTATTTGATTAATTATTCTAATTTCCTCTATTGTTTGAATAAATAGAAATATTTATTTAAATAGTTCACAATCACACCACATTTAAATTCTTCTAATATCTCATCTTAATTAAATAAACAAAATTAAATACTTTGTTCGATTTAATTATCACATCCCTATTTCAATCTATCACATCAATCTTAAATTTATTAAATAAAGACAAAACACTTTATTGATTAATTGCCATTTTCTTCTGTTTAATTTAATAAACAACTATCCTATAGTTCGTTTTATTAAATTATTTATCTCCCTTTTCCTAATTTAAATAAATCAAAAATATTTAAATTAGAGCATAAGGAATATTCTAATCTATATTTCCTCAAAAATGAATTAGATTTCCTATGTCTAATCTATGTCTAAAATATGTCACAATTAATTGATTGAAACTTCACGAGAATTTTTGGAGACAAATTGGAGACAAATTTGGAATTTGATCTCTCAATCCTCCTCCATCAATCCTTCCTCTTCTCTTGCCTGGTGTTCTCATGGGTAGAGACAATCTCCATCTTTCTCTCAATCTTCTCCATCTCTCACCATTCAATTCTCCAGATTGAATCCAAGCCTCTCAAAGCTTTCCCTGTGCATTTCTACAGCCAGGAATTCTATAAATAAAGCCTCATTGAACCAAGAAAAGGATCCAGATAATCTTAAGTTTATGCACTCTTACTCTGCAGGAATCCAGACAACAAGCATCAAGCAATCAAGCTTTCAATCATGGCTACCTCCTGTAGCTGCAATTATCTGTTTCACATCAATATTATGCTAGTTTAATTGATTTATCATCTAGTATTGCATCATCATCATCTTGTTCTTTGAATTGTCATTTTAACAATCTTATTTGCTTAAACAATCTGAGAGCAATTTTGATTTAATAAATCTTTGAGGATAGAGAACAATATGACGCTTTCAATTGATTACTATTTTAAATTAGTTCAATTTATTTAATCATTGATATAATGTCATATTAAGAAGTGTTTTAATCTTATTCACATATTCACACTTACAATATGTGTCATAAGTTGGTCAAGATCCCTAATCCACTTTGTAACCTCCCTCTTAATCATGTTTTTACATGTCATAATATCTTTTATATCATATCTTTATCAAAGACGCTCTTACAAATCCTTTGTAAGAATATATTATTTTATAAATATATTTATAGATAAATGCCAAAATACAAAAATAAATTATACATGGCATAATGGCCAAGGCATAAAATGGAAAGTCCCATTTCATTAGGACACATAAAATAATAAATAATTAAATGATTTAAACATTGGAACTTTCAAGGTGTATAGCAAGCCTAGTCCCAATAGACTATTTGTGGAAAGGTATGACCTACCATAAGTTCTTAGTTACACTGAGAATATAATAGATCCTTTCACAAGAAACCATTCTTGAATATCACCACTTTTATGATGACCTTCCATGGGTATATCACAAGAAGAGATATTCATTAATACCTCATCCATATGAATATTTTTGGAGAGAAATAAAAAATACAAGAAATCAAACATGATATTCTTGAGCTGCCTCTAGTACCTCTAAAAATTGAATATGGCAATGCATCTTTAATGGAAGAAAGTATTGAAATTATATTGAAACACCAAAAATCCTAGAAAGATAAAACTAGGCACAAGCCTAACAATGAAAGAGCTTGAAATCCACACATTGTTATTGCGGTTCATAACCTAGTAAATAAAGTAGATGTAGTGAATAAGTCAAACACAGGTTACAACCTACTAAAAAAAGGTGGCTTCAAAGGTAAAAGAGGAATTAACAGAGTTTCTCAATGTGGGATTCATTAAACGAGTTGATTATTGAACATGGATCTTGAATGTGGTGCCCATCTTAAAGAAGAATAGAAAATTAGGATTTGCATTGACTTTAGCGACATCAAAAAAGCTTATCTTGAGGATGAATTCCCCTTTCCTTCTATATATATGATTGTAGATGTGATTGTAGGATATCAAATCTTTTCTCTCATAAATGGGTTATTTTGTTATAGCCAAATTTTTATTGCATAATGTACCTATAGTGAGATAACTTTCACTAGTCTAGACAAAGCCTTTTGTTATGTGGTAATTTCTTTGGCTTGAAAAAAGTGGGTACTGCATACTAGAGGGTTATGATGCATAGACTTTGTGACCTCATCTATGATATATTAGAAACCTATGCTGAAAAGTATACTTTCCAAATTAAAAAGAAGGGGATATCATACTAAGGACTCATAGGTTCTCTTTACTTGACTCTATAAGTATAAATTTAAATTAAATCTAGAAAGATTGTGTTCGGTGTCACATTGGAAAAATTACTAGACTTCATCATCTATGGTTGGGGAAAGGTTAAGTATATTTTAGATACATCCCCTCCCACCAATAATGCTTAAATCATTCTTAGGAAAGTTCAAAACCATACAATGGTTCATTCTTGATTTAATTTTCAATATCTATTCAATTAACAATCTAGTAAAGTAAGAAAATAAAATAACTTGGACATTAGATTGCCAAAGTACCTTTGACTAAGTTAAATTCCTACTTAATCCTCTAACACTTATTCCACAAAAATAAGGTCCTACTATTAAATATTGTATTTATGGGTAATAAATGTCTCTATAACATGCATGTTGCTGCAAAATGATGGAAATGGGAGAGAAAGATCTATATATTTTATTAGTTACACTTTTCTTGATTATAAAAATTACACCCAAGTGAAAAATAAGTGTTTGGATATCATTTTTTAAAACAAGGCACCAATTAATTATATGTCAAATCAAGAGATAGGTCATCATGAGATAAAAAAAAATGTACCTTTCTTATACAATCAACATTGTCAAGGAGAGTGAGAGAGGGAGCGGGGGCGAGTTTCAAATTTTGTTGAGGGTGATGGCGAGGGTGGGGAAGATGACAATATAGATAGGGACTATGATTTTTCCTGATGGTTGCACTATCTTTTTCTCTGTTGGTTTTTTTGTCTCTATTGTGCCATGTGAGTCTTTTCGGTCCTTCTTGCCCCTGTACAGTGCTTGTTTTAGGGAGGGGTTATCTCTGATTTTGTGTACTTGGGGAGAGTTTGTTTTCTTGAGGGGTTCGATTGTTGTCTTTTCTACCTACACTAGGTGGTTGAAGCTTGCTGTGATATTTTACACTTTCTTGTCCTACTTCGCCTTTGAGAAGGTTGGCCCTTTCTTGCACCCTATTGGTCGCTTTCCTTGTTGGGTGTTTCTTCATTTTATTCCTTGTTTCTCCGCATGGTCTATGCCATGTTTGTTCTCATTGGTTGTTTCACCTCTTGTTCATGGGTTTGGCTGAAGGCTCTTGCTTAGCTAATGCAAATTTGTGTCATCCTTTATTTCTTGGTTCTGGGGGGTCTTGGCCCTATTCTTTGCATTCTTTGTTGGTTTTGTGACCTGGCTATTACCTTTGGATCTATGGTTCTTTCTTTGCCTTGGCTTAGTATTGGTGTTGGGATTCTCTTTTTTTGTGAGATATTTTGTATTTCTTGCCTCCTTTGTTTGGTGGTTGTGACCCTATTTTGGGTTGCGACCCCTCTTTCGTGTTACCCAAAATGGTGGGGGACATTGGTAAAGTGGTTGTGTGTGGTTTTTTGGTGGTCTAATCACCTTTGTTGGAGTTAGGTATTTGGCTTTTCTCTCTTCATAATAGTGTTATCATGTTGGTGCTTGGATATTGTCAGTGGTTCCCTATTTCAGTTGTTATCTAGATGGTGTGCTTTCTTCCTCTCTCAATGTGGGAATAACGGGTTCTTTTATTCAATCTCTTTAGTGGTTTAGGAGACATGACCATTTGAAGGGGATTGGTTTTGTTCTAAGGGTTTCTATTTCTTCGTTGTTCTTGTTTAAGGGAGGTTATGGTGCCATAATCTTGGCTATGAAATTGTTGTTGGGTGACCATTTGGTCTTGTTCCTTCAGATGTTGGTGAAGTTGTTTCTGATAAATGTTGGAGTTGAGTTGTTAAGAAGGTTTTTCTCAAGGCTTAGAAGTGGTGGTGTTTGACACTGATGGTTGTCTCTACTTTATGGTTCCTATTTCCTTCCAAGCCAAAGGAGGGTGTGACTGCCCTTTCTATCAGAATCCCTTCCTTTTTTGGGCTCTATAGTTGGTGTCTTCTATGGAGGTGAAGATTTCTCCTTTTGAGGTAGTTTTGGTTGATGTAGTCCTGGCAGGAAGTTCTCTCCTTTAATAGTCATTTCTATTGAGGTGGAATTGGTGTATGTAGGAGAGTGATGGATTTGGTAGCAAGGGTTCTTATTCCTTCCCCTCCTTTAGAAGGGAGCCCTCTTCTATTGAGGTGGAGATTGGGTTGGCTTCTTAGGAGGGATGGAGCTACAAGGAGGTGGATGGTTATCAGTGTTTCTTTCCTTATTAATCCCTTATTGAGGTAGGGAGTAGGGTTGGGTTGTTAGTTATGAATGGGAGCTCTTTTTGCCATATTTGTTCTGGCTTAGTGTTGCTGAGATTGTTGTGGTATGGCAATTGTTTTTCCCACCCTTGGGGTAGACACTATTAAAGTTTGTTGGGTTTATAGTTTGATGGGTGGCATGCTAGCCTATTTTTCTAGCCATGAGGCCTATTTTGAAGGTGGACTGGGTTGGGGACCCACTTATACCTGCTTGTATTGGTTGATGTTTTCCCACCCTTAGGGTGGTTGATGTTGTTGGTTGTTTTGTAGCTTTATGAGTGGCCAAGTATGGCATGTTTTGTTGGTGATGTTGCATATTCTACCTTACTATTTTGTTGGCAATGAGAATTGTTTCTTGTTCTTGTTTCATCTTGTATTTGTTCTTTGTCTTGTTGTGTTTATTGCTAAATCTTTCTTGCTATGAAATAGATCATGGCCCTTTCAAAATCCCTGCTTACTTAATCAAAAATATTGTCAAGGAGAGCCAACTAATTTATCATTCTTCTCAATGAGTTTAAATTAATTTATGTAAATTAAAAGTCCATTAAAAGATAAATCATCACTAATTAGCTATCAAATAACTTGATTTTTCAAGATGATCCCATAAATGAAGGTTTCCTTGATAAGTCTGATAAGTGGATTTTTGCCTATAATATTTGACTTACACTAGGTATAGTGGTATTTATATATATTCAAAATCATTATTGATATCTCCTACCTAGAGGATGTCATTCCTTGAGAGCATAAGTGATTGTGTATCTTGGCCATGAAATATGGGATACTTGATGATACATTATATTGAAGAAGTGGTTATAGAATTTTACTTTTCCATGTCAATAAAGAGGAGTCACAATAAGTCCTAAAAGAGTTGCATAGTGGTATTTATGTGGGCTAATTTACTAGCACACCATATTAATGGAGATCCATAATCTTGGCTACTATTGGACCACCCTTAAAATTGACATGGCTATATTTATAAGGAAATATCTCAAATATCATATATACATGTACACATTTCATTCCCCAACTAGAGACTTGAAATTTATCAACATGTCATGCCCATTATCTATTTGGAGATTGGATCTTATCATTAAAATAACTTAATCGTCCTCAAATGAACATAATTTCATAATGATGGAAAATGAGCACTTCATGTAGTGAGTGGAGGTTATGTCTCTTAACGTCATTTGAAGTTCAATCATCTCCAAATTATTCTTGAACCAAATAATTTGTAGATTAAGAGTGCCTTAGGTTCTAGTCATAGATAATGCTTCATTTTTTAAGAATGCGCAAATGCGATAATTCTACCAAATTATTTTCATAATTCAGAACTTTTATTTTTTTTATCATAATTGACCAATGGACATACAAAAATAACCAATACAAATTTGAAAGCTATAATTGTAAAAATCATTAGAAGTCCAAAAAATATTGACAATTACAATGTTATCATGTTCCATGGCCCTATAGAACTATTATACACACTCCCATGAAGGCAACCTCTTATTATCTCATTTTTGGTTTATAATCAAATTCACCCTTGGAGGTATAACTCTATATTTTTCATCTCACTACAAGGCCTCCCCAATCATGAGGAATACTAGGTGGCAAGACTACTCAATTTGGACATAGATGAAAAATAATTTAGAATGGCTTAAAGAAATGAAGCTTATCTAGATAGAGTGATTCATTGATATAATAAAAAAGTGTCTCCTTGGCCCATCAATGTGTGAAAGCTCATCCTTAAAATAAATAATCTAACTGAAAAAAATATTTGATGAAAGCTCGAGGTCTAGACTTACTTAAATTGGCCCCTATATAGTCAAGGATGATTTGGGCAATGACACTTTTTATTTGTACATATTGGAGGATGAATAATTTAGTGAAATAGTCAATGAATTCACTTAAAAGTATTAAATATTAAAATTATACTATTGAAAAAAATAAAATAAAATTATTTGTATTCATTTAGTTTTCCATCTTGTCATGTGTTAGTCATGTTTTTCTCTATTTTTCCTTAATAGGAGTCATAAGTTGCTATAATGTTATTCAGTTATGTTAGATCATAAAACTCCTAATATCATGATCTCCTCACCATTGCATCCTAATAAGTTTTGAACAAGTTTATCTAAAAAATTGGATTGATTATGGTCCAAACTAGTATTTCTTCACTCTTTTCCCTACATTAGGGTAATGGCCTATGAAATTATTGAGAAGCTAACATGAAAGTATTTCCAACTATTCACAATACTCAACAAAGAAATAAATCTTGGAAAAGAAGAGGTACCCATTGATTGTAGATATATTATTACATTTCACCCGAGCACTTACCCTTGGTCCTTGGTGATTAACCCTCACTTGTTTCTAGTAGTGTCTAGCTAGGTCTAGAGGTCAACACTCATAACTACAAAAAAATATTAAAAATAAATAAAGAAGAATATAAAATAAAACAATCAACAATATCAAGTTCTTATTCAAGCCTACCTACTATTAAAAAAATTTCTCCTTCCCTTTATCCAACTAGTTGGCCATCTAGGATCTAAGTCTAGAGAAACACCTACAAAGGTTATTTAGTTTGTAATTATTTTGGAACATGATTGATCCCCTATATAGTATGACATCACTTTAGATATTTTCATCCATATCTGATTCTTATGATTCCCCTAAATTGTATCTTACATCCTAGAATCCTAGTGTATAGGATATTGTTAGTCAACCCATAACTCCCCTATAGCCAAAATTAGAAAACAATACACTATCATTATGAAATATATATAAACAATAAAAAAGTGCAATAACACATTTGTATGAGTATCTGTAATTCCAAGATTTGAAACTCAAACATAAACAAACAAGCATGCAAATTCCTATTTCAAAAAAAAGAAAAGCCTCTAGATAAAGCTCACAAAATAGATCAAAACAAGATAATAACATCAAAAACCAAATTGAAATGTTACCATAATCTCCATTTGTGATTTGATTTACTCCACTGAATTTGGTATGTGGATTCTCCTTGCTTGGAGATTACCAATTTGACAACGAATACCTATCATAAATGATAATTGATAGTGGAATGAAGGATAGAGTGCCTGAGTTTATAGATTTTTGGAAGGGGGAATAGATGGTCAATATTTTATTATGAAATCAATAGTGGAGAATGGTTGAGAGGAATTCTATAAGATGCAAGAGAAGATAGAGGGTGGAGTGAAGGTGGTTAGATTGTGAATGGCTAGGATTAACTTACCAAATTTAGTAAGTAGTTGTGAGCATGAGGGAATTAGGGACATGTGCACCTAAGAAGGCTATAATTTTAGGCTGTGTTGAGAGAATAAGGGGACCATAAGGACAAGTGTTTTTAGGTTCCTATATTATTCTTGAAATGTATCAAGGGAATATAGGCCTAATTAAAGAATATAATATTTAATTATTTTAGACATATATGTGAGATGGATAATAGGTGGAATATGTAATTATTTATTAATTTATTGTGAGGAGATAGGAAAATGTGGTTAATTAAATAATATAATTTTTTAATTAAGTGATGGACTCTAGGTAAAGGGGACATGTCCTAGGTGATGATATTGGTCGATCAAGACTAGGTAATGAAATTGATCAATTTAGGACTAGGTGATGGAATTGATTGATTTAGGACTAAGTGAAGATTATTAGGCCTATATGATGGAATTGGTTGACTAGTTGGTGGTATTTAGACCTAGGGAATATTTTATACTTCTAAATTTTTCCCCTATTTGATATAATGCAACTAAGTGGTGTTGTGTTAAAGAAGAATAAAAAGTAGGATGGGATGGAATGAAGCTTTGATGGAAAGTTGCCTCAGTTGATTAGGGATGATGATGGAAGTGATGCCTCCTCAAGAGAACTATTGGATGAAATGGAACCCAATAGGTATCTTGAAAAGATAAAGGGTGATAAAAATACATGTCATAAAGCATAAAAGATGAAGTGAGAGAGTGTAAATAATGTCTTTATCCATCTAGATAGGATATCACCTTTCTAGTATTGACATTTTCATACTCATAGCTTAAGTTTACTTAGGTTTATTTTATTTTTGTATCACTTCATAGAATTGAGGCATGTGTTCTCATCACTTGAGACACCTATCGACACTTTCTCACACACTTGTCAAGTGAGATCACAAGTGTTCCATCTTTCAAGGGTTAGTTGATTGTTCAATCCTACCTTCCTACCTATTGTGTCATAAAACTACACCCCTTGCAATTTCACCCACATTTTTTCAGCCACTTTAGTGTCCACTCCCTTAGTATTTGTGTAGGCTCATTTTATCCCTTGCATTAGCCTTTTTACCCTTCGGATGCTCAAGCCCCCCTTTTCAGCAGCTACCTTTGTATGTTAGATTTGCATTAAACCTTGTGTTTCCTCATTCCCACCATTTTTAAGCATGATTTGTTTGGATACTAGCGCACCATGCAGACGTTCATGTGTTGTGCTAGCAACCTATAACATTTCAATGTTCAAACAGGCGTTTCTAAGCTTGTTACCACTTGTCACCTATCTTTGTTGGTGGAAACAACTCAAGATGCCTTGTAACGACTTAAGAACCTTCTTTTCCCTCCTTTTCTCTCTTTAAAATCTATCTTTTCATATTTTTTTGCTCTCTCTTGAACTCTCTTGATCTTTGTTGGACATTCTTCTCATGCCCACATTTTAATGTGGATCTAACACAAACGTCACCAATTTTTTTGTTTAAACATAGGTTTACAACTTAATGTGCTCCCAACAAGACACCATTGTGCAACACAATTACGAAGGTCTAACATTATCTGACATGGTTACATTGTTTGGATAACAACACATAGCTTAATTAGTTGCTAGTTCTTATTGATTGACTCCCACATTCATGTTTTATTGGGTAGATGACTTTAAGCTCTTACAAATGTCACGAAGATATATTGTTATCAATAATCTCATTACTCAAGTGGTACTAATTTACAATATTAGGTATATAGATACCTCCTCATCCCCTTTTCACGGTAGGGCTACATCATGAAAATTATCTAGATTTAATTAGGTTTACCATTACCCAATAACCCCCATAATAGGAGGACTAAACCCTACATGATTGGTTCCAAGATTCTTCATTTCCCCTTATTTAAATAATAACCTAGGATCATATTACACATTTGAGTCATTAAAAAATAAATCCTTAAGTTCACCTTCACCCTATAACTAACATATATTAATTAACTTTTAAGATATAATTTGATACATATCTTGAGGTGAGGTAGCACATTCCTCCTCACGACCTTAATTTTAAATGGACCTTGTTTCATTTGTTGCCTTCCACTTGATAGATACCACTAGACCACACTTACATGTTTACCATACTATTCTAGAATATCAACTTAACTATAGATTGATATTACATTTATTTCACTTGAATAAGGCCTCTTTATTAATTTCATTTAGGCAGTTGATTTACTTAATAATTGTGATAATTTTCACCTTCTTTTATTTTTATACCATGGGCTAATTCAAATCTAGATAACCCATTTTCATTTAATTAAATAATTGATTTCACAAAGTTCAAGTGCTTAAGTAGACCTTTTTATCTTTATGGACAACTAAGGAATCTAATTTAACCCATTAGACCTCACTTAAAATTTAATTCTAAATCTTAAGGTCACTTTATTAAATATTCCCGTTTGATCTTCTCTTGCAGGTTACAAGGGTTTCAACCTAGTCTACAGGTGAAGATGGAACTATAGGCACCACTTGTGCTTTAACTAGTGATTAATAAGTCTGTTCTTAACAAATGAGAGATCATTTTTATGTTCTATTTAACAAATATTTGTGTATTATTAAAGTAAACATGTAAATTATTTCAAGCTAGTCTATGGATGAAGATGGAACTATAGGTGGTGAACTATAGGCACCACCTGTGCTTTAACTAGTGATTAATAAGTCTATTCTTAACAAATGAGAGGTCATTTTTATGTTCTATTTAACAAATATTTGTGTATTATTAAAGTAAACATGTAAATTAAATAACAAAACATAATTCAAAAATGAATTTTCTTAAATATAATTGGCTACAAAGTTTGGACTGATAAGGGCTATTAATCTGGTTCCACTATCATAGTTGCACGATAATAGTGGTAGATGGGACAAAAAATATCTAAATTGATGAAAAATATCTAACTTGTAATTAAAACTAAGAAAATCTAATTTCTTTACTTTTTTCCACTTCATGAATATAGTATTTTATTGGGAAAAAAAAGAAATCTAACTTGATTAAAAAAATCCAACTTACAGTAATTAAAACTAAAAAAATCTAATTTCTTTTAATTTTTTTCACTTCATGAATATAGTCTTTTATTGTTTTTTTCTCTACTAGTAGCAAACTTAAATTTTATTTTTCTATTTATTTTGCTTTTAGATAGCACTTTAAATAATTTTTATATATTTATTTTAAATAACATCTTTTATATTACAATATTAATTATGAAATAAAATATTAGAGATTAAATATTTATTTATATGTTATTTGATTATATTTTTTTGAATAACAAATGTATTTATTCTTTTATAAACTATATCAAATACTAAATATGATAAAATATATAATGAAATTATTTTATTTTATTATTTCAATTAAATTGTATATCATGTAAATTATAAATTACATATAGAATGATTTATAACTATAATTATTATTTATTTATTTGTTTTATCAACATTGTTCCTAAAACTTATCAAATTAATTGAACCATAACTATTCTATAACTTTTTGGCAGGAACTTCGTTACAACCCTTGTTATTATTATTTTTTTTCATTTTAAAATTTTAATAAAAAACCTTTTTTTGCTTGCACACAAAATGTGCCCTCTATTTGTATTGCAGCATAAAAATAAATAAATATATATATATATTTTTAATAAAAAAAATGTACCTCCCTTGGAGGTTGCTAGTCCCAAGGAGGCTCGAGGCTTCCTTGTAGGCCGCGAGGAGTCGAGGCTCCTTGGGTTTGAGCACCCCCCAAGGGTTGTACTGTCGTGGCCACATTTTTTTGTTTTTTCTTATATATATATTTTAATGCTTAATTTTTTTACTGTAATATTATTTATTTATTTATTATATAGATAAGAAATTTAATATTTTATTTTATTTTATTTTTTCTAGTATTAGATATATATATATATATATATATATATATATATATATATATATATATATATATATATATATATATATACACACATTTATATATGTGTTTATTTATTAGAGGAATCTGATTTATAAGTATAAAAGATTTTAAGAAGAATCATTTTAAGCATTTATATTTATTAATAGTAAATTGATGATGGACTCATTGGAGTTAAAACTTGTAAATAAATTGGAGGTAGGATAATTTTTCAAATAAAGATGTAGGAAATTTGCTATTTTTTGAAGTTTAAACTAAATCAAATAAGAATGCATCTATGTCATGCCCATAATTTTCATTAGAAAACCTAACAATTTTTTTTTGACAACATCTAGGATGGTCTTTATAACTGATAAGGTGGTACAAGACACACAATTAGTATTGGTATGCAACTATGTTGCATGGATAATAGGGTGGAAAGAGCTGCTAAGAGGGTTTAGCACGATAGATACGAGGAAGACATATCCTATTGTTATGTCCTAAATTTTCATGAAAGGAAAAAACACAACTATCAATTTATTTTTTTGATACAAAGCTACAAAGTGCAAGCTAAAACACTAATAAATTGGAGGTAGGATAATTTTTCAAATAAAGATGTAGGAAATTTGCTAGTTTTTGAAGTTTAAACTAAATCAAATAAGAATGCATCTATGTCATGCCCATAATTTTCATTAGAAAACCTAACAATTTTTTTTTGACAACATCTAGGATGGTCTTTATATCTGATAAGGTGGTACAAGACACATAATTAGTATTGGTATGCAACTATGTTGCATGGATAATAGGGTGGAAAGAGCTGCTAAGAGGGTTTAGCACGAAAGATACGAGGAAGACATATCCTATTGTTATGTCCTAAATTTGCATGAAAGGAAAAAACACAACTATCAATTTATTTTTTTGATACAAAGCTACAAAGTGCAAGCTAAAACACTAACAAATGATAACCATGTACATACATGGTTGAATACTACATGCATCGAGGAACATTGCTCGTCCAACATCACCATTGACATGTCGTCTGAGAGCAGGGAGTAGAGGAGTAAGCATATTCGGGTGTGAGAATTACATCGCGTGCACCCTCAATCCACAATTGGTAGACTCTAAAACCTAGGCTAAACAAAGATTCTATAGATGGCCTAATTAGCTAAAGATATGACATACTAGGTTTATTTATCTTTTAGTTTCCATGTTCACAAGGTAGGGTTGGTAAAGTGGTTATTCATATTGGTAGCATTCATCATTATTCTATTTATCCATTTTTGAATCTAAGGGTACCAAATTTGGCACCAACCGTTCATTTGTTGCATAGATATTACTATTCACCTTTAGAAATAATAGCAATTGACGTTAATAATACTACAATTTACCCTTAGTGGGTATATATTAATGAACCACAACAATAATAATAATGTTATGATACTCATCTAAAGAGATGTCAATACTAATTGAAATAATAACACCGTTATTGAATAATAATACTAATGATAAGTATTAGCATTATAAAAAAAATTATTTATTTATTATTACCAATATATATTATTATATATATCAATTCATCTCTAGTTAACTATTATTTATTTAATTGTTTACTTGTTCTTATATAGTTTATTCTAAAAATAATTTAAAGAGATTTATAAGAATAAAGAGAATCATGTACAAATAATTTTATAAATAATTATATTGTTCTTATTTATATTAATGTTATTTACTTTTGTCCAAAAATAATAAAGTAAAAAAATAATCTAAAGAAATCTTAGTGATACTAAATCTAATTTTAAGGAAACCTTCTTAAGAATATGAGAATATATTCCCTTTACTTTATTTAAGATTACTTATCTTAAAACTACCACACAATAATTCTTTTTCTTTTATTTTCTTTAAAAGATAGAGGGACTATGAGTAAAGATAGGGAAAATTATCCTTTTGCTTTTTTGTTTTAAAAAAAAAAACTCTTTAGCACAAGGGGAACATTTTTTTAAGATAATATTATTATGTCGATTTCATTCTTATAAATAAAAATAGAATAATGGATAACAAAAGAAACATTAATTGAAAGTATATGAGAATTTGCTCTAATCTTTCTTCTCATTTTTACAGGATGAGAGGAGACAAGCGGGGCACAAAGAAGAGAGATTTATGGTTGCAACTCACATAGTTGCAGGCTGCGAAACTCACAGCTGAATGAAATAGAGAAGCCTGACTCTATAATTTGCTGAGTTTAATTTATTTATTTTTCCTCCATTGAAGCTCATTATTCATTCTCATTATGATTTAATTCTTACTGGTATTCTAGATCTGAAACCCCATATATATATTTTGTAGATAGAGGAACTACAATAGTAAAATAAACTGCTACCTGTTATTCCACGATATCCCTAAAAATGTTCTCTTTTTTTTCTTTCATTTTACAGTAGAATACTGGTTTTCACTATTACAAAAAAAAATATTAATGAATAACACAAATAAATAAATAAAACTCTATTCCCAATTCCTAATTGACATCATTAATACAATCACCATTTAATCCAATCAATAATGTTCAGATTTAATCACAGATTATCACCCTTAGCGCAGCTTCCATCTACCCAAAGAAAATAACAGTATCTTGCCTCAATTGTATTCGTAATAATATTATTGTTATTAAATCAAGGTGATCAGGAGGACATTAATTTTTAATTAACAGTAATAATAATATTATCTTTACATTGTTTTAATTTCAAATTAAATGAAACACTATCCTTATTACATACTTAATGTATAAACCCCTCAATCATTTATTGTTAGTCTAAATTCATGCATTTATAACATCATTGAGTTAAAGATATCAAGTTTCCACAATCTATAATGTTCTTTGCAATGATTTCTGGCTTTGATTGTGTGAGAATTTTTGCATCAACGTTTTGGATCACTGCTTTCATTCTGATGATGGATCACGGAATGTGATCTGAAACGTTGATGCAAAAATTCTCACATAATCAAAACCAAAAATCATTGCAAAAATCATTGAGCTGCCAACCCAAAATTTCTTTGACTACATGGTCTGAAGACTTTTTAACATTGTCATACTTTTTATTTATTTATTTAACAAAGTAGATATGCATGCCTCAGCAGATCGCTCCCCTCCAACTTAACTTTCCCCAATGGAGGCATGTCATTTATTCCAAATGACAGAAATCAACTACCAATATTCAATTTATTGCACCCAACTCAACACCAAACGGCAAGCTAAAACATTTTTGTTAAATCTGATGTGGAGTCCGTAGCAAAAGAAAGAACTGCACTTCTGGCTGTGCCTTACTTCATTCTGGAGATCGGATTTGAGTTCTGAAGTTACAATGAAAAGAAAACAATATTTTGGATAACTAATGAGCAGCAGCGGCCTCCACAGAGTTGAGTTCTTTTACATTCTTTTCTTTTTGTCCATTTTGAACAATCAATAGCCAGATTCATAGGTTTACATGCAGGTATAATTATTGTGCTTACTCTTTCTGAAGAGGAATGATCTGGGGTTTTATCTTCTCCTCCTCCTCTGTTTGTTTTATTGATTCATATATATATATATATATATATATATATATATATATACATTTATTTATTTGTTTGTTTGTGTCTTGTTTATGCGGAACAACGACTTGTAATTTAGCAGATTGTAATCTACTTCCACAGATATTCATTTCCAACAGAATTAGAAAGATTTCTCTTTCATACTGGGACAACCAAGAAATATTTGTTCTCTGTCACCTCTATTCTCAAGAAATGGAATTAGCAGAATACATAAAATTTCTCGTGTCTTTGGCACCCTAAATCTACTTGCATGACAAGCTTCATGATGCATATTTTTCATTTTATTTTCAGATCTATTCTCATGACTTATTGCAGATGGGGGAAGGAAATGGGGGAGGTTCGTGGCTTGCGGTGACGCCTCTCGAGCAGGGCGCGGTGGCCTGTGTGGAGGCTGCTCCTTGCAAAGGGACGCAGCCCCACACAGGGTCGTGCCCAAAAACTATTTAGCAAATAAATTTTATTTTTATATTTGATTTTTCCTACAGTTTGATGAATTTATTTATTTTTATATGAAAGCTTTTGTGCAGGTTATTTTTACATATAGAATTATTGAACATATATTGATATATACTAACTTTGGGTTCAATTCGTGATTGATCAGGAGGCTAAAAGGGAAATGACTCTAGATGATTACATTCATTGTGCAGAGAATTACGTTTACTTTCTTGCATTGTTATAACATGAACTACCACATTTTCTCAGAATAATAATGAAGTTAGACTGCTCCTCTATTTTCTCTAACATGTGTCCCTTATAGTTATATATTCCACAACACATCAGTCCTTCGCGCAACTCAAACAAACATTCTATTAGCTTATTCAATGCAAATACAGGTGTAACTACTCATTGAGCTTTTGAAAAACATCGGCAAAGCAAGAACTCCAACTTCTTCTAAGGACTCTTACGGGAGGTTGTCGAAGAGTAAAAGCTTGCTATCTTCATTTATTCCTTCATTGTTGAAACTCATCTTATTAAACTTGTTGTATTGAAAGTGATATTAAGGACAATTAGTTTTACAAATCCAAGAAATAAATCTCAATCATCTGTTTTCTTCTTCTTCTTTTTCACATTTCAACAAGATACAAAATTTATTTGAAATCCTCCTTATTCCAACCAGTTCATAAAACAGAATAAATAATTTTTAATGAATAGAGACTTATTCTTTTATTGAATAGGTATGAAACCCTCTTTCCTTTCAACTTGCTGTATTACAGAAAAAAAGAAAACATGTAAAAATACTTAGGCATGTTCTTTTCATTTATTTATTGAAAAAAATATGAAACCTATCTTTTTTAGACTTACAATATTATCATAATATTTGAGGAAACAGATGACTTACAAACTCGTGAACAAGGTCTTACTCTCCACCCTACCATAATGGCATCATGAAGCCTCGTGGGCTCTAGCCATACCCCCGAGCAAGGAAATATTTTAACCCCACAATGATCAATAGAATAGTTTCTCATTTTTATAAAAGGGACAAAACTCACATAGCACAATTTACATGCATCTAGGTTCTCTACTTTCTGTTTTCAAACATAATATATACAATAGATCACATCCTTACAACCAAGAAACAAGGGCAAATGGAAAGAGAAGAACTTAGCTTTTCTTTTAGATGAAGGGACTGAATTCTTGTATCCATCTTTCCTCTCCAGCCGAGCTATCTCCCTCATTATCTTCCATAGAGATGGACTCTACTCATTTTTTCTACCATCTTTACTCAAGTTCTCCAAGAGGAGAAGTGGGTAATAACCCACTCATTCTTCTTCTTCAAACTATATAGGAGTTTCAACTTGAAACTCTTGGATGGGGGGTGTGGAGTGTACTTTCCTCCATCAATGAGGGTCTTTTTCTCATTAAAGAGGAAGACATGCACTTGGACAACCTCTAGATCCTTCCACCCCATCCTCCCCTCAAAATTCGTCACTCTTCAATATGAGGACTTTTGAGGGGTCAAATCATGTCCTAGGGGCACTATTGCATGTCTACTTGACCCCTACCACTATGGTATGGACCTTAGAGGTTATATTTGTGTATCCCAACCAAGGAAATTAAACAACAACCCACTTTAAAGGCTCATTTTAGAGCCTATCCGAGTTTCAACTTGGATCATGGTTTCTAAACCTTAACCCCCAACTTACATCTCACATGACACACAAAACCATAAATAAATTAGTCCTCTAATATCAACCCTCAAAACATTAGCTAATTAACATATTAACTCTATTTATTCCCAAGCACCCCAAAAAGGGTCAAATTTATATCCTCTTGAGGAAGTCTTTTAGTTTTCTCCTTATGGGTTTCCCTTCTCGTACTTACACCATTTATTTTTTGCAAATTACCAACACAATCATAAGTAGCAATTACATATCATATAAATTTGCTAGCTAAATATCCTAAGATTTAGCTATACAATAATTCCATTTAAAATTTCAATTCGTATTCCATAAATTACAAGTGCATAACACCACCTTGGTAGTGACAATAGAACATAATTGCAAAATGAAATTAAAAGAATTTTACCAAAATATCGTCTTATTTGTCATCCATAATATATCTAATCATCAATTTAAGAAAATCATATAGCAAATTAGGTTTGGTATTAATCACATGTGAAGCGGGGTCTTACAATCTATCTATTGCTAGGAAAGAGATTTTTGAAAGTTAAACTTGGTTTTTTCTCTTTTTCAAACAAGAATGCAACTAGCCATCATAATCTTAGAAACATTATACTTAGTACATTAATACCATATTATTTCATTGCTAAATTTTTTCATTTTTTATTTCTCAATTTAATAACAAAAAGCATTAAACTATACTTCTCATACAAAACTTGCAGCACCATAACAAAAAATCATTTATGTTTTTTTTTTTAAAATTGCATAACCCCTTTACATCCTTCCTTTTTATAGCAAACACTAGCTTTAGAAAATCATAATTGATATTTGGGAATAAAATGATTAGCATGTCAATGCATAAGGATTTTCACTATTCCATTTCCCTTCTATCATTAAACCAAATATAAAACCCATCTTTTATTTGCAATTACATATAACATTAAAATAAAACATATGATTTACATGCCAAGAAACAAGGTCTTGCTCAATTACCAAAAATATTGGAAAAATAATATTTACATGGCCATGAAATATATTTTTCTTTAATACAAATAATATTAAAAAAATATTATTACATGCCTATGAAATATACTGTGTTCTCCACCCAACCGTAATGGCATCATGAAGCCTCATGGGCTCTAGCCATACCCTTGAGTAAGCACTAAAAGATTACCAAATGATCTTGTTATGGAAGCTACAACCAACTTATTCAACAACTACAAATACATCCATTTTCAAAGAACTGTTCTAACTCAAGAACTTTCATATCACTTAATTTATCAACTAAAATAAATTAGAGGAAATAGGGGAGAGGACCCAATAGTTGTGTACCCTAACTTTGCACTTCTCAAAATCCTACGTGGAAATTTCAAATCACTCCAATTTTATTATAACAAATTACTTGGCAAGTCCCCTGCTTATAACTTTTGTTTCAAGGCCACATCAACATTTTTTGTCAAGGTGTCCAAAAAGGTACAAAAAAAGTTCTACCAATACTTGTGCATTCACATCATGGGTGCTTGAGTGTCGATATTGCATCACATGAATGGTTACTTTTTAGATCAAAGGAATACATTTTGTTTAAGCTAGGGTAGTCATGTCACAACTATTGGGCATATAAACAAGTACTATCACAACTATAGAAACATGCTCAACTATTGGGTCCTCTCCCCTAGAATTTAGATTTATCCATGCTTCTTTATTTGAATCCTTCACTCTTCTCTTTTCTTTGTAGCTCTCAAGCTTTCCTCTTCCATCCCAAGTATGAAAACAACCCAAAAAGAAAATGCACTCTTCAAAATTCCCAAAAAAATGACTAAGTTCTCCTAAAAGGAGAGAACTCCCTTTTTTTCCAAACCTCAAGAGCTTTTAAATATTTTTGGCCTCCATTGGACTCCACACCATTGGATTAGATGATGAAAAGTCCAATCTCAGTTATCCCACCATAACCCAAGTTGCCCACCAAATCCTCTCCTTTATTAAAGAGGCATGGTTCACATGCATGTTCTTTTTCCCAAATCCAATATAATAAATGAGAGGGAAGACCAAAGGGGATGGGAATGGGTCAAATCCATCCTTTCATCCCCAAAATTCGTCACCTCCCTTCAAGTCTATTTAAGGGAGGTCATAAATAAGGCATGGGAAAAGGTATGGCCAAAAATGATCCCCCAACCCATAGGTACTATGCCTAGGGCCTTTAAAATGCAATAAATGTTTAAATTATGACCTTTTTGACCCTCATAAAGTTACCTCCAAACTTGCATCCGAAATTTACCTCTTTACACACCACTTTCTACTTGATTGGAATGACTCTAAATTTAATTAAAGCATAAAACACATCTTACACATAAACACCACATTACACACTAACCATTTAAAACTCAAAATAACTAAACCGCCACCACTATACTCAACACTTAATGCTAACCTGGCATTGACCCACTTCTCATTGTGTGTGATCACATTCGAATACTTCACGAAGTGATGTATTGACAAGGGTTTGAATTGGTTATCCTTTCTTCCTAATGACACTCATCTCTTAGGAATTTTCCCAACGGATGGTCCAAAGTTCATTTGAGTCACCTGCTCCTATTTTCAATAAGATTCAATTCAACAAGTTAGTGCATAAAAATATATCCATATGTATAATCTTCATCTCCTTTGATGCAGAATAAGAGTTTGAATCCATCTATAACAATAAAAAAAACCCAACCTTAATTATTCAACAGTATTATCTAATAGATTCTTGAACAATTATTTATTACTAAATATCATTATGTGACTAGATAACAAATTCATAGAACTTACCTTGTTAGCTTACCTTAAGCATCTACATTGCCAATTAGAGTTTTTCTAGTTTACTATTGACGATGTTAGGAATTTGTTCCATTGAATTTCTTCACAATCTAGAAGGGTCTTGTTTCATTTCCAAGTGTGAACCCCAATCCTAGACCTGCACAAACATAAGAAAAAAATGCATAGTTAAATCAAATGCAAATGAGAATCAAGATTCCCCATGAAATCCATTTAAATTGCAAAGAACAAGAAATGAGATGGAGAACATAAAAAAACATAAACAACATCTATCAAATCCTATTCAATGTAAATAAAACTCTTGATCCCATGGGGGAGTTTGTGCCAATTTGATGTGTAAATTGGTTATTTCCCAACTCCTATGATGCACTTTGATGAAAATTCAATTGAGCCCCATGATGAAAAATTTGCATAACCTAGCTAAGATCTTGATAAACTGGATAAAAATAGATATGATTGAGGATGAATGTGTAAATTGGTCATTTCCCAACTCCTATGATGCAATGTTGATGAGTGACACACTTTGATGAAAATTCAATTGAGCTCCATAATGAAAAATTTGCATAACCTAGCTAAGATCTTGATAAAATGGATGAAAATAGATATGCTTGAGGATGAAATTGACTATAGTGACTTTACTCAAATTATGGATGATCAAATGAGGAGAAGATCCTCTTATTTATAGATGAGATTGAGAGAAGAAGAGGAAAAATGGATGAATGTGGGACTACTCTTCAACCAATGGAAAAATGCCACTTGTCAAGATGTGAATGGAGGAAGTTTGAGCACATTTTGGTGATTGTGCACAATAAATGATATCAGGTGGAATTTGAAAATAGTGTAATGACATGCAAGAGGGAAAAATAATGAATTAAATGCCACTTGGCTCAATGCACAAGGACATGTAAGAGGAATGAATGTCTTGTTGGAAGGAAAAATCCACTTGGAGGGATTTTCAAATTTTGGAGGAATATTCTCAAAAGATGTCAAGTTGAAAGAAAATAGGGATTTAATAAATCTATAAAATGTATTTCATGTGCAAGTGGCAAAATCTAGAGAAATTTGGAGATTATGATTAAATTAATCAAGGGTTAATAATTTAATGAGGGATTAGGTGATGTGACTATTTGATTTAGATTTATGGGTTGACTTAAATCAAAAGATGAGAATGTGATTTAGATTTAATTAGATAAAGGATTTGATTTATTTAATTAAAGAGGGATGATGATGTTAGATTAAATCAAATAAGGCTTAATTTAATAAGATGACTTTAGATATTTAATCAAATAAAATTAATTATTTAATTAAATAACTCTAATTTATTTAATTAACAAGAGAGAATGACTTAATCAGATAAATGATTATTTAATTAATTAAGGGATGAAGAGTGATGAAAAGCTGAGAGGATGATTTAGGATGAAATGGTGTTAGTAATCAGGATCAAGTATGTCGGTATTTTTTCCATGTCTACATTTTTCCCATCTTTGAAGCAATGCATTTATTGTATTGGCTCAAAGAATAAACTACTGTGATCAAAATTCAAAAAAGATCTTGGTTTTTTAGATGCCCCACTATTGTCCCAACGAGAAGAATTGTGCTGGTATATTCCCCCCTCGAGAGATCAGACGAAAATTTGGATTTTTAGGCGAGCTCGTGAAAAAAGAGGACAAGGTGCCCGACGGGTCAAGAAAGGCTCCAGGATGCCAAAAAATGCATTAAAATGCCAAAAATGATGCAAAATGGCCCTCGATTCGGAAAAAATGGGATTGAGGGTCCAAAACTCTAGTCAGATGGTTGAATTAGGTCAAAAAACCGTAATTTTTAGGCTTAAATAGACCCTAAGGGATCATTTTCAAATCATTTTCACACTTAGCCTTTAAAGATTTTTTTCATTTTGAGCTCTGAGTCTTGATCAAAATGGCACAAAAATTGCTTCCTCAGCACGTGTCAAAGCGAGTACGAGTGCACTAGTGGCTAGCTGATGCAGGACCCGTGGTATGTACCCCTTCCCTAACTTGTGATTTTGATTTTTTTCATGCATTTAATTGGGTCAAACTCAACTTTAAGTCAAGTGGCGCTATATAGCGCCACTGCAAATGCAAAATCGGTGCCACGCGACCTCTAAGTGCGCCACATATGCGAAGAGCACCATCACAGGCCACTTTAGAAATTAGGGTTTTAGCTTTTAATCAGCTGCATATGCGAATACCAACATGGCAAGCCTGTTTGGAATTTAGAACCTAGGAGCGTGGTCAAACCGCATGACAACAGCGTAGTTTGGAATTTGCAAACTGTGTTGCAATTGCAAACTGTGCTGCAATTGCAAATTGTGTTGCAATTGAAAACTATGGTGCAATTGAAAACAGTGTCGCAATTGTAAATAGTGTCGCAATTGTTGTTTGGAATGCGGGAACTTAGTTCGAGGGCCTAATTTTTTTTGAAACTTGATGTAGTGACCTCTTTTGCATAGGAGGACCTTGAGATACTACATTCTAGGGAGCACAAATCTTAGTGCTCAATAGATTAGATAGTTTACACGAGTTGCTCCAAGAGCAGCTTGGTATTAATGTTCTTTGGTATGTTGCATACGTTCATCCTATTCAGACCCATTTGGGGATGATGATAGCCCTAGTGGAGCGGTGGCACAACGAGACATCCTCCTTTCACCTTCCCACTGGCAAGGCCATAGTTACACTAAAATATATTTGGCGCATCCTACGACTACCCATCCATGGCGAGAGAGTTATATATGATGTGGATGTCAAGAGAGATGCTTGTTATGAGGTTATGGGGCTCGAGGCTATTATATTTTTTGAGGGCTAGATTGATCTAGAGAGGTACAAGGGCATAGTGCCCACATTCAAACTCATAGTTATAGCTATCATATCAGGCCTTGTGGCACCGGATCGATAGGGCTAATATTTCAGTCTAGGTTGGGGGTTAGCATGGGAGCAGATGCTCTTTCAAAGAGAGTGCCTTGCATGGAGACTAGTGATGTTGACGTCATTGTATAGATATTTACATGAGTTTTCCTATTTGGATTGCAGGGCCATTGGGGCCAGGGTTACTCTATTGCATGTCTAGGATCTGGAGTGCATTGCAGTGCTTCACCCTTAGGTTACACTAGTTGCTCTATAGCCAGATGATCTGATTGTCTAGCGATATGGTGTGGCTTGGGTCAAATTTACACATACAATGGTAGGTGGCATCACCCACTAGCAATGAGTCCTTGATGAGTTGACAGAGTTTACCTAGAGGCCCTAGCTTGGCATAGGCCCATGGATGGATGATGTTCAACAGTTGTTCTTTTCTCGACAAGATAGGTTGATGCAGGGCAAGGAGCATACTATGGTCGAGAGATACCTACCAGATAGAGTAGCTCGGCAATTTGGAGATGTACAAGACATGCCCGACGACCAATATATGGCAATCTTTGCATGTACTATGAGGGAGACGGCATGGGGCAAACCTATCCTAGTTGTTGATGTAATTAAATGTATTGTACCTTGTCCTAGGTCATAGTTACACCTTAGTTAAGTTTACTTAAGGACCACATAGGAGGTAGTTGGAGTTTTTTCACCTTTAGTGAACTTATCATGTTATTACTTTATCACTTCCACCTTTCATGGACATATCATGTGATTATCTCTCCAACTTTTGTGTGTGATCCACTATTTGTAGTGATTATCACATTATCATTTTTCCACTTTAGGTGGAGTGATAGTTTTTCCCAGTTGTCTCATGTCATAATATTATGACTCTTTATGTTCTCACCTTGGCTATATAACCAAGGGGTCTCTCATTGTAAAACAATCACAATCATATCACTGAATCAATTGATAATAATATAATTTATTATTGTCACATTCTATTCTCTTTTTGTATTTTTTATTTGGTCTCATGATCTTGGTAGCCATAGCCAATTCTAACATGGTATCAAAGTGGATTGGGTGTCATTGGAGTCTTTTTCTAAAGAGATATACCAGATTTGAGGATGTTCTATTTTTGGCTCTTTATTGTGAGTTCATATCAGAGCTTGCTGGTGTAAATCTAAGCTCACCATTGTGTCTAGGAGGCTCGAAAAAATCAGATTTGGATTTTATTTCACTCAATTTGTTCACCATTTGCATTTTTAGCAAACAAGGGTTTGTTGCAAGCTATTTTTTATTGGAGTTGTCATCATTTTTGCTTCAAAAATCTAGCTTTCATTCATTTGCAGGAAAAATGATTTATGGGTTTTGTAGCCAGGGTCCAAATCTCAAATGGGTATCTTTTAGATTTTTCATATCTTGCATAGATGTGGAGGAAATTACTGAACAAAAAATGGAGTGCGTCATTTTTCTCCTCACTAAAGGTTAAAAAAAATCAATTTTTCATCTTTTGCTTACTGGATCAAAAAATGATTTCTGGGTTTTGTTTTTAGCATCAAAATATTTTTGGGTTTCTATTTTTGTCTACAAATGATGAGTATATTTTTCAGAAATCAAATTAGAAATAAATGTTTTTTTGTTAGAAAACTCGTTTCCTGCAGGCTAAATTCATTTTTTTTTGAAAAAATCATAACTTTTGGCCACGGTGTTCATTTTTGGCAAACAAGATACTGACAGAAAGCTAGTTTTGAGATCTTGACAGTGGTGCAGTCATTTTTTGGTTTTAGTGTCTGGTTTTCCCATAATGTATAGATTTTCATAGGTGTTGTTGTTTCATCCTCATTTTGGGAACTTTAGGAGCTCATATCTTGCTCATATGGTAACATTTTTGGGTGTCATTTTTTTTAAAGTGCATAATTTTTCATGTAATTCTTAGTGGTATGATCAAATTGATTTCATTTTGTACCCAAAATTGTACCTAATTATGTGGCCTATTTTGGCATCTGCATGTACCAAAATCAAATTCCACTTCGTTGTTTTGGCAAGTGACAATTGTAAATGCACTAAATATAAAGTGTCAAAATTAGATATTGCTTGGGGGGTTTCTTGATTGAATGATTTGGGGGGGTCTCCTGGTGCATTAATTTGATCTGTTTGTTTGTGGTCTCTCATTTTCATAGATCATTCTAAGGTTCCTTTGCTCACATCATATAATTATTCAACATGGCATCAAAATGCATGGAGCATTCTAATGACTAAAGGTCACTCTCTATGTGTTGAAAATAAGGTACCTGAACCTATTGATGCAGATAAAAAGATAAAATGGATGATTGAACATACCAAAGCTCTTGGATGTCTTCATAAACTAGTTTCCCAAGATTTGTTGTTTCAAATTGAATCATATAAAAATTCTCATGAAGCTTGGGACAAATTGAAAAAATTATATGGTACTACAGATGAAGTAAGAGGCTATCAAATTGATAATGAAATGATGAGCCTTGATCCTAAGGAATTTAACAACATGCAAGACTACATCACTAAGGTTAATGATCTAAGAGAACAATGTAAAGCATGTGTAATTGATAAGGACATTCAATTCGTCTACAATACAATGAAAAAACTTGGCCCTAATTATGCTTCTTTTGTTTCTAGCTTTCATACTCATAGATTAACTATGGGATCCGCATATACTACACCTTCATTTGCATCATTTTCTGAGATGTTGATACATGAGAAACAAAAGCTTATCTCAATGGGTCTCATGAAGACTTCTAAATCTCAGGTGTTGTTGGTTAGTCAGGTGAAAGAAACAGAATTGGATAAGAAATAGAAGAAAGAAAAAAATAATCCACATTTAGATCAAGCAAAGAAAAAATCATCTTCTAAAGGGGAATCATCTAAGAAGGAGGGGCCTTTTTGTGCATATTGCGAGGATGGACATGAAGAACACTATTGTTATAAGAAATATATTGATGAGTTGAAGAATCTTCTCAAAAAGAACCACATTGATTTGTCTTCTAGAATGTCTGGATCACATTCTTCTCCTTCTTCTTCAAAATAGTCTAAAAAGGGAAAAAGTCAAGCATCTACATCAGGATATAAAGGACAAGCTCTTTGTATTTTTTCAGGTCTAAGATCAGGGAGATGGCTTCTAGATCCAAGAGAATCTCATCATATGGCATCTTCATAGTCTATATTCTCTTCATTTCAGCCTTGTAATATCTCTCCTATCTTGATGGGAAAAAATACATACATGAGTGTAATTGGGAAGGGATCTATTAGTTTTGGGGATAACACTTTTCAAGATGTTTTGTGTGTTCATCATTTGACACACAATATTCTTTCCATATATCAGATTACACATGGTGGAGATGGGAGAACTGTGGAGTTCACACTTGATTTAGTCCTCATTTGAGACTTCGAGAGTAGAGAGATCATTGCTATTGGGGTGGTTGATCATTCATCTCGGTTGTATACCTTTGCAGATTTTTCTTTTGATAATGACATTGTATTTGGATATTGATCATATGAATCATGATTCAGAGGAGACATTTGGCTACTTGAACTTGGGAGTTCTCACATCAAATCTAGTGCTTGATCCATGAATTTCATCTTCTCCACCTATTGTTGCAGTTGATGATGCTTGTGATTCCACAGTTTGAGTTCCTTATGATTCAATGCAACAAGACATACATTGTCTTCTAGCTATGGCTACTTTGGATGACTTCTTGACAGGTATTTCAGACTTGTTTTTGGAGTCTCATCTTGTAGATTTTGGAGACATCATTGATGACATTCATCTTCTCTTTGATGAAGATGCTCCTTCTTCAATTGTTGTGAGGGAACACTTCGATCCTCTTGTTCATTCTCTACATGATCATTCTTCATAGATTGGCATGAGTGTGGATACTTTTGGACAACATTTGGAGGAGGCTTCTTTGTCTTTAGAGGGGATATCTTTCTCTTTAGATTGTGCTCTAGATTCATCTCTACTAGATTCTAGATTGTCCTCTTCAGCAGTGTGGCCTAGAATGCTTGTTTGGAGTGTGTCAGTTTTTTCAATCGACATGGAGACACTTGAGAATGCTTCAGAGACATCATCATCCATCATCCATATTCTTGTCATCCTTCATACATCCATGGTTTTGTTTCTTCCTAAGGGGAGGAATGTTGTTCGGCGAGATTGGATCATCTTTAGCATTCACTGTCAAGCTTCTACCATCATTGTAGGAGACTCAACATTGAAGGGGGGGTGCTTTGTCTATCTTCCACTTCTCTCTTATGGGGGAGTTTTTTTCCTCATATGGGTTTTATACCTTCTCATTCATCATTGAGAGAATTTCAATTTTTGTATCATTTATCTCTCTTTTGGGAACGAGTTTTTCCCTCTGAGTTTTCTCCTTTTCTCCATTTGTGAGATATTTCTTTGCATTTGTACATGGGTACCTAACATGGCCTAGTTTCTGGAACCCATCCTGCATTGTTTTCTTTTGTATGGATTCTCCCTAAGTTTCACTTAAGGGGTGGTGTTGGTGTAATTAAATGTGTTGTACCTTATCTTAGGTCATAATTACACCTTAGTTAAATTTACTTGAGGACCACATAGGAGGTACTTGGATTTTTTCCACATTTGGTGGACTCATCATGTTATTACTTTATCACTTCCACCTTTCGTAGATATATCATGTGATTACCACTCCACCTTTTTTGGGTGATCCACCATTTGTGGTGATTATCACATTATCAATTTTCCACTTTAGGTGGAGTGATAGATTTTCCCAGTTGTCTCACGTCATAAGATTATGACACTTGTCATAATCTTATGCTCTTCTATGTTCTCACCTTGGATATATAGATAAGGGGTCTCTCATTGTAAAAAAAATCACAATCATATCATTGAATCAATTGATAAGAATATAGTTTATTCTTGTCACAATCTATTCTCTCTCTTTTTGTGCTTTCCATTTGGTCTCAAGATCTTGGAAACCATAGCCAATTCTAACACCAATAGATGAGGTAGTGGTATCCTTCTAACAGATAGTGGTCATGTCATGGCCATATGATCAGGGATAGGGTGATGCATGGGTGACATAGGTGTACAAAGATTGGTTTAGACCACCCTTAAGGTTGATAGATCTAGGTTTAGTGCCTGCACGATGGAGACCTAGGGGCTGATCAGCAAGCCGAAGTTGAGGATAGGGAGGTAGGGGTGATGGGGACAGGAATGGAGATGGAGGTGGGCCACATCCACACCAGACACCACCTCAGGTACAGGAAAAGAAGACACCACCTCAGGTATAGGCACAAAAAACACCGGTTAGAGATCAGGCACAACAAACACCTCCCCTAGACAGGGATATAGAAGTCCCCTAGTAGCAGCCTCCATAGCCAGACCACTGAGATGCCCTGATTTGGTTTTTGTAGGCTCAGGTACAAGTTTTGATAGCTAAGAGGGATCAAGCCCAACAACAAGCCACAACACTTATGATGGAGAGGGATCAAGCTAGGTCTAAGAGAGACTAGGAGATAGGTCAGAGGAGGCATCTTGAGAGCACAACCTTTGCATCCCATGGCTAGATAGTATCGCTTCAGGCATATTGGGAGGTTGTTAGAGAGGTCGAGTACTGCAGGGTTCATTAAAAAATAGGCAGTTCCACCCACAAGACGGGTGCTAGATTTTTCATAGCAGATAGACATGAGGTCACCTGAGGATCATGCCAAGAGGTAGGAGGGTGAGGGGTTCAACCAGTAAGGATAGCCTCACATTTTGATCATGAACATTATTTTTGTTTTGTGGGCTCTGATTTGTTATTGCCCTTTTGTACCATACACATTTGATCCTTATTTTGTACCTTGATAGTTACTCATGTTTATATATATATGAGATAATTTGATTTATAAGATGTATTATTTATGATGGATGGATGCATTTTAATTTCATGTATGCCATGATATGATGCAGTGATTATGGATGCTTTTCTTTTTATATATTTTTTATGCATTTTATGGTGATGATGTATGGATGTAATCATGATATACAAAATGATTTTCTATATTATGTCCTAATTGAATTATGTGATGTATTTATGACATGTATGCAATGATATGCAAGCGACAAATTTTTATTTCCTTTTTCTTATGCATTTACGAATGATGTATGAAATGAAATGTATATGATTATGAGATAGTGATCTTTATGAAACTATATTCAGTGATTGTTTATGATAATGCAAGATGATTTATGATGTAATATTTTATGATGATGATGCAATGATGTAATGATGAAAATGATTTAAGAACTTTGTTATACAAGATGATTTATGAGACGATTCTTTATAAAATGTAATGGTAATAATGAAATGATAATGTGAAATGGAATGCAAATGACCCATTATGTGTAATATAGTTGTTATGACATGATCTGTATATGAATATGAAAATGATGACATCTATGATAATATATGTAATTCATAACTTAATAATTTCTATATGATAATTCTATAATGGAATGTAAATGATTCTACATTAACGATGAAATGTGATGCATCTATATTTCCTACATGATATGCTAATGATTAGTGGATGCAGGATGGATGTATTTTGTTAATATTCTTGAGTAACTATCATGGCGTGATGCTAGTATGGAAAGAAGACAAAATAAAGAAGATCCAACAATCTTTATTTTATGATGATGATGATAATGCAAACCAAGAGTTGCAATTTAAAAGGTCCATTTACTTTATGTTTGATAATACACATATGTATGATGCATCAAGGTATAGAAAACCAAGATGGTGTTGTACCTAGTGTGATGGAATTTGAATCGACAATCAGATAGGAGTATTCCTATTCACACTTGACATACAAAACCTTACTCAGGATACAGTTCAGATATTCTAAACATGTCAGACCAAAACATAGACAAGAAAGCCTTCTTATGTGGTCAACAAGACATCTAGAACACCCTCCCTACAAACTAAATGAAGCATGCATGATGAATTTATTTTACAAGAATAACCAACAAGCACAATAGATAAAAAGATAATGATCATTGCCCCATTCCTTTCTCTCTAAACCATTTTGATTAGGAACCATCGAGAGGTCCTTGTAATGAATAAAGAATAAGATAAGTCAAAAAGACCAAGATAAAGTAAACAAACAAGCTAATGTTCTTCATACACTAGCCAAGACTAAACTGCGATGATGCTTGATGTTGATTTCCATTGTATCAAGGATGTGTCTTAGGACATGTTGTTATTAGGTGATGATGAGATTGACTGGATGATAATCTATTGATACTCCAAATTTGACTTACTAACCTAGACTTGAGACTTTGACGATTAGGCATTCACTTTTGAACCTGTTAGACTTTCTTCCGATTGACTCACCAAAGGATGAAAATGATGATTGATTTATTATGAGTGGAGATTATTGCGGGTGAAAGAGAGATGAGATAGATGCACCATTTTGGGTTTTTCCAAATATTTGGATGTTTTTGGTGTTTTGAAATGTTTTAAGGCTATTTTTGGGATTTTGAAAGATTTTTTCTTTTTTAGATTTTTTGAGATTTATGACCAAGAGACTAACCTAAATTCTATCTTAGGGGTCTCGAGAGTTGATCAATAGATTAGCCTTACCTACATTATACACACAAAGACCACATAGTTCGACTGACACATGCCTAATTACCGATGAGATAGATAGGAAAACAAATTACCATTTTATTGCGATAGACACCTAAAGGACTGACCTAAAATGTCTCAAGGGATGATCAAAGATCAACCTTGCCTACGTTAAAGCTCAGAGATGACATAGTTCCGTAAGACGACTCTATTTTTTGAATTTTTGGATTTTTTTATGATTTTGATGTTTTTGGATTTCTGATGGATTTTTTAAATGTTTTTATTTTTTGAAGGATTTTGAGGAAGATCACAAAAATATACATGAATCCAATCTGATGCAAGTACAGGAACATGCCCCCAACATGATGTGATAGACTACTTTGATATAGGCAAGAAAAAATTACCTCTGGGATATGCCAAGTAGTACTAGGGTGGTACATGGTACGAACACAAGATCAAGCTATGGTACAGACGTGGATGGATGGATGTAATATCAATGATGGAATGCAATAGTAATGTGTGAGTGGGAAAAGTAAGTCACGGAGATCTTGGTGGATGGAGAATTTTTTTATTTATGCTTGGCGCCTGTTTGCCAAGTTTTCACCAAGGTACTTGTCTAAAGTGCCACCGAAGTGGTTTTCACTAGAGGATGATTTTTTCTTTACTATGTTTAATCCTTTCTTCTAATTTTTTGGATTTTTTATTTTTTTCTTTTTTTGTGATTTTGGTTTTACCCTTAAAAGATCAGGCATAAAACTTTTTGAGATGGGAGTTGTTCATGGGCTCCTATAGAGGTTTGTCTTTTGGTGTTGATAACTGATATGCCCCTGATTTATTGCTTTATGTGATGATGAAAGGTCCTAGCTAGTTGGGTTCAAACTTACCTTTTCTTTCTAGATTTAGCATGTTTTTTTAATTCTCCTTTAGTACAAGCTCATCAACTTGGAAGGTTCACCTCCTAATTTTCTTGTTGTAGTTGTGTTTGTGGAAATTCTAATAAACTTGCAAGTGATTTAGGGCATCCATGCGCCACTCATCTAGTAAATCTAGCTCATTTAGTCAAGAGACCTAGTATTTCTCATCTATAATGAGATTTTGCAGTGATATCCTCAAGGACAAGAGCTTGATCTCAATGGGGAGGATGATTTTTGATCTGTAGACCGGGGAGAAGGGGGTGGCATGTGTTTTTGTGTGAATACTTGTGTGGTAGGCCCATAAGGTGGGATTTAGCTGCAGATGCTAGTCATGACCAACATCGTTGACTATTTTCTTAAGGATTTTCAGAATGGTTTTATTGGTGGCTTCTGCTTGGCCATTACCTTGGGGGTAATATGGAGTGGAAAAGCGATGTTATATTTTGAATTTTTGGCAAAGGTCACAGACATCTTGATTTTTGAAAGGTGTCCCATTATTTGAGATAATGGCTTGAGGGACACCATATCGGCATTATGTAGGTCATGGGAATGGCCTCGACTCACTTCGTAAAGTACTATGTGGCGGTGATGATGAATTTGTGGCCATTGGATGAGGTGGGGGTAATTTTAACGATGAGATCGAGCCCCCACTATGAAAAGGGCCATGGTGTGAAAATGGGATGAAGATCTTGAGTTGGTGTATGGATGAGGTTCCCATGCTGCTAGCAATGCAAAAAAATTTGACAAATTCATGAGCTTCTTTTTCCATCGCAAGCCAATAATATCCTATCGGCAATAATTTTTTAGCCAAAGTCATACCTCTTGAGTGTGAACCACAAATGTTGTTGTGTACCTTGGTTAAAACAATCAGGACTTCCTCAGTATTTAGGCAATGTAATAGGGTCCCTTTGATGCTCCTACAGTAGAGGGTTTGTCCTAGGATGATAAAATGTGGAGATTTTTTGAAAAAATCTCTTTTAAAGTTCGAGGTTATGTTAGCGGGCAAGACTCCTATTCTTAGGTAGGTTTAAATGTCATGATACTAGGGATCATTGGGACCAATGATTTTGTACATTATTTTAGACTCTGGTACCTTGAATTCTGGTATGAGAAGCTTCTCTATAAGGACTTCTTGTTTTGGGATGTTGTGTGGGATTTCCAAGAGTGATCCAATTGTAGCCATTGTGTTTGTTGCTCTATTTTTTTCTCTGGGTAGTTGTTCAAATGTAATATGAATGAATGAAACTTTGAGGCTCTCCACCAATTTCTTATATGGAGTCATTTTATCATCCTTCATCTGATATTCATTGTTTACTTGATTGATTATAATTTGAGATTCTTCATACACCTTAAGAGACATAATTTTCCATTGTATCACAATCCTCAAGCCTATGAAGAGAGCCTCATACTCTGTTATGTTATTCATGCATGGGAATAACATCTTATAGGATTTGGGTATGTAGTCTCCTTGGGGAGTGATGAAGAAAATTCCTGCTCTTGACATGTGTTGCGTGTAAGATCCGTCAAAATACATCTTCTAGTGGTCTGCTACACTTAGGCTGAAAATTGATTTGTCAAGGAACTCTGAGATAAGTGGGTTTTCTGCATATATAGGTGCCTCTTCTAGTTTATCCACAATTACTTGTCCCTTGATGGCCTTACAATCTACATATTCAATGTCATGTTTTGTCAATATCATGAACCACTTGGTTGCTCGTCCTATGAGAGTGGATTTGGAAAGTAGGTACTTGAGTAGATCTATTTTATGATTAGCTTGATCTAATGCGCCAGCATGTAGTGTCTAAATTTTTGAGCTGCAAACACGACTGCTAGACAAAAATTTTCAGTAGGTGTGTAATTTAGCTCGTGTCCTACCATGGTCCTATTGATATAGTAGATAGCCCTTTCTCTTCCATTTTCATTATGTTGAACTAAGAGAGTGCCAAGAGTTGTCGTTGTTGTTGATATGTATAGGATTAATGGTTTGTCTAGGATTGGTGGCATCAACACTAGTGGTGTGAGCGGGTACTCCTTGATTTTTTTGAATTTTTGGTCGCATTGGTTGTCCCACTTGTATGCTACCCCCTTCTGGAGTAGATATGAATATGGGATTTGTTTGTTTGCTAGATGTGCTATGAATTTGTGGATAGACTGGAGCCTTCCTTGTAGATCCCTTAGCTACTTTAGTATCCTAGGTGCTTCCATTTCGAGGATTGCCTTAAATTTGGCAGGATCTACCTTGATTCCCCACATTGACATGATATATCCTAGGAGCTTACCTGATTGCATTCTAAAGATGCACTTCTTTGGGTTGAGTTAGACCTTGTACTTTTCCAACCTATCAAAAATTGAGCTCAAAGTTGATATGTGGTCCCATCTTTTCCTTGATTTAGCCAATATTTCATCCACATAATATTCTACCATCTTATCAATCAAATCATGAAATATTAAGATGTCATGGCTCTCTGATAACTTTCTCCTACATTCTTCAGCCCAAATGGCATCATATTTCAGTAGTATGTTACCCATAGATATGTAAATTTTGTCTTGTGTTTGTCCTCCTTTTCTATCATGATCCGGTTATATCTTGAGAACTCATCCTTTAGGGATAGCATTTTGTGTTTGGCCATCATATCCACTATCATGTTAATGTTGGGTAGTGGGAAGTTATCCTTGGGACACACTTTATTTAAGTCTCTAAAATCAGTGCAGTTATGAATGCCCCTAGTGGGCTTTGAAATAGGTACTAGGTTTGATACCCACTCTAGATAGTCGATTGGGCGTATGAACCTTGCATCCAAGAGCTTCTACAATTTCATTTTGACTAGCAAGGCTGTTTGGGGATGCATCTTTCTTAGCTTTTGTCTCATAATTTTTCTTTAGGATATATAGCCAAGTGATGAACTACTACCTTTGGGTCAAGCCCAAGCTTGTCAGCATAAGTCCATGCAAATTTTACCTTTCTTTCTTTTAGGAATGCAACTAAGAGTTCTTGTTCTTCCATGAGAATTGATTCAACATAAAAGGTTATGTGTGGTAGCTCCTTTGTTCCCAAATTGACAGGATTGCATTATTTTGCTAGGACTGTTGATTTTTATTGATGAGATGTAGTGAGGGGAAGATTGAATCCTTCATCCTCTAGTGCCTTAGAGAGGTTTTCACCATTGGATGTGTCCTTTATTTTTACTATTTTAGGATCAGAGAGTGCCATAGTGTAGTTTTCACTCAAGGATCTTGAGATTATTCTCAATTTCTCACCTTTGCAACTGAAGGATTCAATGGTCTCCTTGTAATAGGTTTGAGTGTCTAGTGTGATGTCAAATCCCACCTTGTGATCTTTGTATGGTAATGTATCCCTTAATCCCATTAACTTTGAGAGCACCTCATCATTTTTGAATGTGTCTAGAATCAGTGGCCTTCGTTGGTCATAATCTATAAGTTGGGGGTAGACTAGGTTTATTTTGTGGGTTTGGTGGTCTGACTCAAATGATAAGGTAGTAATCATGAGTAGGGAGGAGTCTTCAAAAAGCATATGTAAATCAGTTTGGGGGTCCTCGTCACTACTACACACATTGGTCACATCAAATGGAAGACCCGTAGATACTAGTTGAAGGGTGATTGTCGTTAGCTAAGGGGGATTCCTAACTGCTTTCACAGGGGGACTTCTATAGAGTATGGCTACACTCGGAGGGGTATACCCAAGACCAAGATTTTTCATGCATTTTTGAATAATGATAGGTTCCAATTAGTCATTGTTGTTCTTTCCTAGACTTTCAGTTTTGTTATAGCCCATACCCAACATTAATTGGAGTCCTTTTTTTGTATAATCCATAGGAAGGGTTGATAAAGGTCATTCATCTTGATAAAGGATATTGGATACATCTCACTCATCCACCACTTCTTGGCCTAGATCTCCCCATCTCCTAAATCGGGAAGGATCTGCTCTGAATTTTTGAGTTCTTGTATTGGTGGGTTGCGGTTGTCCATGGGATCTAGGGGATTGAGGTAACTCCCCAATCACAAAGGCTCCCTTCTTCATTTTGTATTCTCCATACCCATTGTGTTGGATTATAAGCTTGATTTCATATATGTTAGGGATGGCGGGTGTCTTTATCCCAAAAGTGGAGGCTATATTGGATGGGTTGATATATGGAGTAGAGGCACCCTCATCATTCTTTGAGACATGGGGAACTTTATAGTATTTGGCCTCCGGATTCTAGCAATAGGTGAAGGGTTTAGGATCACCATAGATTATGACCTCTTTGTTTTGGTATGAAAAGTTGACGCATTGGTAGAAATTCGACACAATTGCTTGCAACCCATGGATCCACGGGCATCCCAGGAGGATGTTATATTGTAGGTCAAGGTCAAGCACCTAACATTTAGTTTCCATAATGGTTGGCCCTAATTGAATAGGGAGTTGAATAGTGCCCTAAGACACTCTTTCTTGATCGCCATAAGTCTTGATTGTGATATGTTTACCTTTTTCAATGGAATCTTCAGATATTCCCAAATTTTTGATAAGCTTGAGTGAAAAAATGTTGAGGCTTGCACCCCCATCCACCAAGACCCTTTTGACCTTATATTTTTGAGCTAGAACTTCTAGGTGGAGTGTACGGTTTGATATGGTTGAGCGGGGAATTCTTGATCTGAAAATGTGAGGAGGTTGGGAATGGTGATGTTATCAACCATAGCTTGGAATTTCTCTATATCAAGGTTGGCGAAGATGGTAGATGAAGCCAATGCTTCCTCAAGGATTTCTCTGTGGGTAGCTGAAATATCTAGTAACTCCATGATGGAGATCTAAGAAAGGGTTCTTTTTAACTAGTCAAGGATGTTGTAACCATTAGGGATAGATTTTCGATTTGAGGTGGAGGTCTTAATCGGTTGTGATGCCCCAAAAATGGTGTCCTTGCCACCACATGTGGTGACTCCACAATCCACTTTGGCTCCCTTGATGCTAACAATAGTGACCATTTCTTTAAGGCACACAATAACTCCTTCATACACATGGCTCACATTGTCATACTTTTGATTCCCTTTTCTGTTTCCTTGGTTGTGATCAAGAATCAGATTTGTGTATATTTTCAGATCTTGATTACCAGTCAATTGCTCAACATTTATGATTTTTCATCGATGAGATCTTGGATGAAATTTTTCAATTTCATGCAGTTGGTTGTTGTATGTCCCTTGAGCTTATGATAATCGCAAAGGAATTTTTTTGTTGTACCAAGGTGGTTTCACCTGAGGCTCCTAGTAATTATCATAAGTGGTAATTTTGATGAGGTTCTCATTGACCAACTTCTTCATGATGGATTCTCTTGATTCCCCAAGGGCTGTGAATTTCTGCTTTAGGGGATATTTTTTTGTGGAGGTGGTCCTCCTTGATTATTGAGGTTGTTGATTTGATTTTGGGGTGGTTTTTGGGTTACCGCATTGGCTTGCGTGTTATTGTGATTATTGTTCTATGGTTGATGATGTGTTTGGGTATTCTACTTTAGAGCACTGATGACGACCTTGGCATCAACCACTCCATCATTGGTGACATTCCTATTTTTCGCCCATGTGTGAGGTTTCTCATTATAATTGGTGGATGGGCAACTATCTTGGTGTTTAGGACATGTAGGTGTTCCCCCTTGTGCAATAAGGGCCCTTTCGATATTGAGCGCCTTAGGGATCAATTGGTCTCATGTGGTGATGCATTGCATCTTTAGATAAAATACCAAGGTCTTGTCCAAATAAGCAATGATAGTATATATTTGTTGCTCTTCTAGCATAGTCCACTTTCTCTGATTGGCCTTGGATTACCATCATTGTAAAAAGGAGGCAAATGATTCCCCCTTTCCCCCATTGAGCACTAATAATTCATCTAGATTGACATCCATGTCGATATTGAATGCATAATTCTTGAGGAATATGTCTACAATTTCTTGGAATTTTTTGATGCCCATAGGCAGATGAGAGAACCACTCCATGGTGGGACCAGCTAGGCTTCGAGGAAACAACCACATCAGATATGTATCATTGTATGCGACTTCCATGCAATGTACTTTGAATTCCCTGATGTGATCTTCAGGGTTTCCCAATCCACAATATATGTTGAATTTGGGGATTTTGAATCCCTTTGGAAATGGTATCATTGCAAAGCTCATGTCAAAAGGATAGGGACACAGATTTTCGGGTGTCCTTATTGTTTTCTTGATTGAAGATCTAGCACTTGTTATGAGAGCAGTTTGATTTATGTCATCACATCATCTTGTGGATAGGAGGTGGAGTGAACATGTTTTTAGGGGGTTGGGGTGTTTGATTGATAGGTGGTGCATTGGTGGGGTTTTTTTGCAATCTTTGATGCGTGATTAATGCTCACATTTTTTACTAAGCCAATAATTATTTTTATTGGTCGTGTTGTTCTTATGCTAATAAATCTTGTTGTTGGGCTTGTTGTTGAGCTGCTAGTTTTTATCCTTGATACTCTTGCAGGGCTTGTTGATAAGCTTGTTGTTGGTCTGATTGAAATCGTGCCTAGTATTGGTCTTGCAATTGTTTTTGTTGAGCTTGAGCATGCACTTGTTGGGTTTCTTGTGCAACTTGTGCAGCCTATGCGGCTTGCGCAGCTAGGGTAGCTTGAGCTGCTTTCCTAGCTTGGGCGAATTGTTGTTGTTGGAGTATAGCTTGGGCATGAGCGGCTTGTTGGACAGCCATCTATGTAGCTTGTTGGTTTTGGATTTGTTGGAGTTCCCTTTGATAGGCGGCTTTTTGGACTACTTGCAATGTGATGTTGAATGAATTCACCATGTTGGGTTTTGGTGGTGTTGGTAGATTGGGATTGGTGTTGATCGTTGTGACAAGCAGAATGATTGTTTTTATGATTGTGGTTTGAGTGGTGGATGGCGCGATTGAGATTCTTGGTCCTTGGTATACCATACTTTGAGAGGTTTGATGAATGGTGGATGTGTTGATCATTAGAGTTGCTTGGATGGTTGTCATTTTTTGTTGCGATATCGATGGAAAAGTGGGAGGATTTAGTATGATGCTCTGATTCATGATAGGGAGATTTCTTTGATTTTATTGATTAATAACAAGTAGAGGAAGACCCAACCCAAGGGATGATGTGGATGTAAGTGGTAAAGGTGGAAATGGTGGAAACATGGGTCGTGCATTCTCTTGAAGGGATGATGAAAAGGGATCAAAGACTTTCCCAACTCCAAAAAAATCACCTTCTCCTTGTGAGGTTATAGGAAGAGAGGTTTGTGTGTCTAGAGGACCAATTGGTGTTACATGAAAAGAGGATGAATTGGTATGATTATGAAATGTGAGAGGGACATATGGGTGCAATGAATTTACCGGGATAGATTGGCCCAATATGGTGTTTGCATCCAACTCTTGGTTATTTACAAGGGGATGTGCTTGAAGGGCATGAAGCAATGAGATTCCCTTGCTAATGATTGGTAGAGTATGAGCAATGGATGATGTGATCTATGGGATGCTTTGGGAAATTATTTGAGATGGAGGCATGGGTGGGATGGGAGGCATGATCTCAAGAGGTTTATACATAAGAGTTCCTAGGTCATAGTCGGAAGGGAGTTTAGCCCCTTCTTTGGCTAATTCGAACATGTATTGGGAGGGATATAACCTCATCATAGCATTGACGATTTGATGATTTTCAGGATTTTGGACCATCTCAAGGATTTAATATTGTGTCATCCCTAATATTTTGTTATTGATATCCTCTACTTGACCCTCCTCTTGAGGATTTTTTGATGGTAGAGGGAAATTTCTTAAGGGATTTCTTGATCCAACAAGATTCACTTCAGGATCCATTTGGCTTAGATCACTTGAATTTGATGTTTCCTTGGTGATTTCCATATTCTTCTTGTGTTGTGATCTTGTTTTCACTATAAAATAAGGATCAATTTTCAAGAATGTGTGGTCCTTTAGATATATCTAACTTTAGGCACAAAGGATAAGAACTAGGATGTTTAAGGATCAAAATATGGGGGTGAGATAAGTGAAAAATGGATGATGTGGATGATTGAAATCTTGAGAAACCTTGGGGAGATACTAGACTTTGGGATTTGATTTGATTTGATTCATTTGGATAGTGAACTTGTAAAATCTAAGAGGTTGGATTTTGTCTTAGAGTAGACTCATACACAAGATGATAATTTTACTAGAGGTGTAAAGAAGGATTCATCAAGACACCCCTAACCAAACAAGATGATTTTGGATAATGAACTCCTAGACCCTAAGATGTTGGATTTTATCAAGAGGTAAATTTTTCCACAAGGATTTGATAATTTGATCAAATAGATAGAGAAGGATTCATCCCCACATATATAGCCAAACAAGATGATTTTTTATTTCCAAACTCTAGAATGGATGATGTTTTCATGATTTTCAAGAGTTATTGGTGAGGTGATTTTTTATTTTAATTGTTGAGAGATGGGTGAGAGTGATGAATTTGATCCTAGACCAAACCTAGGTATAGGTCTTTCTTACAAGACCTTAGTATTGAAGAACACACTTGACACTTCCTATTTGAGAAAAGCATATCTTTGAAAGAGATCTGGGTTTTGTTGACAATAAAATTCATCCAAGTTATGGTTGTTCTTCAAGAAGCTTTCTTGTAAAAATTGCAAACCAAACTTTCTCTTACCTCATGAAGCCTTGAAATACATTCTTCATAGGCTCTTGGACTAAGACTTTTGAACTTGGGTTTGAGGATTTTGATTTTAGAGGAAATCATTTGGAAGAACACATGTGTGGGGTTCAATTGTTCTTATCTTTGCTTAGTGACTTCCTTTTACCATAAACAATTTATTGATTAAGTTTCAAACTATATTTCTAATGTCCTAACTCCTTGACTGGCCATGATATGGCTGGCAGTTACTGCCATACCATGGTCAGTCAAGTGACTGATCATGGTGAGATCGCCAACAACCTAGCTAGTAGTTACCGCCTTACCGCAACTAGTCAAGTGACTGACTGCGGTGGCCGTAGTGGCCATGGTGAGACCACCAATAGCCTGGCTGGTGGTTACAGCCCTACGGCAACCAATCAAGTGAATGACTACGCTGGCTGTGGTAAGACCACCAATGGTCTCGCTAGTGATTACCGCCATATCGTAGCCAGTCAAGTGACTGACCACAGTGGTCGTGGTAAGACCACCAGTGGTTAGCCAAGTCGGCTACCACCATACTGCGATGAGTTTTGAAGCCTCCAACAATAGCATAGTAGATTGGAGGGCACAACTTGGTGAATTTTGGGTGAGCTCGGTCGATCTCACCACCATACCGTGAGTCAAACTCGGTAGGGCTGTGGTAATACGGTAAGGGCTTAGGGAGCTTGGTCGAGCTTGAGGCCGAGTTTGACCATTTGGACTAGAAATTCAAAGAGCGTCAGTGAATACAAAAAGGACACGTGGCTCTGTGTTAGTCGATAATTGGTTGGAAACCAAATTAGTAATTGCAACAGGTGCAAGCTGACTTAGGTTGGCGAACAGGACCTGATTTGGGTGATGGCATTAATGACTGGGTGGCTCAATGTAGGAAGATCGACATGGGTAGATCATTGGTGCAATTGGATCAAAGATTGGTGTACCTTGTGATCAGCGGTTGATTGATAGAATTGATTGCAATGTATAACTTAAGTAAGTTGAGTACATGGTTGTAGGAAATGTGTTGGTTTGAAATGTATGTTAGAGATAGCATTGTAACAGTGAGAGAATCAAGCAGTGTTGCTATGAGTTGATCAAAGAAGACTACAATTTTGTATGTAACCATTTTTGTTACTATAATACAATTGTCTTGACTTTGTGTGGTGGATTTTTTACCTGTAAAGGTTTTCTCATGTATATCTTGTGTCAACTGTGGATGCACAATTCTGTAATCTCTTTTATGTTGCATGTATTTTATCTCAAGTATATTAGATTCTATTGAAACCTATTTTTTTCTCTTCTCCTCTGTTGTATTAGTGTTAAGGGAATGTATTCTGCACTATTGGGTCTCTAGATCATGTATGTTTTTTCCCTTCACTTTTTCTCACCAAGGCAAGCCCTCTAAAGGTACACAAAAGAAAGAAAGTGCATTCGTAGTTCGATCGATCTTTGTTGAGAAACAAAGACAAAACACTTGCGATGTAATCTACTCACACTCACAAGATTGGTTAAATTTTTAAAACCCAAATGAAATGTGGAGGTAGACACTTACAAAAATTAAGATCGCCAAAAGCACTTTTGATTCTCAAGATCGCTATAAAGTGCAGAGAAGTGCATACGTCGTTTTGATGATATTATTTTGGGTAATTGACTACAAAGCAAAGATGCACATGTTCATTTTAAATCTTCAAATAAATGATTTTATTCTTTTTAAAGCACCAAAAGGAAATACAAAATTTTTCCTATTCAATTGTTAACCTCAAACCAAATCTAGTAATTTGTTCTAAATTTCTTTTTAACCCTTTGTTGCAAAATTGAAAGCTTTTGTAGCATTCTTTTTAGAGCCCAAAAGAAACTTAGTGTCTCCTAAAAGCGTGAAGGTAATCAAATCCTTAGAAATGGATTATAAGTTCTCCCAAAGTGTTTAAAAACACTTAATACAATAAAGACAATGATGTTATAATGAAAGACTCTTTTTTGCTCCCTCCTTGCCTCAAGCTGCAAACTGATTAAAGCTAGGAAATACAGAGACAAAAAATAGGTCAGGAGTTCAAAATGCCATAAAAAAAAAATCACATGTCAAAATAAACCAAATTTGAACTTTTTACTCCACCCCAACAATATAGTTTGTGGGTGCGTTGAATTTTATAAATGCCACTGGCACAATATAGTGCTGCTATTTACTGAGACCAACACTCTGCAGTGAAACAAAGACCATGATTGGGGCTCTATTTGACTATTGGTGTAGTTTTTATTTTAGAAAGTCAAATACGCACTTTGAAATTTGAATTTTTTTGGCAAGAAGACTCCATCAGTGGAGTTTGGATATTAGAGCGGTGCTATATCTGTCAGCGGTGGAGTTTCCTGGAAGCTACAAAAAAACACAAAAAAGCACAAAATTTTCAAAAAATGTGATGAAATCCTTCAATCCTACCCTCCTTTTAGCACCAAAATGTGAATCCCAATCCTAGACTTGCACAAACATAAGAAACAAACACATAGCTAGATCAAATGCAAGTGAGATCAAGATTCCCCATGAAATCCATTTAAATTGCAAAGAACAAGAAATGAGATGAAGAACATACGAAAACATAAACAAAATCTATCAAATCCTATTCAATTTAAATCAAACTCTTGATCCCATGCGGGATTTGGTACCAATTTGATGTGTAAATTGGCCCTTTCCCAACTCTTATGATGAAATTTTGATGAGTGATGCACTTTTATGAAGATTCAATTGAGCTTCATGATAAAATTTTTTGCATAACCTAGCTAAGATCTTGATAAAATGGATAAAAATAGATATGATTGAGGATAAAATTGAGTATAGTGAGTTTACTAAAATTGTGGATGATCAAATAAGGAGAAGAGCCTCTTATTTATAGATGAGATTGAGAGAAGAAGAGGAAAAATGGATGAATGTGGGACTAATCTTCAACCAATGGCCAAATGCCACTTGTCAAGATGTGAATGGAGGAAGCTTGAGCACATTTTGGTGATTGTGCACAACAAATGATATTAGGTGGAATTTTAAAATAGTGAAATGACATGCAAAAGGGAAAAATAATGAATTAAATGCCACTTGGCTCAATGCACAAGGACATGTACGAGGAATGAATGTCTTGTTGGAAGGACAAATCCACTTGGATGGATTTTCAAATTTGGGAGTAATATTATCAAAAGATGCCAAGTTGAAAGAAAACGGGGATTTAATAAATCTATAAAATGTATTTTCATGTGCAAGTGGCAAAATATAGAGTAATTTGGAGGTTAGGATTAAATTAATCAAGGGTTAATTAATTTAATGAGGGATTAGGTGATGTGGCTATTTGATTTAGATTTATGGGTTGACTTAAATCAAAAGATGAGAATGTGATTTAGATTTAATTAAATAAAATATTTGATTTATTTAATTAAAGAGGGATTATGATGTTAGATTAAATCAAACAAGGTTTAATTTAATAAGATGACTTTAGAGATTTAATCAAATAAAATGAATTATTTAATTAAATAACTCTTATTTATTTAATTAACAAGAGAGAATGAATTAATCAAATAAATGATTATTTATTTAATTAAGGGATGAAGAGTGATGACAATATGAGAGGATGATTTAGGATGAAATGGTGTTAGTAATCATGATCAAGTATGTCAGTATTTTTCCATCTCTACACCAAGTATTACCCTTTTCCACACAACATAAAACATGTTAGCAAATCACTTGAATTATATGCATTTTATTAGTGTTCCTATATTAATTTAAATATTCTTATCTCCCAATGCTTGTAAGAATATAAATTTGCATATTTCTCATTCTTTCCTATCAAATTGTCAAGACACATGTAATAAGAACATTTACTACTATAATCATTTAACTAAGTCAAGGAAAATTTAGAATATTAAGCATATAGTTGAGTGTGTTCTCATTGATGTTTTCTTATAATTTGATAATTTGAATATATAACTCTCTCAATCTCACACACATGCTCTCCATAATAATATTCAAAGGTAATGAAAATTAAGGATTTAATCATTTTTCCCATCAATGTTTCTAATGCTATATTATATTTAATCAATATTGATCAAAATAACAAATAATTCATTAATCTAACTTAATTGGTCTTTATAAAATTATCACAATGGTCATAGATAGGTTGGGCCTCACAATTCTCTTATCTTGGTCTTGTTAGCAATCATATATGCACACCGTCAGATTTGAAAAAATCGGACTATCTATTGCAACATTTATACTATTTCCAGACATGGGTAGTCTATAAGAAAAGAGAATCTCCAAAGTGAGTTGGTTCTCCGTATGATGATCTTATTCTAAATTTTTTTCTTGGGAAAAGGGTAGAGAGTAACAGAATCTTAAAACCTATGATTTTGAAATGATTTTCAATATTAGATGGTGAACTAATGACTATTTTGGATTTTCCTCACAAACAGTGCTAAAAAACCAACACAAATTTCACAACCTCTCAAGAACAATTTTAAAAAAGTATTTTGCATGAAAATCTATTTTAAAACACAACATGCAACCCGTATCCTTGCACTTTTCTGCATCAAACTACAGCCTTAGGACATAACAAGGACTCCCTAAACAAAAATCACAAGATAACATCAAACTATAATTGCAAATAGACACACAAAACGATAGGTAGGAATGTTGCTTTTATTCACTGTAGGAGTATGCCAAAAAAAATCTCAACTGTGTACAAAATAGTTTCAAGCTCAAAAATGTGTAAGAGAGAAAAATAGACTGAATTGGAAAACCCTAAGTTTTCTCCAAAGATATATGTCTCAAACCCTAATCCGAGCTCTTGAAAAAATCTCAAGGAAAAGGTCCCAAAAATTGTGCAACAAGTTAGCATAAAAGTGGAAAGTCACACTTTTTGCATGCACAAACTATCAGGCTTCTAAAAATAGAAAAAAACTTCTTTTAAAGCAAGGAAAACACCTTATCTCTCCAACTGAAAACTCAATTCTGACCAAGAAGAAAATTTAATTCTCAACTGCTAAAAATAGCAAGAAAACAAAACAATTTATAAAGTATTACTTTGCTTTTGCTTTACATCATGTAGTTTTATATTTACTCTATTTTTGCAATTAAATATTTTAAAACCTTTTGCAAACCATACCTTATATCTCCCTTTACAAGTTTGATTTTTCTATAAAAAATCATAAAAATAATATACTCCTCCTTACATGTTTAATTGTTTTCTCTAAAAACAATTAAAATAAAATAAACGCTAGGTCTTAAATCCTAATCCTAAGACACATCTTCAAGACCTATTGACCCTTCATAAAATTCATTTGATAAATATTACCAAGGCAAAAACAATTCAATTAATTTCTAAAAAATTAATCAAAAAATGAAAATAAGGCATGAAGCCTTCCCCAAGTTATAACCGTAGAACACATGCCTTAGAATTCATTAGTCGACCATCATGGGCATATTACTTTAGCATTCATAAATTTTCCTAACTTAAGAAAACACCCTAAATTAGACTTAGGGACTTAGGAAACCCTAAAGATCAAAACACAAAGCAAGCCCTAACATTTCACACTTTTGAGAATGGAGATTTCGGAAAGAATTTCTCTGCAGTCGCCGCCATGTCTATGCTCGATTTGAACATGGAAATTATTTGCCTCTCTTCAGCTCCATGTCTTCAAATGGTTGAAACTCCTGATCTCTCCTCCATTCTATGGTAAGTGTGACCTGCCACTTCTTTATGCATTGTTTCTTGGTTCTTTTGTTGAGAACATAGCCTCATAGGCCCCCAGCTTCTCCTTTATTCACCTCTGATTTCCTTTGCATTCTTTCTTTGTGATTTTCCAACACCACCTTGGGAACCATGAGAGGGCTCAACCCCTAGCATTGTGAGCTCCAAATGATCTTGGGTGTGGCCTATGAGTTCTTCCACAGCCATCATAAGGTAAGCTCTTCCCCGCTATACTCTTTCTTTGTATTTTCTCTCTCGAACTAAAGCCTATGAGCTTTATTTCTACAAAAAATGATTGTTATTTCTTAGAAAAATGTAGGCCTATGACTAGTCATGCCATGAATGCTTGAGCTAAAGCTTATTTTTTATGAAAATTATATGCATTATCCTCCTGATAGGCTGTGACATGACATTAGTTGACTGGTGACTTTCCATATGAAGAAATTTGAGCTCCATGCATTCTTTGCTTTGATTTTATTCTCCAATGCAAAACTCGAAATGGCTCTCCTTATTTGATGAAACAATAGCTACCATTCCCCACTGGGCTCTACCCATGATGCATCTCAAGCATTTCTATTTTAAAATGTAGAAACAAATGTGGGTAACTTGGAAAGTGAATTGTCTGCATTTTATTTCTTTAAAACCCCATATGGGTATTCTAGAAAATACACTATATATGTTTTATTTTTAAAACCCCCATATGGGTAAACTGAAAAAACATGGAAAATTTGCATTTCCTTATGAAACCCCATGTGGGTACTTCTCTCTATGAAGAAAATTCATATTTAGAGTAAAATTTTGTATGTGGGTATTTGGTATTTTTGTGTTTTACTCAAAACCCCAAAATGGGCACTTGTCAATTATGAAGAAAATATACTTTAAATTAAAATTCTCATATGAGATTCCTATATTTTTTGAAAATACTGCACTCTTACCAAAATCCAATGTGGGTATCCATTATTTCAAAAAAAAAAAATGTATTGTTAAAAACATGCTTATGTAGAATTTTGGAAACCATGATAAACTTGTATTTGAATCCAAATCCATCATGTGGGTATGCCTAAAACAATGAAAACTTGAAGAAGACTAGAATATATACCTATTGCTCCAACTTGCATCTGTAAAGCTCCTTCATGCTTTCATATTCTCTGCTTATTCTGGCAACAAAATCTTCACATCCTTACCTGTCAAGGCATAACCTCATAACTTTGCATTGTGGAAAAGATGCTCAAACACAAACTGCCTTTTGTATAAGACATCTCCATTGATTTTTCTAAAATAGATAACTATGTGAACTTGCTCCATTTACTTTTGAATCATGCACTTGCTTACTTTATCGATAAGTATTCAATTGATGAGGTATGTGTGCCTATTCACTATCACTGTTGAGAGATAGAGCATTGTTCATTTGTAAATCTCAGAAGATCATGATGATTGCATCTTCCTTTCCTGGCCCTCTTGTAACATATAAGGGCAGCATGTCAAACTCTACCCTTGTGGGAGACCGTTTTTTCCCACATGCTTGGTCTTCAAAAGATAAATAGCTACATGGCTTTTCCTATATCTGTACAAGGAAACAAACAATTTTAGCACAAAAAAAATAAAGAATGATGATGTTTTCTCTCTTTTTCAGTTCATGCTTCTGCTCTTTCTTTTAATTTTTTCTCCACACTATAAGGATTGAAATATATCTCTATTAGTATGGGATGTAGTGTTATTCATATCCCAAGTTCTTAATTAACACCCTTCTCAAACTCTTGCAGGTATATTCAAGAGCGGAAGCATTCAGGAGTGGAAATATAAAGCAACCAACTTCGAAAGACCAACTGAAGACCAACTCAGGCAATGAAGGATATGTCTAACGTTATCTTCTTTTTATTTCCAATTGTATATTTCCTTTCCTGTTATAAATGGAAACGTCTAAAATCACAACTTGTGTGGGTGCTTAATTTTGTTCTTTCATTTCCGTTCTGAAAGAAAATCATTAAAATGCAAGATTGTACCAAAATTTGTATTCTCACAATCAAATGACTTATGTAAAAAATGCATCACTTCATGAAATAAATGAAAGCATTATGCTTTATCATTTGTATACTCAGTTATGTATTCCATTTGATTTATGAAAAAAATAAATGATACTTAGAAACTCAGTTTTCTCAAAACACCTACACAACCGTCACTTGATGAACTAAAATGAAGTGTCAAACAACACTCAACATATTCAGAAATAACTACATTTTCACTTTAAAATATAATAGTACTTAAATCAGCTCCACCATTTGAGTTGTAGCAAAAAATTGGTAACAGGTCTCTCACTCTATTTATTACATAACTCTCAATAGATTTCTACAACAGTCTCAAGCTCTTACAACACTCTTTTCAACTCTCTTGGCTCTCATAACTATCTCTTTCTTTCTCTCTATCTCTCTCTTTGGCTTCCTCAAGCCTTTTAGGTAATATCTATTACGTTTCTTATGTCTTTGAGCATCTTGGGATTTTTCACATCCCTTGTTTATGAATTTTACTATCTTGTTTATTTATATTTCTATCTATCTATCTATTTGGTTGTGCGTGGAGGTGGAAACACCAAAACAGGTGTTTGACTGAGGCAAGCCCCTAAAAAGCCCCAACATTTTCTCTCAGTCTTATGTGTGCAGGTATTGAAGATATTTTTTTGTTGGAGGCTTCATTTCTTGGCTAATTGTGAGCACTTTCTTTCTCTTCCCTCATTTTATCATTTTAATTTCATCTACATTTTACTTAGTTTACTTTATTTTATTTTAGTTATGTTATACTATATTTTGATGAATCCCATCTCACATTGGATCCTCCAAGGATATATTTTGAGCGTATCTCTTCAAATAATTCCTCCATTAGTTTTGATGCATCTATAAATGTCATTGTAGTCTTTGTCACTCCTCAAAATCCTAAGAGATTGGTCATTTATGTGACTCTGATTAGTTCTCCTAAGAGTATTTGTTTTATTCATGGTGTTCCATTTAACAGTGATTCTCTAGATCTTTATACAAAGTTTATGCATTTTAGATCTTCTTCTTATAATAAAGTAGCTTACACTTATAATACTAGAAGGAATAAATTAAATGTTGATCAACCTACTTCTTTACTACCTTCTCAACCAAGCCTTCCTCAAGCACCTAGACTTGTAGCTAAGCAACTAAGTGAGTATGTTCTTGTCGAGAAACTTTGTGTTACTCCCACCAAGATCTCACTTTGGGATTTGCTTTAGAATAATTTAGTTTACCAAGGCATGATTCAAGAAGCCTTGCAAAATATTCTCTTTCCTTCTTATGTTGGGTTGATGGATGTTAATGCATTGATAGATCATATTCATGTGAATTCGCCAAATATTAATTTCTATCCATAGGAACTCTTACCACTAGAAGTTCAAAAGCAAGAAAATCCTCTAATGATAATAATTGACATTAACAATATTGGAATTATACATACTCTAATTGACATTGGTTCAACACTCAATATATGTAGTATTGATCTATTGCCTAAAATTAAAATTGATTCAACCTCTCTTGCTACTTCTTCCTTGTATATTTTTGGATTTGAGAACATCAGTCAACAAGCCTTAGGCTCGATAATCTCGCCTTTAAGGTTAGCACCTATTATCTTACCCACCCTAGTATATGTTATGTCAATAAAATTACCATATAATCTTCTTTTCGGTAGAATGTGGATTCATGATATGGGTGTAGTCTCATCTACCTTGCATATATCCATCAAAATAATTCATAATAATCAAGTCGTTGCATTCAAGGCTAACCTTGATGATGTACACTTATGTGAGATGGAAATTGGTTGTCAAGCTTTTATTGCACCAACTCTTAAAAATCTTGTCCCTTCAATATCTTCTAATGTGTCAACATCTACTCCAAAAATGCCTATTACAAAGGATACTCTTTAGACTGATATCCCTTAACAAGATCCTTCTGCTTCTTCTCAAGAAAATCCATGTCTTGCTGAAAATTGGGGTTCTTTAGACTTTACAACATCTTTCATTAGGGAATATAAAGTCAACTCAATCCACTTAGACATCTTGACAATATCATTCACACTCACTACCAAAGATAATTAGTCTTTTGTATTGTTGGATAATGTGAACAACAATTATAAAGTTCTTAATGTTGATGCCCCCTTCTGAATATTTTAAATCATGGTATGGATTTGGATTTAATATTTTCTAAGAATGGGTACAAAAAAAAAATGTTCTTGAGCACATGGAACAAGGATTTAAGGTCCCTTTAGAACTAACACCTCGCTATTCCACAAGGGGTTTGGTTTACAAGGCTTCTCATTTTCCTACATCCCCTCCTCCACCATCTGATATCCTTATGTCTTCTTCTTGTGAGCAGTCAAAATTTTATTCACAAGAAAAAGGATTGATTTCTTCTCCTCAACCTTTATCTGAGCAAGATAATATCTTTTTGAGGTTTCTCAAATCCAACTCAATTAATCTTCCTCCTCCTATAGGGTGATCCCACAATACTAGTTTACATTTTTTGGCCAAACTAGACATTTAACTAATTTTTTAACTAAATCTTCAATTTCACACACCTATAGCCACTAAACCATGAGGAATTTGAAGATGATTCAAACTAGTGATTTGTGGAATTTTTTCTGCAGATTCTAAATGTATAGTTTTAAAAAAAATTGGAATCATATTGCATTTCATTTTGCATCTCCTTCAAAAACTATTTTTTAATAGTAAACAACATTTTTAAAGAGCGATGTTCACCATAAACAACATAAATTTTTTCCATGAAGGATAAAATTCTATTTTTTTCCAAATTTATATTTGTGACTACAATATCTAGCATGTTCATTTGGTTTCATAGTGTTTTATTGAATATTGTTTTCTTAATTAAGTTTTGAAGTCAAACCAATTAAGAATTTAGACATAGGAAGACTGTATACAACATAACATTTTTTGTATGTATCAAAATTCAATATTTTTTTTGCTAGATCAAGGACATAAATACCTAGCATGGACATATTTTTCAGATTTTTTTTTGGTAATCTACTATTTTTCCACATGTGTAGAACAAAAATCTTGATTTTTGGTGAAAAACCTACATTCACAAGAAAAAATAATATAAAATTAAATTAAATGTATTTAAAAATATAATTTTTGGGAAGCTTATAATAAGGAATACATACTTACAAAAAATTAATTTTAAATGAATTCATTTGATCCCCCAAAAGGTAAATCAAAAGTGGTTTGTTATCAACATTTTGATAGGTGTAAAAGAGATTCCATTATAGGTATTATTTAAAACTAGTAGGGTTCTATCCAAGGGGGTTTGATCTAAGGTGATTTTATAAAACCCTATTCAATTAGAATCCTTTAAATGAAACTTTTCAAGGCTTAAATCATTATATTTTCTAACAATATGTGATTTCAAAAAAAATTGAGATGTCCCAAAATGTGTAAATCGGTATTGAGGGATCACCCTACACATAAGAAGTTTCACAAACATGATAAAGAAAAATATTATTTTTGTGCATACCATCGAGTGTCTGGCCCTTCCACCAGTGAATTTCAAGCCTTGAAGGATAGAATACAACTTTGTGATTTTGGTTCCATCACTCTTCTATTTGTTGATGCACCTATCTCTTATTTGCATGATAAGTGATATTGAGGTTTACCTCTGATGTAAGGGGGAAATATAGCATAGGAAAACAATAATGAATAAAGAAATTCAATTCAAAACTAGATTAAATTCCAAACCCATACTCATGAAATGTGAAATATAAAGCCATGAATTCAACCAAATAAATAGTTAAGAAACTTAAAATGAATTCAAAACAAAACAAGTCTTACCATACCATGTTGAAGTTGTATTCGTATTGATGTTGGATTATGTATGAATCAATATTAAGCCTCCATTTTATGTTTTCAAAAGCTTCAAATTGTGTTAATGGTGATTGAAGATGTGTGTAAAATCTCTTAAAAATTCGAATGTAAATTGGGCATGACCTCTTTGCATAAAATATATAGATTCTCTAATTCACTTTTGAGAATGAAGAGGGTTGTTTTATATATTTCATGTTTTGAGATGAATGATCGAGATTTCATTGTAAAAGATTCTAATAAACAATTGAAAACCGTTGAGAGGAAATAAATTGGCCAGTTAGCTTATCTGATTGATCCAATTAAGGATTTTAATTGAATAATTAGAGGAATTAGATTCCATAATCTATGGGATTGAAGAAATCATGTTGAGTGGTTAGTGGGATCGGGAAATAGATTGAGTGATTAGTGGGATTAAAGAATGGGTTGAGTTAGTCAACCGATTAGAGTGAGGAATCAGTGATAATGATTTGCTCAATCAAAAAGGGGTGAGGATAATTAATTAATTGAATAAATTAATTAATATTGGATATGAATGTGCAAGTAATGTTTTACTTTAACAAATAAAGATGTATTTGTTTTATTGACTATGTTGAATTATTTTGAATGATTAATTTAATTATTCAAATTTAAAGAGGGGAAAATATTTTAATTAAATTATTAAATGATAACAATTTAATTGATTTAGATGAATAGGGAGTATTAGTGACATAATTAAATAAATTATGTTAATTTAATTAATCAAGAGGAATAAATTTAGATTAGGTGACGGTATAGTGAATTAATTAAATAATTAAATATTATTCAATTAATAGAGGAAAATAGGGTTAATGATGATATGGTGAAAAATTAATTAAATGATGTTAAATCACTTAATTAATATATAGATATAAATTTTTGATAATTAATTATTTAATCATTTAGGGAAGAAGGGTGAAAGTTATTTAAATAGTGTTGTTTGCCAATTAGGATAATTTAGGGTATCTACATTTTTCCCATCTTTGATACAATGTGATTTTGAGCATTGTGTCAAAGAGAATTCAAAACTTCTTTCTCAAGAGTTGCCCCAGTGACAATGGGATAACATGGTGCCCCCTCGAGAAATTTGGTGAAAATTATAGATAATGAGCCAAATTTTTTGACAAGCTAATGTAATTCATTTAAGTGCAAGAACTGACAGAAGAAATATTGACTAGAAGAAAACGTTAGTAATATTTAGAAGATAGAAGAAGTGTTTGTTGGGTTTTTAGAAGAAAATTGTTGTTTTTAGTCCTTGATGATTTTTCTTTTGCTTCCATAGAGACTTTGTAGTTTTAGCAATCCTTATCGATGTAGAAAATAGACATGATGCACTAGGGTATTGATGACCAAGGTGGTGTTGTATCTATTGCATATACTTTGAATCTCCATACAAAGAATAGTCTTGTTCATACCAGACATACAAAAGCCTCGTTAGAGTGTATGGTTGAGTCTAGTTGATTTGTGTCAAAAAAAATTGGACCAGTTATACAGAGATGTCTGGAGTACCTAACATGCAACTGCTTCATGAATTGCTTCAAAACAACTTTCACACACATAACAAAGCAAGTATTCACCATGGTAGTATCACCAAAACATCTAAAAAATAGAACGAACATAAATTGACAATCAATATCTCCATTCCTTCCTCTCTAAATCCTTAATGGAAATCCTTGAGAGATTATGAGAATGTGATAATAAGATAAATCAAAAAAATAAAATCATGAAAATATAAACAATGTTGTCATATCACTTTCCATAGTTGTTTTAATGCTTCAATATTATCCATCGATGATGTCTATTGTAGGAAATATTTTTCCATTAAGACATATGTTAGGATGTTGATGATGATTTTCAAAAGGTAAGGTAGTTAACACTTAGGCATTGTTTTAGTCTGATGATGATCTAGTTGTTTCAATTCTTTGCTTGGATTTTTTTTGGATTTTTCTATTTTATTTTATTTTTGTTTGCTTTGTCAAAGGGTGAGGGTGATGATTGTTTATTATGGAAGGAGATTTTATTGCGGATAGGTGATAACAAAGATAGGAATTTTGAGATTTTCTACATGTTTTGGTGTTTTTTATATTTTTATGAATGTTTTTTCTGATTTTGTTTGTTTTTTGGATGTTTTTGTTTGGATTTTTGACCAAGTTTTAAATACCAAGAGGGACACCTAAAGGGATTGACATAGTGCATCGAGGGATCATCAATGATGGCCTTTCTTACATGCAATCTCAAGGACAACATAGTTCAACTATTTTGACTCAAAAGCTTACAATGTTTTTTGGATTTTGATGTTTTTTTTTATGTTTTTGGATTTTGTTTTTGACCATATGGATGAATGATAAAGAGATATCAGTATGTAGGGATATCAATATTCTTTAGAGATATTGTTGATAGCAAGGCTAAAATTGATTGAGATAATTGAGTAATTTCTAATAACGATAACATTGTTGAGGATACACAACAATGCAAGGACAATGTTGTCAAAATAGGAATAGCACGAGGATTGGGAAGGATGCATCCCAAGATGATGATTGATTTATTGGATAATGATTTATCAAGATTTTGTAGCTAGGATAGGAACAAGATTGTTGAATGTTTTGATACCACATTTGAAGCATCAACACGATGCCACTATTATGGATTGTTTGAATTGTTTAGACAATGCCTAGATCATCCAACGTGAGCTAGAAGACATAGATAAATATTTATTCTAAAGCAAGATGTAAGTACTTGCCCCCAATTTATAGCAATGTAGGGATTATGATGAGTGGGTGCATGGATAAATGAATGGATGGATATGTAAAGGATGCCAAAGATTATCTTGTGATAGGATAACATGTTCGGATAAAGCATGCCCCTTTGGATAATGCCTTATGGATCAGATAATGTTGGATAAGATAGGATCTATGATAGTGACCCATGTCAATATGTTTTCCATAAGCAAGTAAGAAATGTAAACCAAACCTTTGTCAATATCAAGATAATTTGGATTTGGATGAAAAAATGGGTTGGATGAATGGCTCATTGATTTACTATGGATAAGATGGATGGATCAAATGTGGGATTTATTATGGATATTGAGATGCTTCTACCTAAAATGATGTACATAGATGTTTGATTCTACTCATGAAGCCTATTTTCTAGGTTTTCATCATGGTACTTGTCCAAAGCGCCACCATAGTGGTTTTGCCTAGAGGATGATTTTTCTCTTGACTATTTTCTTGATTTTTATTATTTTTTATTTTTGATGTCACACAAGACGCATGTTTACTAGGTTTTCATCATGGTAATGATTTTTGAGAATATTTTATGTTCATGTTGAACCAATTGGTGGTGTTGATGTAGATTTTTGGGGCTAATATAAGTGTTTTTGATGTCATAATGCACACCAGTGATATCCTACTTAAAGGAGATTTTTTTCTAAGATACAAGCTCTTGAATGTAACCCTTGATTATTATTATTTATTTATTTTATACCAAAGTTAACCTTACCTAGATGTGCACATTGTGATAGATTTTTGTTAGAGTCCTTAAAGAGTTTCAGCCAACACATGATCAATATAAGATTTGGATATCATGGATGGTGAAATGCATTGAGGGATATGATATTTAGATGGATTGGTCAACAATTTGGAATCTTTGACTCTCCAAATTTGGATTATGAGAAATGATAGGTGCATATGGAGATTCAACTGGGACCAACTTCTTCATATACTTTGTAGGTCACTCTTGAATCTTTATTTTGTATTGATGGACATTTTTTACGGATGAACTTCCATTTTTTTATTTTTCCCCATAGTTTCTTTGACTAATGGAGTTTGATAGGGATGATTTTCTTTCTTGTGCTTTGGTATCCATTTGTATTTTCTTTGTCCATTTTTTTTTACCGATTCTTTTGCTTCAATGATTTCCTCTTTTCTTTGATATAGATTTTTCTCTTGTTGTTTTATCCCAATGAGAGGGTTGAAATATGTGTGGATGATGATTCATGATATGAATAGTTGTAGCATTGGTAGCAATTTCATCATAAGGATTCTTCATGCTCCCCATGTTGGTGTTTGCATTAGATAAAGTTGCCCCCAATATTATAGAGGTATCACTGTTATTTCTAGATTCCTTAATTGTTGAATAAAAAAGACCTTGATGCTTAGGATTGTCAATAATATACACTAGTTCTAGGATACCCTATTCATGTAGGCCTAATCCTCTACCTCGATAATGCATCTGTTGAAAAAAAAAAATCCAATAGGATACAATTTATTTTGGAAATAGGGTGGTAAGCCTTCTCTAATCTATTATGGATCTTCAAAGGTGATAGCCTCTTCATTGGTAAGATAGCTTTTTCTGACAAAGGTAAGTGATATAATTTTATAAGTGATAGGATCCTCTATATGTGGGATAACTTCCTTATTGATATCTTTGGCTTGATCTTGTGAAATATTATATTTTAATGATTCTTCAAGAGGTGTTGATGATTCACAGTTCATGTAAAATTATTCCTCATGATTCATTTTTGATATGCCTTCACAAGATGTTTTTGATTCACAATTTATGTATAAGTATTCTTCATGATCAATTTCTAATATGTCTCTAGATTCTTCTATGTCTTGATCATGTGTGGAGATGTTAAGAGTAGGAGACTCTTATTCCTTGGTAATGATATAAATAATATGAGACTCTTGTTCAGGATGAAGATCTTTTGCATGTCCATTAGGAGTAAGCATCTCATGGGTAGATATATGTGTGCTTGGTATATGGATTTTTTATTCCTTTGGAGAATATTGGATGTTTTAGAAGATATTCACCAAGTCATTGGAGTATTTTGATTATAGTAATTCTTGATCTTGAATTTGTGTGGTAGTATCTTTGATATTCTTTGGTTCATGCTCTTGACATGAATCAATTTCAAAGAAGGGATATCTCTTAAAGGATCCTTGGATTTCCTCAAAATGTGGGCATATTGGTGATAGCTCTTGGCTTAGATTTTCTATATTGGGTATAAGTGTTGGATCAAGAGTCTTTTGATCATCAATGCATGCTACCATGAGGTTGAATAATGTTAATATATCTTGGAATGGATCATTTCTATAATTTGATGATTTATTTTGATCATGCTTGGGAATAAATTATTGATTCATGTCATCTTGCTTAGTAGGAGAGGTAAAGACCTCTTCAATGTGATTAGTGGTAGATAGATCTCGATCATTGTTTTCATGTTTTGAGGTTGATACATTGTCACTATTTTCATTAGTAGTTGAATCTTGAATGATGTCTTGAATAGTTATTTCTCCTTGATCAATAAGATCTTGAATAATATTTTTGAGTTTAAAATAGTGTGATGCATCATGACCTTTTTTTTTATGATATTCACAATAAGTGTTGTCATCATTTTGAAGATAGGTTCAAAATTACCTAATGATTTGGAAGTGTGATAAATTTAGCACTAACCAACATGTTTAACACCCCCAAAATTTTCTCCCCTAAAGGAGTGTATTTACGTTTAGTGGTGGGGTTAGATTGTCAGGATTGTTGTGGTGGGGATGATTTTTGTATTTGAGATGGAATTTCTTGTTGGTTTTGAGATTGATTATTTTGATGATGTTGGAAGTATTTTTGGTGTGGATATTGAGGTGTTTTTGGAATGATGTTTTTTTGTTGTTGATATTCAATATCTTGACATTGAACCTATTGTTGATGGTATGTCATGTTTTGATGTTGTTCAAGTGTGTAAAGTATTTTCTCAAATGTATTTAGGGTAATTTGATGTTCTAGATTTTGTCCTAGATGGGGATTTTGAAACCCTTAATAAGATTGAATTTGATATGGGTGAGGATTTTGATTGAAATCATCCATATGAAAAGATGCTCCAACACCTTGATTAGGGGAATCCATTGTTAAAATATCATTGACATTTGTAGTATATGATGACCTCATGTGTGTATAGAGTGGAGCTATATTTGAGTGATGGATTAATATTGACATGTTTTAGGGATAGTTGGATGTTTTGATATGATGCTAATCTTTAGGACACAAGGTGTACAAGACTTGGACTAATATTTTGCTCTATTTTTCTAGAGGATATGTTGATACTCTAATTGAGCTAGCCTTGAGATTGAAACCAAAGTTTGATGTTAATATCTTAGAAACTGAGATCAAGAGGATAATCCAAGTTGTGTTTGATTTTTGTCTTAAAACTAGGTGTTGTTTTGGTTTCTAATGGGTATGGAAAGATGTTGATATGACTTGGTGTAGGTTTGATTGCTCTTGTTTCAAAGGATGATGGATTAACTAGTTTTGGAATAATTTCTAATTTGTACCAAAAAATAGGACAAAATCGGTATTTGTTTAAGATAGTAATGACACTTTTCAAGATAGTAGTGATTTAATTTTTTAGGACAACTACGATAAATTTGAGCAATAGCAACACTTTTGACAAAATTGGAAATGTTTAGGACTATAGCGGTTAAAAATTAGGATAATAGCAGTCAAAATTTAGTATAGTAGCAGCAATAATTTGGAACAACAACAACAGGAATGACAATAGCGACCCCTATTTTAGTTTTTTTGACTGGTGAACCAGTGAGCACAATAGTGGCTATTTTGACAAAAGCGATAATATTTATGACAACAAAAATAAAATCTTAGGATGACAGAGGTCAATAAAAGTAAAATCGTGAAAATTTTTAGGACAATAGTGGTAGGAATGTCGATAGAGGCCCTATTTCTAGATTTTTCAGTTTTTTTTAACAATAGTTAATTGGAAAAGTTTATAATTTTGAGATATTTGGTTGATCTGATTTTTTTAGAATATTGATATGAGATTTGGAAAATGATAAAGCACATCAATCAAAGTGTATAATACTGACCATAATTTTTTGAAGATAAGAGGCCAAAATCAACCCATGTTTAAACTCATAACAACATCAAACCATATCAAGAAATATTATCCCTAAGGTAAAATTGGCCAATGGAAACACTTTCAGACCCACAACTTGGAATCTCCTTCAAATTAAGGTAGGGAAACCCTTTCAAGTGTATAAACTTAAGCCTTATGAGAATGGAAAAATAGTGGCCTCTAGGAATGGAAGATGACCCAATCACCCTCACCCTAGAAAGCTACAAGTAACTTATACTAAGATGGGGATTTCTATGTCAATTCAAGGGAGTTCATATGGTGAGTAAAGTTCTTCAGATTATGGTACATCTCTTGCACTGAACCATGTCTCCAAGTAGAATATCTCAAGTAAAAGGTGGGTAAAACTACTTTAAATCTCTTAGTCGCTACTCAAGGGACTAATACAGGGTGAGCGCATAGTAAGCCACTTAAGAATTTAACCATTCTTACTAGGGGCACTTATATGCAAAGGCACCTCCCCATATTGAATGAAACCACATAGCCAAAGCTAATACAATTTAAATATTTTCTTTCACCAAAATCATTTATATAGCAGCTTGAGGGAAATTCCGCTTTGAGTCACCTTCAAGTTCTACTTTTGGGATGTGTCTCTTAGGTAGGCCCAATCTAAAAGTGATTTTGAAAGGAAATGATTGCTAAACCCAAAGTGCTTTTCATCACCCAAGATTTTCAAAGGGGGAGAGGATACACACTTGGTTTGCCAAGCATGGTGAACATGGTATACAATTCATAATAGTTTCTTTTTAAGCCTAAAATTTCAAATGTGTAAAGATACCAATTTGATTTTTAAGTACATAAAATTCAAAGCGTTTTAGACTTCAAGAAAGATATATAAATTTCTAAATAAAAAATGATTTTTTTAATTTTATAACACAAATTGAATATTTCTAATCGTGTTGTTCATCTTAATAGCATCAACAAATGAATACGTTTGTCTTTTAACAATGTTAAAATGAAAAAAATTGATTTTAAGAGCACTAAAATAAAATGTGAGATTTTCCTGTTTAGTTTTAAGAACACCAAATGAAATATGAGATTTTTCCTTGTTCAATTTTAAGCACCAAACAAAATATAAGATTTTCCTTGTTCAATTTTAAGCACCAAAGTGAAATATGAAATTTTCCTTGCTCATTTTTTAAGCACCAATTGAAATGTGAGAGTTGTAGGTCCAATATTAAAAACACCAATTGAAATGTGAGATTTGTAGGTTCAATTTTAAAAGCATGAATTGAAATGTGTCTTAACTACAAGATGCTTTAAAATTGAAATAGCCTTGGACCGTTCACCAAATCTGCAATCAAATTGTTAGTTGTTCTCATGAAAAATGTGTCATAATCGTATAAAGGTTGCACCAACAATGTTATAAACTTCCCAAACACAACAAAAAAATCAATCGCTAGGGTTAGGAAAATTGGAAAAAAAAAACTTACAGATTGAATCAAGTTAAAAAATAAAACAATAACGGATATGTTTTGTATAGCAGCAAATTTTTTATCTAGAACAATAGTGTCCAAGTTAGAAAATAAAGGTCAATAAAATTACAACTACGGACATGTTTAAGACAATAGTGGCCCTGTCAAAATCAACTTTGTTAAAAACCTGAAATATAAAATAGACAATACCAATTAAAATGAAAGTGCAAAAATTTTATGATAGTGCATAAAAAATACAATAGCGGCCAAAATGACAATAGCATCAAACTTAGTACAATAGCAGTCAAAACAATAGTGGCCAAAATAACAATAGTGACCAAAATGACAATAGTGGTCAAAATTAGTACAATAGCGATAAAAAAAAGTACAACCATAGTAAAACCATGAAAACAACAATGTGAAAATTTTGGAACTTTTGCATTTCAATTATCAATAGTGTTTCCTACAAAATACATTAGCATTCTAGAACCTTTAACTTCTAAAAAAAAATCCAAAAAGATTAGTGTTAAGGACCTAGGTCCCATCGAGCATGCCAAATGATGTAAGGGGGAAATATAGCATAGGAAAACAACAATGAATTAAACAAAGTCAATTCAAAACAAGATTAAATTCCAAAACCATAAGTTCATGAAATGTGAAATTTAAATCCATGAATTCAACCAAATAAGCAATTAAGAAACTTAAAATAAAATTTTAAGAAAATAAGTTAACATACCATGTCGAAGTTGTATTCATAATAATGTTGGATTGTGTTTGAATCAATACAAAGCGTTCATTTTATGTTTACAAAAGCTTTAAACTATGTTAATGGTGATCTAAGTTGTGTGTAAAAGATCTTAATAATTCGAATATAAATTGGGCATGACCTCTTTGCATAAACTCTATAGATTCTCCAATCCATTTTTGAGAATGAAGAGGGTTGTTTTATATATTTCATGTTTTGAGATGAACGATCGAGATTTCATTGTAAAAGATCATGATCAATGGTTGAGAATCATTGAGAGGAAATAGATTTCCTAGTTAGCTTCTCTGATTGATCCAATTAAGGATTTCAATTGCATAATTAGAGGAATTAGATTGCATAATTTGTGGGATTGAAGAAATTAGGTTGAGTGGTTAGTGGGATTGGGAAATAGATTGAGTGGTTAGTGGGATTGGGAAATAGATTGAGTGGTTAGTGCGATTGAAGAATGGATTGAGTTAGTCAACCAATTAGAGTGAGAAACCAGTGGTAATGATATTTTCAATCAAAAAGGGGTGAGAATAATTAATTAATTGAATAAATTAATTAATATTGGAGATGAATGTGCAAGTCATGTTTGAATTTAACAAATAAAAATGTATTTGTTTGTTGACTATGTTGAATGATTTGGAAATTAAGATTTGATTGAATGGATGTCTCTTCACTCTGCAACCTCTAGGTTTCAAGCTAGGGCACCCGTATCCTAGCTTGTTGTTGCTTTCTTCTTCTTGTTGCACTGCTTAGGGGGTCTTTGCATGATTTTTTTTTTTGGGGGTCTTTTTATTTTCTATTTCTAGGTGTTTTTTTTGTTTGCTAGCTTGGTATTGCTATGTTGGAGCAGTGTTTCCTATTATGGCGTCGTGTGGCATCTGTTCATGAGTTCATTGTGCATGGTTGTTTAGGGCCCGCATGGGTTGTGTTTGGGCTGCTTTTGTTCTCTGTCTTTGGTGTGGGTTTGGGAGAGGGATCTAGTGGAGTGGGGGTTGTGTTAATTCTTCTCAGTTGCAGGTTCTTTTCTTGGGCTATGGTGTGTGGGGTGTGGTGGAAACCCTGAATTTTTCCCAATTCCACTAAATTTATATGATTAAACCCTGATATTCATTGCCTTATCTAGGGTTGAGGTTTTACAAGCTATTCATGTTTGCACCCTTGTTTGGTCTTTGAGCTTATATTTTTGAGTTGACCAATTATATTTGTTTTATGGCCTTAAGTCTCATGGTTTATCGGCCCCTTTCACCTTGCTTCCTATTTGACTAGGCAATCCCTCTTAAAACAAACTTTGGCGCACGTGCTTCTTAAGTTCCTAAGTGAGCTTTTATGTTGTGCATCACCTATCGCTTGTTGGTTTTCAAATTTCATTGTGTAACCCACAATGAGCGATGCCCTTTATTTTCCTTTTGATCATCCACCCATAGTCCCTCGCATGTTCATTTCTATATGTGGGAAGGTAACACCCGATGAGCGATGTCATCAATATTTTGACCCATTTCTACCTCTCTAACTATCATTGGTTTTCTTGTGCAATTTGAGGTGGAACCCGCGACTTCCAATATCTAAGTCATGTTCCATCCTTGAGGCATAAAACTTTGTTGGTTGGTGTCTATCTACAGAGGGACAATGCACAATGCGCGATGAATGAAGTATGTGGAACCCAAGGTTTTATGTGGAAACACATCGCTAACTCCCCGACTATCACCTATTATCCTTTGCAGTTTTAGGTTCAACCCATGACTATTGATGGGTTGAGTTCTCCCATTCGCACGGGGTTTTTATGTCACGGTTAAGATTTTTTTCGTAGCTTTCGACGCATGGAAAGTGATGTAGGCAGTGGTTATGGTCCAGATCCTTGTAGGACTGAGATTGATGGTTGACATCTCATTGTTGGCCTCTGTGCCATGGATTGATAAGACTCCTAAGGGAAGGATTAACTGGCGATGGGTGATGTTTTTTGGTTTGTGGATTAGATTTACCTATGGTTGCCTAGATCGACGGTGCGTGTGTCAAAAAATATGGAGTTAGGATATTGTCAAATACATGGTAGTTTTAAATCACCTCTTCATTATTTCTAAGTACGACTAATAAAGCAAGTGGAAATCCTTAATGATCCTCATTGATCAATTTTTAATCCACAATGATCAATGGTTGAGATGCGATACACAAGTGATTGATTTTTCAATCATGCAAGTGAACCAAGATGGTCATTAATTGTAGCATGCTTGGAACTCATCTATTTAATGAAGGTTGTCTTGTAGATTGTTTACTCATCTACTTCTATCAGTGCCTCTAGCTAATTCTCACAGCTGCTAGGGGTAGTAAATTTTGTTGTTTGGTAAATTCTTGCCAAGGTGGTGCACTGGCATAGTGATGCATATATTTTTCCTACTAAATTTTGGTGACCTTTTATGTATCTGGTGTTGGTGCAGCTCGCATTTCTTGCACATAGGATTTTTCTAGAGGTTTTAAGCTTGTCTCTTTCTCACATATCTAGTGTGGGATTCGTATTGCATGAAAGATGAGTCGACCAAGTTCTTCTTCTACACCAGTGTGTAGGTTGCAACATCTGATCTTGCAAGATTTGTTGGTTTATGAACCTAAAGTGAAACCTATGGTGGAGGGAGCACCAACTATCCCCAAGGCTAAGAGGAGTGCCCACAAGAGGACTGGGAAAACTATTGTCATAAGTTCCTACAATCTTCAAGCAAGGATCTGTTCAAAAGAATTGATCAAGTTTAAAGGGAAAGGGTCTGAGGTGTTTGTGAAATAATTAACGAGAATGGATATAGAACCTAGGGTTTGTTAAGAGAAACCCAACTCCCTAGTCAAAATTAGTGATAGCTCTTCGGAGGAGGCTGAAGGATCTGGCCTTGGTGTTGGAAATTGCCTCTTTCTCTGGTGTCATACATTGAGTGGGATGATGAGGTAGTGGTTGCAACTCCATTCTCTATGAAGAGACCTGGTGAGAGTGTTCATTTGATGGCTCACAAGGTTGGATGACACTCGTGTGTCATTCTTGGTGGTACTTGGTTCTTGGTGTGGTGATGTGTGTTTCTGGTCTGGTTGGTTCAAGGGTTTTTGGTTGTTGGTTTTGTTGGTGAATTTTCCCATTTTTGGTGATGTGTGGATTATGATGGTGATGCCTTTTGGAAGGCATGGAAACTCTAACTAATGGTTTGATGCCTCTTTTTTCCTTTTGCATGTGCTTTCTCGTGATGTGTAAACGAAAATATAATGGTTTGGGAATGAAACCCCATGAGATGAAATGACTTTGAAATTATCAAAAATGTAAATGTAATGAGCCCTTTGCCTGTCACTCCCTTGGTCTATAAAAGGGATTTCAAGGCTCATTATAGGGGGTCATCGATTTTGGGTCCAAAAATGGCGTAGGTAAAATGCAGAACCTTAAAGAAATACAAAATTTATATAGGACTGGCTAGGGTATTGTCTTGGGTCGAAGTTTTGTATATGATACTCTTAAATAGTTTTGCAGAGATTGTTGATATTGAAACAAATTTGTACAATTGAAGCATATTATCTCCTGTAAGTGATTATTACAATATAATAAATGGAAAACCAAGTGTCTTTTCATTTTTCTTTCAATGGTTACTTGAATGTATGATTTTTTTATTATTTTTTCCTAAGGGGTTAATTAAAATACTTGAAGGGATTTGTAGGTTTCTAAGAAATTTCTCAGAGTTCTAATAAGAAGTTGTGTTTTAGGAATTGTGAGTTTTCATAGTGTAAGGCATTATGAGATTGAGCCATTAATTTCATGATTTATGTTTTACTGACTGTCATGTACTTGAATTTGTTCCCAATTGATGAGGCATTGTTTCATCCTCTATAAATTCCTATAATCTGATGAACCACCCAAAGTACCTAGTCATGGATTTACAATGATGGCAGCATTAAATCAAATTTTATCAATTTTGAGGTGTAGGCCCAAAATAATACTTTTTTCCTAGCAAATGAATGATTTTTTATGTAAATTCCAGAAATACCTTTACTAAATAGTGATTATTTGCATAAGAAATAGAGCCTATCTATGTAGAATTGTTCACCATTATAATAAAATTCTTGTGAACTCAATTGGGAAATACTCTCCTTGGTCCCACAGAGCCTAAAGTGTAGGGTTTGAAGGCTCAAAACACTTTACTCATTGAGTTGGCCCTTCATTTTATAAGATTCTTAGCATGAAGGTTGGCTACCTTCTAGATTTTCCTTAAGGTGTACAAGAAAAAACACCAATAGGAATGACAAATCTACTGGGGAAAAAATTCTATTCTCCAGACACAGTTTTTTGAACCATAGAGTCAAATGGTGTGAATAGTGTGGATACTTTGTTCATACTTTGAAGAATTCTTGAACTTGTTCAATTATTGGGCTGCAACAGAACTCAAAGGATTTGAAGGTGACTCTGCTGAGGAGTTGGACCCATAACATGTTGATTTGATAAGTGAATTCCTTTCATTTGAAGTTTATTTCCTCTCAATTGGAGGTGGTGACTCTGGCTAAAGAACATGACAAGGGATATACTTAAACTCTAGATCCATGTGCTCAAAGACAAAGCTAGGTAAATGTTTCAAGAAGGCTAGGTATTTTCACATTCTTTTGTAAACAGATTATGATAATTCTTTTATTTTAAGGTGTAAATAATTCCAAATTAAGTGAAATAGCACCAGTTAAGGGAAGAGTAGTTGAACTTTGCATGTTTCTAGATGAATACTATGGATTTATACGTTATTATAGGAGGAACATGTAAATCTCGATCTTAATAAAATGGTACATAGAAAATATGATGAAAGAGGCTTGATATTTTATTTTGTAAAAATAATTTGAATATCCTTTGTGAAATATTTGACAAAGCTTGCAAATATACAACAAGACGTCTTGTCAGAGAATGTTTTTTGACAAAAATTTAAATAATGGGCCCCTCCTGTCACATCAGGGAGGTTTTAATTATGAAAGGTACAATGCCTTGGATTTCAGTGGCATTTATGGTTACCCAATTTTTTTACCATGTAAGATCAGGGATAAGACACCAAGATTTAAGGGTGAACAGAATGAAACCACAAATCAACATCTACAAGATTTTGTTGATGTGATGGGATATTATGAGATAATCTTCGAAGATGAAGTTATGAAGTTGTTTGTTCAATCCCTAAAAGGATATTCAAGAGATTGGATCTCTCAGCTGCATGTATCCTTTGTACACTCATGGAGAGAGTTCAAACTGGTATTCATGGAATAGTTTGGGGAAAGAATTGATCTAGTCTTGGTAAGGCATAAATTGATGGACATGGAAAAGGATGAGAATGAGTTGGTTCCCTCTTTTAATATTAGGTTTTCAAAGGTAATATGGGATATCCCAACACATATAAGACCAAATGATGTTGATTTCTTGGTCCTGTATTTGGGACCATTTGATAAAAAGATGAGTTACTTGTTGAGAGATAAACAACCCACAACATTACAACACGCATATCACATTTCCATAGACATTGAAAATAATTTTAAATACTCAATAATGAAGGGATGCTCTCATATTTGTGATGAGTGTCCAATCATATCCCATGCTACTATGATTAATAGATCAACTAACAGATAATTAAGGCGGGGGGATGAGATCCCTGATGTTCAAATCCCATCAATAATACCACATGAAGATTATGAAGCAACTGAAGGGGGATGTGTACTTGTGTGTAACCAAGCTGACCAAGTAACGGAAATTAAGAGGTTTTGTGACCTGGAAAGACATGAAGGGGAGCCCCTTAACCATATTTTCTCTAGGTTCACTGATGCCTTGCTTGGTATGACTTAAAATATTAGGCCTAGTACCCCAATCTGCATTGACTTATTTTATGAATTGTATCAGTATGGATTGAGTGCTTTACCAAAAGAGCTGAAGCCTCATGCCTTGAGCCAAGTCATTGATTGGAGAAGGGTTATTGAGGGAGCCCAGGATAAATATACTAGCAAAATTTCACCCCATAGTGTTACTAATGAGGCCCATTATCAAGAGGATCAGGAATCTCTACTATTGGGATAAGATGATGTATCAGAGCATGAAAAATGGGTTGGTGATGTTGTTTATATTGTAAATGATATGGTTGTTGGGACACAACATGAGGAGGATTAGGTGATGCATGAATTCCACCCTTGGGATGCTATGGAAGGTGGACAGGAATAGGATAAAGTGTCATATTTTGGTCTAAATGGAGACCATGATACACAAACCAATGGTTCATCTAGTGATGAATTTGATTCAAAGCAATGTTTTTTTGGTTATAGATCATCTTATGAAGTGGAGATGGAGTTTTTGGCCTCGAGTAGGGGATATTTTGGTGATACTAATGGTGATGAGGCAAAAATAACCTCATCATAATAAAATCTGGGAAGCTTACTTTTGCTAATTCAATCCTAAGCCTGTGCCAATTTATTACACTTTAGGAGAAGTAATTACTTATTTTTAGGAAAATTATGCTTTCTTTCTCTCTTTTGATCAATTGAGGAAATTGTCCAAAGTAGGTTTAATGGGTTGATTTGAGCATTTTTGTAGGGATTATCAGGTCATCATGTGGCTATTGTAGAATTTTTAGCCAGCACGTGCCTTAAAGTAATGTTTCTAACCCACTCCTAGATGTCTGGATGATGCGTTGAAGATTCAATTTCAGTTATTTAGAATTTTGTTGTTAAAAACTTTATGGCTCTTCTCGAGCCTTCTACATGTTTTAAAGCTTTAAAGACATCAAATTAGTTTTTAGTTAAGGAAGAATTTTTCAATGGTTATCCTTGTAATCTTAAATTTAGGATTTAGTTAAAAATTTATCTATAAAACTGTAATTTCACAAGTAGTGAATAAGACAGAGAGGAAGTATCGTTATACAGTTTACATGGTTTTGCAAATCACTGTTGAAATGAGCTATATGATATCTGTGTATTGGTAACTGTTGAATTCGAATGATGGTGATTGTATGTAATAAGAGGATTTGAGAATCTATAGTTTATGTGAGTTAAAGATGAAGTAGTAGCCCGCAAGCTGGCCACTCAAGGGGATTTAGCCTAGATAGATAAGTATTTTATTGTTAAGTTATTTTCTTTGTTAAAGATAGATTGTTGTTCAGTACGAAATAATAAGTTGTTGAAGAGTCAAGTCAGTTATTCCGGAGCACCATTGTTTTTAAATTTTATAAGTTTTCTTCTGTAGTTGATAATATTCCTTTACTGTTTAGAAGATGCTTAATTATTTATTTCCTTACTTTTCTATCTTTGTAATTTACAAGTTGTTTAGTTTACTTGTTTCTATGCTTTCTAGTTTAGTCGTAATGCTTTCTAAATTAGTTGTCTTATGCTTTTTTAATTTATCAATTATGTATTTTCTTAGAATAAAATTGTTTTCAAGTTAAGAAGTAATGAATTTAGTTTAATCTTTATTTCTATAGTTTGAAGAAAAACTAAAAATATAAAATGGATTGTTCAAATAATCTCCTTCTACAAACTACCTTGGACACTTCCCGGTTGACAATTAACATTCAATTATTCTAAAGTAGTAGGACCTAATGACAACCTATCACTTTTTGGCACCGTTGGCGAGGATTTATTAAAAATTTCTTTAAAGTGTTATTAGGAGATGGTTTGAATACAAATTTTTATGCCAAAAATATCTTAGTCGGCTTTCTTTTCTGCATGGTCTAGAAAAGAGGCCCTCACGGACATTTTATACCAAATACCCCCCCAAAATACATACCTATCATACATAGGGAATCCCAAGGCTCAAAAAACCACACTTCTAAATAATTATTTGAGCCTACTCCACCTGAGGCTTTCCATTATTTACCTGTCAAGCAACTAGCACAACAGCCAGTTATCAAGGAAATTGTTTTTGAGGAACATACTCTTCTAAACATCATGGGAGATCATAGGGATGAACCTAACCACAATGAACCTTGACCTCCTAGAACATTTACCTATCCTATTATGTTGGATGCCGACGATGATACTATAATGAATAAAATTTCTCCAGCTTTCCTTCCAACCTTTTGTGGCTTGCCTTCGGAAGACCTTGACTAGTTTCTCTTTGAATTTAAAGTCCTATGTCAGACTTATGATTATAATAATGACAACCAAAAGTTGAATCTTTTTCCATCAACTTTGAAGGACTCAACAATGTGTTGGTTCATGGGATTGGGTTCTGGTAGTATAACATCCTAGGAAGAAATGGAGACTATTTACTTGCTCAAATACGAGATTTATTGTAGGGTAAGTGATCGTAAGGAGGAGTTGTTTAAGCTAAGGAAAAATGAGGACGAAAGTTTGGAGGATTATCTCGACAGGTTCTTCTTCCTCTCCAAAAGGTGTGGAGAAATGACCATTAGTGTAGAGATTCTCAAAACAATATTTCTTAAAGGTCTTGATGACGACACTCAACGAAACCTTGATTTAATGGGAAAAGGTGATGTATCTCAAATAAATCTTGAAGAAATATGTGAGTTTTGTTAGAATTTCTCCCATACTAGGGAGGAATCTGTAAAACTAATCTTTTTAAAGGGTCTAATGAGATAGGTAAACTTCACGAGGAAATAGAAAACCTAAAAATGGATATTATCATGCAATTGAATACCACCCTAGATGGTATACAAGCTAAAACCCGCAACCCAGAGACCTTGTCAATTTATTATCCAAGGTGTCAAAACAAACACCTATTGCATTAGTGTCCTTTGGATAAATTCAATGTTTGTCAGCTATGTGAGAAAAATCATCCTACAAGCCAGTGTGAGCTTTTGTTGGATATTAAGAATACTAAGAAAAAAACCATTCAGGTTGAAGAAAAAATACATGCTTTAAACCAACATCAAGGAGATAATTTTCCTTATGGAAAGAATCCTAATCCTACATGGAGACCACAAAATAACTGGACTCATAATCAATGGACCCCATCTTGGAATCAGTCACCTCCACCTCAACCTAACTGGGGAACTCCTTATTGGGGATCACCTGAGTGGAAAAACCACACATGGGGAAATCAACAATGGCCAAATCAACCAACAATAGTGGTACCAACAACATGTAGTTACATATCAAAACACCAGGGAGGAAGCCAAAAATGATAAATACCATTCATATCGATGGTTATCTAGTTGATTTTATGTCTGGAAAGACTATTTCTCTAAAATATGATGATCTTGGAAGTCCACTTATAACTATTACAGTCAATGAGGTAACAATACCAAATGCACTAGTGGATCTAGGAGCAACTATTAATGTGATGACCATGGATGTAATGGAAAAATTAGGTTTAACTAATTTATGTCCTACAACCATAGTCTTACAAATGGAAAATCAGTTTATAGCCATCCCAAAGGGTGTCAATAAAAATGTCCTTGTCAAAGTTGATGGATGGGATTATCCATTCGACTTCTAGGTGAGTCAATTGCTTACACCTAAGGATAGCTATCCTATAATTCTTGGAAGATCTTAGCTGGCCATGGTTGCTGCTAAGATTGATTGTAGGGAAGGGGTAATGACCATTTCGCATGGTCAAGATAGAAAATGCTTGCTCTTATATCCCCCTACTAAACCTACTAAGCATGAAAAAGTCGGGGTTGATGAGCCTGATGAATTGAATGGTTCAGACAGTTTAGCCCCCCTAGCCATGGTGGTAATTAAACAACACGGGGAAGAACTAGAAGAGGAATGAGTAAACAAGATAGCAAACCTTTCTATATCCCCAAATGAGGAAGAAATCATTGATGCTCCAAGGATCTTTGGGTAGCCAATTGATATAAGTGGAATGGAGCACAATTATACTACAATGGGAATGTCGTGTCCCTTAGCAAATATGATTCCCAAAAAAAGTCATTTCTATAAGGATATCACAAGGTTTCACCAACTGGTATCTCATAGTTGTCCTCTTAATACATTGTTGTGACCTATGTATACTGTAATTGCGGTTCATCTTGGAACAAAATTTATAATGCTATTACCAAGAAAAACCTTGAATATCAATAGCTGGTTGACATAAATTCAGGAGGATAAGTTGTTTAATATGTTGGTACAAAGATCCAAAGCTTTTTCTTGGGATTATATGGACATGAGGGAATTCACCCAAGTTTTTGTACTCATCACATTTACACTAATATCAATATAAGGCCTATTCACTAGCCACAAAGGAGACTCAATCTTGCATTAAAGGATTTGGTCAAAATTGAGATTGACAAACTCCTTCGTGCTAGATTTATTTATCCAATCTCTGATAGTAAATGGGTATCACCTATGGTGGTAGTCCCAAAAAAAAATTCTTGGAAGACCTTAGCTAGCCACGGTTGCTACTAAAATTGATTGTAGGGAAGGGTTAATGACCATTTCACATGCTCAAGATAGTAAATGCTTGTTCTTATATCCCCCTGCTAAACCTACTAAGCATGAAAAATTAAGGGTTGATGAACCTGATGAATTGAATGGTTCAAACAGTTTGGCCCCCCTAGCCATGGTGGTAATTAAACAACATGGGGAAGAACTAGAAGAAGAATTAGTAAACGAGATAGCACACCTTTCTATAACCCCAAATGAGAAAGAAATCATGGATGCTCCAAGGATCTTTGGGCAGCCAATTGATATAAGTGGAATGGAGCACAATTATACAACAATGGGAATGTCGTGTCCCTTAGAAAATATGATTCCCACAAAAAGTCATTTCTATGATGATATCACAAGGTTTCACCAACTGGTACCTCATATTTATCCTCTTAATATGTTGTTGCGACCTATGTATACTATAACCGTGGTTCATCCTGGAACAAAATTGATAATGCTATTACCAGGAAAAACCTTGAATATCAATAGCTTACACCTAAGGATAGCTATCCTATAATTCTTGGAAGACCTTAGCTGGCCATGGTTACTACTAAGATTGATTGTAGGGAAGGGGTAATGACCATTTCGCATGGTCAGGATAGCAAACGCTTGTTCTTATATCCCCCTACTAAACCTACTAAGCATGAAAAAGTTGGGGTTGATGAACCTGACGAATTGAATGGTTCAGACAGTTTAACCCCCCTAGCCATGGTGGTAATTAAACAACATGAGGAAGAACTAGAAGAAGAATTAGTAAACGAGATAGCACACCTTTCTATAACCCTGAATGATAAATAAATCATGGATGCTCCAAGGATCTTTGGGTAGCCAATTAATATAAGTGGAATGGAGCACAATTATACTACAATGGGAATGTCGTGTCCCTTAGCAAATATGATTCCCAGAAAAATTCATTTCTATGAGGATATCACAAGGTTTCACCAACCAGTAACTCATATTTGTCCTCTTAATACATTGTTGCAACCTATGTATACTGTAATCACGGTTCATCCTGGAACAAAATTGATAATGCTATTACCAGAAAAAACCTTGAATATCAATAGTTGGTTGACATAAATTTAGGAGGATAAGTTGTTTAATATTTTGGTACAAAGATCCAAAGCTTTTTCTTGGGATTATATGGACATGAGGGGAATTCACCCAAGTTTTTGTACTCATCACATTTACACTAATATCAATATAAGGCCTATTCGCTAGCTGCAAATGAGACTCAATCATGCATTAAAGGATTTGGTCAAAATTGAGATTGAGAAACTCCTTTGTGTTGGATTTATCTATCCAATCTCTGATAGTAAATGGGTATCACCTATGGTGGTAGTCCCAAAGAAAATAGGAAGTGGAGAATCTGTGTAGATTATCGAGAACTCAATAAAGCCACTTATAGAGATTATTTTCCCTTACCATTCATTGATCAGGTCTTGGACAACTTGGCTGGGAGGAAGTATTTCTCCTTTCTTGATGGATTTAGTGGTTATAATCAGATATAGGTTGCTCCAGAAGACCAAGGAAAAACCACATTTACTTTCCCTTGGGGCACATTTTCATATAGAGTGCTTCCTTTTGGACTATGCAATGCTCTAGCAACCTTCTAGAGAGTCGTTCTTGCTATATTTTATGCTCTCGTTAATGACTATGTCGAGGTTTATATTGACGATTTTACAGTCTATGGGTCAAAATATGATGAAGCTCTTTAGAACCTAGATTGAGTTTTGCAAGTTTTTCAGGAAAATAGACTATCCCTTAGCCATGAGAAATGCTTAATAATGGTGGAGCAAGGAATAGTCTTGGGTCATCATATTTCCTCAGAAGGAATAAAGGTCGACCCTAATAAAATTCAAGTCATCCACTTGTTGAAAATCCCTCAAACTCAGACAGATGTAAGAAGTTTTCTTGGACATGTTGGTTACTACAAAAGGTTCATAGAAGGCTTTAGTAAAATTGCAGCTCCTATGTTCTCTCTTTTACAAAAAGAAGTAGAGTTTGTCTGGACATTTGAGTGTCAGCAATCATTTGAAGCAATCAAAGAAAAAAATGTCTCTACTCCTATTCTGAGAGGACCAAACTAGAGTATTCCCTTTTATATCTATGTTGATGCTTCTGATGATGCCATCGGTGCAGTTATGGGAAAAAAAGATGATAAAGGAGGAAAGTATGCTATATATTTTATCAGCAAAAATCTTACTTCGGTAGAAAAGAATTATACAACAATAGAAAAAGAATTCCTGGTTGTTCATGCTATCAAGAAATTCCATCATTATACTACGTGATATAAGGTCACATTTTACATGGATCACTTGGCTATGAAGTACCTAATGAACAAACCTATGGTTAATGGTTGAATCATGAGATGGCTATTCCTCCTTCAGGATTTTAATGCCATGATTCTTGATAAACCAGGGAAATATAATGTGGTAGATGATTTTCTGTCATGAATCAAACATGAAGAAGATGGCATTACTCCTATTCAAGATGATTTTCCAAATGAAAATCTATTTGCGGTTTTTGTAAAATCACCTTGGTTTGTAGATATCGCTAACTATTTAGCTGCATTTGAGATACCTCCTGGATTCACGTCTAAGCAAAAGAAGTGGCTAATAAGGGAAAGTTCTCCATTCAAGTGGATTCATGGAATTTTATTTTGTTGTGGTCCTAACATGATTTTGAGGAGATGTGTAAGATCTGATGAAACCTACAGTATTTTAAGGGCATGTCATGATGCGCCATTGGGAGGACATTACTCCACAAAGAGAACTTCCCAGAAAGTCCTAGGTGTCATATACTATTGGCCCTCAATGCACAAATAAATTAAGAACTATTTGCATCATTGTGATGAATTTCAACGGGTAGGAAGACCAGATGCTTCTTCAGAAACATCATTGCTGCCTCAGGTAGTCCTGGAACCATTTAAAAAATGGGGTTTAGATTTCATCGGACCCATAGATCCGTCCTCTCAAGGGAAAGAGTATCTACTGGTTTGCACTGACTACTTGACAAAATGGGTTGAAGTTCAAGCCTTAATAATATCTAGGGAAGATCAAGTTGTAGACTTCCTTTATAATAAAATCTTCCTTGAATTTGGAGCCCCTCAAACTATTGTAACTGATCAAGGACCCCAATTCATGTCTCGAGTTCTCTTGGCATTTACCAATCATTTTTTAGGTAAGCCATATAAATTCATCTCCTTACCACCCTCAAGCGAATGGCCAATTAGAAGTAACTAATAGAGAACTGAAAAATATTCTAACAAAAATAGTCTCTTCTTCCAGAAGAGACTGGGCTAGGAAGCTCCCTAAATCCATATGGGCTTACAACACAACCTAGAAATCTACGACTGGATTTTTTTCCTTATGAGCTTGTTTTTGGGAAGAAGCCTCTTCTTCTCATTGAGTTCGAGTCACAAAATCTACGAACGTTTATGGAATTAGGTCTAGATTTAAAAAGAGCCCAAGTCGAATGAGTTCTGTAACTAAGTGAATTAGATGAACTTTGTTTAGACACCATCCATCAAACCAAACTAATTTAAATCAATAGAAGGTATGGCATGATAAAAATATTAAGGAAAAGAAGTTTCACAATGGGGATTGGGCCTTGGTATTTGATTCTACATATAAAGACCATAAGGGTAAGCTCAGGACTCATTGGTTGGGACCTTATGAAGTTGATGAAGTCTTTTCAAACAAAACTATTCAATTGAAGCCAATCGATAGTGACATGCGAACTTTATTGGTTAATGGTCATCGCTTACATGTCTACCATAAACCATACATTAGGGAAGACTTTACAAGGATGGTCGAAATGTAAGGTGAGATCCAATGTGTTGACTTTGCCATGACAGAGTCTATCCAGTAAAAATATTAGGCTTATGTTTAAAAATAAATAAAATAAAATAAAATAAAAATAAAAATAAATGGAAATGTATGCTGAGATATTTTCCTTCATTTAATCTTTTGTCCTTTTTGGACTTAGCTAAATATTTTTCATATTTTTGTAGGACTTCTCAAAAAGTAGAAAATAACTTTCGGAGCACCCTCCAAAGATTCTCCAGAACGTTACAATGCCCGATGCTCCAAAACTTGTATAGAGTTTATCATGTCGAGGAGGTGTTCTGCACTAAGGTTCAAAGTCATGAATTTTCTTTTCCATGTCACTCAAACCTTTCATTCCATTGCTGCTCTAGTTGCATCTTTTAGTGATGCTCCCAAACCTTTCATTTTGTTGCTACTCTAGCTGCATCTTTCAGCGATGCTCCGGAACCTTTCATTTTGTTGCTGCTTCGGCTGCAACTTTCAGAAATGCTCTGGAACCTTCATTTCATTTATGCTTCAGCTGCAACTTCCAACGATGCTCTGGAACCTTCATTTCATTTCTTCTTTGGCTACATCTTTCAGTGATGCTTTGGAACCTTCATTTCATTCTTGTTTTGATCACACCACACACCAATGCTCTAGAACTTAAGCACTCATTTTGAGCGCGTTGACCAAGACACGTGCTCTGGAACTCATTTGTTTATCTTCCACCACCTTTTTCAAAATTTAAAAAAAAATTATGATTCTTTCGCCAGAATATCCAATACATCTATCTTTCTATTTTTGCTTTAGTTATAGGTAAGCCACCTAACTCTGTACTCCTCATTTATAGCTCCGTCCCCCATAGAATTCTGCACCATATCAAAATAATTGTGTCATCATTTCAACCAATTCCTTCATGTCATCCTATCAAATCTGTGAGGATTAAGATTTTTGAAGGATCATGGAACGAGGGTAAGTATTAATTTTTGCTTTAAATAGGTAGTTATTTTCAAATAAAGAATAATTAATTGGCATGAACCTCACTTCCAATTTAGTAATTCATGCCACCCAGTGATCAATCACTTGTACAGAAAAGCCTTTTGAAAACCTCCATGGAGATTAGAAATCATTGAAGCTTAAGCTCCAAATAAAACAAATAAGTAATTTCAAAGGCAATATTTTTTAAAGGAACTTGTGTGGGAGCTTTGTGTTGGAATTGAATTTCTTGTAGTATATGAAATATGGAAATGGGGGCTAGAAAAAGAAAGGTAGAGCCAGATTCAGCGGAAAAATTGTTGGGACTGAGTAATTTCTCCAGATTGTTTGAAGAAGTAGGGTGGTTAAACTTCATCAGGAAATTTGAAGGCCATAATAAAAAGGTGGTAAGATCCTTTGCTGAGAACTACACAAATAGAGAAGTGGTACTTCAAGGAAAGAATTTCAAGGTAAGCTCTAAAATTATTTCTAGCTTATCTGGATTAGAGAATGCAAGCATAAATATAAAAGAACCCTCTCAAGTAATGTACCAGAAATTAGCTAAATTATTTATTAGAGGGAGACTCATATCCAATGGTAGTAATAAGTACCAGGGGACAAAATAAGGGATTCCAGAGAACTTCCATATTAGAACCCTGGGGTATTGTTGTTGTGTGGATTATAAAGTACTTTACTTGTGAAGGTCAGGTTACCATAGTTGTAGGGTCTGCCTTTCATATGTTAACCCATTAACATCACGAAAAGGAGGACCCAGCTTGTTGGGTTAATATGCCTGAATTCTTGTTTGATTCCTTAAAAAAATCCATGAAGAGGTATAAAATAGGGTTTGGGCCTTTGAAACACCACGGGTTAATTCAGCTAATCTGCAAGTATCACTTTCGTAAGAAACCCGAGGGGAAATGGGAAATTTTTTTAGAGAAAATGGAGAAGACTGCAATTGCAAGAACCATAGAATTAAGGGAACCATCCCAATAGGCTATTCCATCATTTGGAGTGACTTCCCCTAAGGGATTTCTGGATCCAGAAGCTCTTGATCCCACCACTCCTAGTGAGGATTTTCCAGACCTCTGTGGTGATAAATTCAAAACCCCTAACCTACAAGAATAGGTTAACATTGTTTATTCTGGCACAAGTAAACCAAGGAAAAGGAGAACAAGGAAAAATAAAACACCTATCATTTTACAAGAATCACCTCCACTCATAAGGAGTAAGCGGTTGGCTTCTGAATTCTCCAAAACCCCAATACAGGTTAAGGAGGGAAGTTCACAAAAGAAAAATCCTAAGCGACCACAAGAGCCCATAGAAATTTCAGAGCAAGCCAGTGAAGACGAGACACCCCTAAATAGAGAGGATTTAGGTGAAGTATTTCCTTTCCATTCTGAACATATAGAGAAAATTTTCAATGACGAAACTTAGAACAGAGAACCTGAAGGGGATTGCAGTATGCTAGAAAATTTTCCACCCATTGTAGATAAATTTTTTGAAACTGTTGAAACTAATTGTGCTAGTGCTGAATTAGAAAAGTATAAACTAGAAATTTATGATTTACACAGGCAATTGTCTAAAAATAACAAATTTATAGAATTGCAGAAAGAGGTGTTGGTTGTACAAACTACTATAATAAATAAAAGGGATCAGTAAATAAGAGACTTGAAGCTACAATTGTTGGACAAAGACTCAAACATCTATAAGTTGCAGGAACAAGTGCAAGAGAAATATGAAAAGCATAAAACTTATAGTGAGAATATTGCACAAAAAGATGTAGAAATGGGAAAAATAAAATAGAATTTTTTGCTCATGCTCTTAGCTTTCGAGGAGGAAAAGAAAATAAAGACTGAGGATTTGAACACTTCTATCAATAGATTAGTTGAACTAGAACATGATCTAAAGGAATGCACCATGAGGCCCCAAACTGAGTCCAAAGCAATTCAAACTGAACCAATTATAACTAATTGGTTCTAGGTCAGCATTTCACCTCTACTAACAAAATGGATGGAACAGTGTTACTTCCTCAAAAATTTCAAAACTGAAAATCATAGGCTGAAGAAAGAACTGGTGCTCCTAAAGGAGTCATTTCAAAAATCCTACGAAAGATGCATGTCAACTTATGGACTGTTTGTTGAATTGTAGAAGGCCATCAAGGATTTACTCAATGTTTTTGAGTGAACAATGGCTAAGATGGAAACTATTCAGGATCTATAATGATCAACCTTATGAGCCTAATGACAAAGATTTTGTAAATTTATTTGTAGAATCAACTCTTGAAGACTAGGATTTTATTTTTGAATTCTTTCTGCATGATTGGTTATTGGAAAATCAACATATTTCTTTATTAATTTGTTTGTTGGAGAAGTATAATTGAGGTCATTTCTCTCAACAATGAGAAATCAAATTGACTGGCAAGATCGAACAAAAGAATTTACACAGGTAGAGAAAATAGTGGGTCTCCAAATTAGGTCCCTAAATTCAAGGCCTAATGGGTTCATAGCTACATTTATGTCTCTTCTTGTTAATGAAAAGATGAAAGAAAGGTATGACAACAGCCTTAAGATGTGTTATGACAATTTCATAGCAAATGGACAGAAATTAATTGGAAAAGCATGGCATGCATGTGAGGAAAGTTTCACCCCTCTTCTTGCTTATTTAAAGAAAAGAGAAGTTATTTCTCCTCTAAACATCAGATGGTCATTTAGAAGGGCTGATTCTCTAATTAAAATCCTAAAAACACTGAGAACAAAATGGACAGGAATGAAATACAAGCCTCCCTTGCTACTTAATCCACCCCCGCCTTTTAATATTTCCACAGATCAGAATGATAGACTCTTTAATGAGTGGAGAGAAAGTGTGATGTTCCATAGAGGGTTCATTCATAACCTTGAAGCTTTCGATGCATCAGCTAGGGAAACACATGATCTCAATTTTCTTTATGAAGAATGGAATAGAACTCAAGGGTTTAACTCTGGAGCAGGAGGACCTGCCAGAAATTAGGTAGGGGAGGAAATGATGAGGCAAAAATAACCTCATCATAATAAAATCTAGGAAGCTTACTTTTTCTAATTCAATCCTAAGTTTGTGCCAATTTATTAAACTTTAGGAGAAGTAATTACTTATTTTTAGAAAAATTATGCTTTCTTTCTTTCTTTTGATCAATTGAGGAAATTGTCCAAAGCAAGTTTAATGGGTTGATCTGAGCGTTTTTGTAGGGATTATCAAGTCATCATGCGGTTGTTGCAGAAGTTTTAGCTAGCACATGCCTTAAAGTAATGCTCTGAACCCACTCCTAGATGCTTGGATGATGCGCCAAAGATTCAGTTTCAGTTATTTAAAACTTTATGGCTCTTCTCAAGCCTTCTACATGTTTTAAAGCTTTAAAGACATCAAGTTAGTTTTTAGTTAAGGAAGAATTTTTCAATGGCTATCCATGCCATCTTAAATTTAGGATTTAGTTAAAAAACTATCTATAAAACTGTAATTTCATTAGTAGTGAATAAGACAGAGAGGAAGTGTCATTATGTTGTTTACATGGTTTTGCAAATCACTATTGAAATGAGTTATCTGATTTTTTTGTATTGGTAACTGATGAATTCGAATGATAGTGACTATATGTAATAAGAGGATTTGAGAATCTATATTTTATGTGAGTTAAAGACGTAGTAGTAGCCCGTGAGTTGGCCACTCGAGGGGAGTTAGCCTAGATAGATAAGTATTTTATTGTTAAGTTATTTTCTTTGTTAAACATATATTGGTATTCAGTAGGAAATAATAAGTTGTTGAAGAGTCAAGTCAGTTGTTCTTGAGCACCATTGTTTTTAAATTTTATAATTTTTCTTTTGTAGTTGATAACATTCCTTTACTATTTAGAAGATGCTTAATTATTTATTTCCTTACTATAATTTACCAGTTGTTTAGGTTACTTATTTCTATGCTTTCTAGTTTAGTCGTAATGCTTTCTAAATTAGTTGTCTTATGATTTTTAATTTAGTATTCTTGGATTTTCTTAGAATAATATTATTTTTGAGTTAAGAAGTAATGGCTTTAGTTTAATCTTGATTTTTGTAGTTTGAAGAAAAACTGAAAAATATAAAATGGATTGTTCAAATAATCTCCTTTTGCAAACTGCCTTGGACACTGCCCAATTGACAATTGACATTCAATTATTCTAAAGTAGTAGGACCTAATGACAAACTATCAGATAGGATTCAAGTGATTGAGGATAACAAAATTTCCTCATGTGATGATTTTTCAGAGTGTAGATCCATATATTTGAGTATAGGTGATGAAGACAACTCTAAGAGGATTCCTTTTTTTCTTCTGAGGACTATGATGATTTTCAAGGCATGGAAGGTCATGATCTATGTACTTGAGAAATAGGGGTGAATTTAAGAACAATGATAATATGGCACAACCATATTGTATGATTAACCTTCACCAATAGATGATATAACAGGAGATAATCCTTATTTGTGTAAGAATAACCCATTATTTTTTGTAAATTCTGATGATTTCTTGGGAGATGTGCCTTGCAAAGATATTGGAAATAACATAAATGAGATGACGGAAAGTAAAACCTAGAATGGTATTAATGGTTTTGATGATGTCCTCATGACTATTGACCTGGATCAATCAGCTTCCCAATCATCAAAGGGATGTAGTGATGAAAATATTGGTATTGATACTGGTCATAAATGAAATCAAATTGGGAATTTCATTTCTTGTTATGATAATATTACATACAATACCACTGTTGGTGAGGACATTCAAGATGACTCAAAAAATGTCTACTATAATGAGTTAGGGTTTGGTATGTATGCACCTACACTGGCATATGTTGTTGACCAGTATGATTGTGTACTTGAATTTTTTAGAGATTTGTTCCCACCAAATAATGACAACACTCACCTCAAATATAAAGAAGATGTTATTTAATATGGATAATCTCTTTTTGACATCACATAGGTTGATTCCAATGTATAACAAGGCATGTATGAAGGTTTCTAGTGTGATGTCTGAACTCACAACCAAGTGAATTATGAATGTGTTACTTTTCCACCTCAATCAGATGAGATTTGGGTCTTTTAGGCTAACAAAGATGAAAGCAATGTACAAAATGGGATATCCTAGAATGCTTGACTCATAGGTGTGTCCATTGCAAGAAAGGTAGGACAAGTTTTTTGATAGAAGTAAGAATTGAGTGTCCTTTTATTTGGTGGCTCGGGGCCACCAAACCATGTCAGAACAAAAGAAGGAAAAGGCGTGCACAAAGGCAATTATGAGGACCTAAATAATTTGGCTAATTGGTCTGCTTCTACCTAAGATTTTGAGATCTTGATATTCCCAGGGAAAGAATACATCCCCAGTTGGAGCCACTGGTGGAACCCCTGAATTTTTCCTAATTCCACTGAATTTCTATGATTAAACCCTTATAGTCATTTCCTTAGGGTTGAGGTTTTACAAGCTATTCATGTTCGCACCTTTGTTTGGTCTCTGGGCTTCTATTTTTTAGTTGATCAGTTGTATCTATTTCCCAGTATTTTCTTAGTCCTCTATGGCCTTAAGTCTTGTGGTTTACTGGCCTCTTTACCCTTGCTTCCCATTGTGACTAGCTAGTCCCTTTTAAAACAAACTTCGACGCATGTGCTTCTTAAGTTCTTAAGTCGGGTTTTGAGTTGTGCATCGCCCATCGCTTGTTGGTTTTCAAACTTCCTTGTGTAACCCATGATGACTAATGCCCTTTATTTTCCTTCTAATCAGCTTTCCATAGTCCCTCGCATGTTAATTTGTATTTGTGAGAAGGTAACACCCAATGAGTGATGTGGTCAAACTTTTGACCCATCGCTACCAATCTAACTATCATTGGTTTCCTTGTGTAGTTTGAACTAGAACTTGTGACCGCCGATGTCTAAATCGTGTTCCATTAATGATGCATAATGCTTCATTGGTTGGCATTGGCCTATAGAGGGACAACACATGATGCATGATGAATGAAGTATGTGGTGCCTGAGGGTTTATGCTAAAACACATCACTAATTCCTCGAATATTACCTATTGTCCTTTGTAGTTTCGGGTGGAACCCGTGACCGCCAATGGGTTGAGTTCCTACCCATCACACAGGCTTGGTTTGTCATGGATTGAGATGGTTTGGGTAGTTGTCAATGCGTGACAAGTGATGCAGGAAATGGTTTATGGTTCATATCCTTCTATGATTGAGATTGATGGTTGACATCTCATCACAGGCCTCGGTGCCATCACTTGATGAGACTTCTAAGAGAAGAAAAAAATGGTGATGGGCGATGTGTTTCGGTTTATGGCTCGGATTTATCTTTGGTTTCCTAGATCAATGGTGCATGTGTCAAAAATTATAGAGTTAGCATATTTTCAAATACGTGGAAGTTTTAAAGCACCTCTTTGTTGTTTCTAAGTATGGCTAATAAAGCAAGTGGCAATCCTTAATGATCCTCATTGATCAAGTTTTAATCCACAGCGATCGACGGCTAAGATATGAGATGCAAGTGATTGATTTTTCAGTCACACGAGTGAACCAGGATGGCCATTAATTGCAACATTCATGGAATTTAGCTATTTAATGAAGGTTGTCCTAAAAATTGTTTACTCATCTGCTTCTATTAGTACCTCTAGCTAATTCTCACAAGTGTTGGGGGTAGAAAATTTTTCTGCCCTGTAAATTCTTGCCAAGGTGGTGTATTGGCATAGTGATGCATATGCTATTCCTACTATGTTTTGGTGACCTTTTATGTATCCAGTGCTAGGGTAACTCATATTGCTTGTACATAGGAGTTTTTTGGAGGTCGTAGCTAGTATCTTTCTCACATATCTAATGTGGGGTTCGTATTGCATGCAAGATGATTTGATCGATTTATTCTTCTACACCAATGTGTAAGTCACCACGTCTAAGCCTGCAAGAGTTGTTTGTTTATGAACCTGAAGTGAAACCTACAATGGAGGGAGCGCCAACTATCCCAAAGGCTTAGAGGAGTGCTCACAAGAGGATAGGGAAAACTATTGTTAGAAGTGCCTACAATCTTCGATTAAGGACTTGTTTAGAAGAATTGGTCAAGTTTAAAGGGAAAGGTTTGAGGTGTTTGTGAAAGAATTAACGAGAATGGATGCAGAACCTAGGGTTTAATCAGAGAAACCGAGCTCCCTATTTATTATTAGTGATACCTCTTTGGAGGAGGTTAAAGGAGTTGGCCTTGGTGTTGGCCATTTCCCTATTTCTTTAGCGTCATATACCAACTCAGATGACAATGTGGTGGTTGCAACTCAACTCTCTATGAAGAGGCCAGGTGAGGGTGTTCATTTGATGGCTGACAAGGTTGGATGACACCTGTGTGTCTTTCTTGGTGGTACTTGGTTCCTTGTGTGGTGATGTGTGTTTCTGACTTGACTGGTTCAAGGGTTTTTGGATGTTGGTGTTGATGGTGAATTTTCCCATTTTTTGGCTATGTGCAGATTATGATGGTGATTCCTTTTGGAAGGCTTGAGTGGAACCTCTGACTAATGGTTTAGGGCCTCTTTTTTCCTTTTTCCTTTGATTTTCCATGATGTGTAAATGGAAATATATCAGTTCAAGGATGAAACCCCATTAGATGAAACATTGAAATGACTTTGGAATTATCAAGAATGTAATTATAATGATCCCTTTGCTTGTTGCTCCCTTGGTCTATAAAAGGGATTTCAAGGCTCATTAGAGGGGTGTCATCAATTTTGGGTCTAGAAATGGCTTAGGTAAAATGAGGAACATTAAAGAAATAAAAAATGTATATAGGAATGGCTAGGGTATTGTCTTGGGTCGAAGTTTTGTATATGATACTCTTAAAAAATTTTGCATAGATTGTTGATATTGAAACAAATCTATAAAATTGAAGCATATTCTCTCCTGTAAGTGATTATTACAGTATTATAAATGGAAAACCAAGTGTCTTTTCATTTGTCTTTCAATGGCTATTTGAATGTATGATTATGTTCTTTCTTTGGTATAAGGGGTTAATTAAAATACTTGAAGGGAATTGTAGGTTTGTAAGCAATTGCTCAAGATTTTGATAAGAAGTTATGTTTTAGGAATTGTGAGTTTTCATAGTGTAAGGCATTATGAGAATGAGCCATTAATTTCATGATTTACGCTTTACTAACTATCATGTACTTGACTCTATTCCCAATTGATGAGGCACTCATTTTTCCTCTATAAATTCCTATAATCTGATGAAGCACCCAAAGTACCTAGTCATGGATTTACAATGATGCCAATATTAAATCAAATTTTATCAATTATGAGGTGTAGGCCCAAAATAATACTTTGTTCCTAGTGAATGAATTATTATTTATGTAAATTTCGGCCATACCTTTACTAAATAGTGATTATTTGCATAAGAAAGGGAACCTATCTATGTAGAATTGTTCTCCATTATAATAAAATTCTTGTGAACTCAATTGGGAAATACCCTCCTTGGTCCCACAGAGCCTAAATTGCATTAGTTAAAGGCTCAAAACCCTTTACCCATCGGGTTGGCCCTTCATCTATAGGATTCTTAGTGATGAAGGTTAGCTACCTTCTAGTGTCTTGTTAAGGTGTATGGGAAAAAACACCAATAGGAATGGTGACTCTACTGGGGACAAAATTCAATTCTCCAGATGCAGATCTCTAAACCATAGAGTCAATTGGTTTGAATAGTGTGGACACTTTGTTCATACTTTGAAGAATTCTTGAACCTGGTCAAAGATCAAGCTGCAACAAAACTCAAAGGATCTAAAAGTGACTTCTTTGAGTAGTTAGACCCACAATGTGCTGATTTGATAAGATAATTTGTTTCATTTGAAGGTTATTTCCTCTCAATTGGAGGTGACGAATCTGACTAAAGAACTGGATGAGGGATGTACTGAAGCTCCAAATTTGTGTGCTCAAAGACAAAGCTAGGTGAATGTTGCAGGAAGGCCAGGTATTTTCACGTTGTTTTATAAATAGATTACGAGAATTCTTTTATTTTAAGGTGTAAATAATTTCCCAATTAAGTGAAATAGCACCAATTAAGGGAAGACTAGTTTAACTTTTCATGTTTCTAGATGAATATTATGGAGTTATATGTTATTATAGGAGGAATGTGTAAATCCTAATCTTAAGAAAATAGTACATGGAAATTATGATGAAAGAGGCTTGAGATTTTATTTTGTGAAAGGAATTTGAATATACTTTGTGAAATATTTGACAAATCTTGCAAATATACAACAAGATGTCTTGTCAGACCCTTTTTTTGACAAAAATTTAAATAATGGGCTCCCTGTCACATCAGGGAGGTTTTAATAGTGAAAGGTACAATGCCTTGGATTTCAGTGGCATTTTTGGATACCCAAATGTTACACCATGCAAGATCATGGATAAGATACTAAGATTTAAGGGTGAACAGACTGAATCAACAAATCAACATCTACAGGATTTTTTTGATGTGATGGGAGATCATAAGATAATATTTGAAGATGTAATTATGAATTTGTTTGTCCAAACCCTAAAAGGAGATGCCAAAGATTGGCTCTCTTGTCATCCTACATCCTCAGTACACTGATGGAGAGAGTTCAAACTGGTATTAATGGAATGGTTTGGAGAAAGGATTGATCTAGTCTTGGTCAGGTAGAAATTTATGGACATGGAAAAGGATGAGAATCATTTGGTTCCCTCTTTTAATCTTAGGTTTTCAAAGGTAATAAGGGATATCCTAGCACATATAATACCAAATGATGTTGAGTGTTTGGTCATGTATTTGGGATAATTTGATAAAAATATGAGTTACTTGTTTAGAGATAAAGAATCCACAACATTACAACAAGCATATCAAATTTCCATAGACATTGAAAATAATTTAAAATACTCAATAATGAAGGGATGTTTTCATATTTTTGATGAGTATCCAAGCATCTCCCATGCTACTATGATTAATATATCAACTAACAAAGAATTAAGGTAGGGGGATGAGATCACTGTTGTTCAAATTGCATCAATAATACCACATGAAGATTATGAAGCAACTGAAGGGGAATGTGTACCTGTGTGCAACCAAGCTAACCAAGTAACTAGAATTAAGAGGTTGTGTGACCTGCAAAGGAATGAAGGGGATTCCCTTCACCATCTTTTCTCTAGGTTTCCTGATGCCCTACTTGGTGTGCTATAAAATGTTAGGCCTAGTACCCCAATATGCATTGACTTGTTTTGTGAATTATATCAGTTTGGATTGAGTGCTTTACCAAAAGAGTTGAAGCTTTGTACCTTGAGTCAAGTCATTGATTGGATAAGGTTTATTAAGGGAGCCCAGGATAAATATACTAGACAAATGTCATCCCATAGTGTTACTAATGAGGCCCATTATCAAGAGGATCAAAAATCTCTACTATTGGGAAAAGATGATGTATCAAAGCATGAACAATGGGTTGGTGATGTTGTTTGTTTTCTAAATGACATGGTTGTTGGGACACAACATGAGGATGATGAGGTGATGCATGAATTTCTCCCTTGGGATGTTATGGAAAATGGAAAGCATCATATTATGGCCTGGATAGAGACCATGATACACAAACCAGTGGTTCATCTGGTGGTGAATTTGATTTAGATCAATGTTCAGTTGGTTATAGATCATCTTATGAAGTGGAGATGGAGTTTGTGGCCTTGAGTAGGGGATATGTTGGTGATCCTGATGGGATTCAAGTGATTGAGGATAAACATTTTTCTTCATGTGATTATTTTTCAGAGTGTGGATACATAATTTTGAGTATAAGTGATGATGATGACTCTGAGAGGATTCCTTTTTGTTCTTCAGAGGACTATAATGATTTTCAAGGCATGGAATGTTGTGATCTACGTACCCGATAAATAGGGGTGAATGTTAGAACAATGAGAATATGGCACAACCCTTGTGTGTGATTAACCTTCACCAATAGATGATATAACTAGAGATCATCCTTATTAGTGTAGGAATAACCCATTATTTGTTGCAGATTTTGATGATTTCTTGGTAGATTTGCCTTGCAAAGATATTGGAAATAACATAAATGGGATGACAAAAAGTAAGACCCAGAATGGTATTGACGATTTTGATTTTGTCCTCATCAATTTTGACCTGGACCAATTAGCTTCCCAATCATCAGAGGGATGTGTTGATGAAAATATTGGTATTGATACTAGTCATGAATGGAATTAGATTGGGAATGTCATTTCTTGTGATGATAATATTACATACAATACCACTACAAGTGAGGATGTTCAAGATGACTCAGTAAATTTCTACGGAAATGAGTTAGGTTTTGATATGTATACACCTGCTTTGGTATATATTGTTAACCAGTATGATTGTTTACTTGATTTTTTTGCAGAATCCTCTTAGCTTTTAGATCTTATTACAGATTTGTTCCCACCAAATAATGATAGCACTCGCATTGAATATAAAGAAGATTTTTTTTAATATGCATCATTTCTTTTTGACATCACAGAGGTGGAGTCAAATGTACAACAAGGCACGTATGAAGGTTTCTAGTGTGATGTATGAATTCACAACTAGGCGAATAATGAATTTTTTTTTTCCACCTCAATCAGATGAGATTTGGGCTTTCAAGCTGACAAAACTAAAAGTAGTGTATAAAATTGGATTGGGGATGTGAATTGGAATTATGTGGGCTATTCTAGAATGCTTGACTCATGAGTGTGCCCATTGCAAGAAAGGTAGGACAAGGTTTTTGACAGAGGTAAGAATTGAGCATCCTTTTGTTTGGTGGCGCAAGGCCACCAAACCATGTGATAACAAAAGAAGGAAAAGGCGTGTATAGAGGAAATTATGAGGACCTAACTGATTTGGCTAACTGGTATGCTTCTACCTGAGATTTTGAGATCTTACTATGCCTACGGGAGGCATACATCCCCAGTCAGAGCCACTGGTGGAACCCCTGAATTTTTCCTAGTTCCATTGAATTTCTATGATTAAACCTTGATAGTCATTGCCTTAGGGTTGAGGTTTTACAAGCTATTCGTGTTTGCACCCTTGTTTGGTCTCTAGGCTTCTATTTTTGAGTTGACCGGTTGTATCCATTTCCCAATATTTTCTTATTCCTTTATGGGCTTAATTCTCGTGGTTTACCAACCCCTTTCACCTTGCTTCCCTTTGTGACTAGGCAGTCCCTTTTAAAAAAAACTTCGATGCACGTGATTCTTAAGTTCTTAAGTCAAGTTTTGAGTGTTGCATCGCCCATCACTTGTTGGTTTTCAAATTTCTATGTGTAATCTACGATGAGCGATGCCCTTTATTTTCCTTCCAATCATCAGCCCATAGTCCCTTGCATGTTCATTTGTATCTGTGGGAAAGTAACACCCGATGAGTGATGTGGTCAATCATTTGACCCATCGCTACCTCTCTAACTATCACTAGTTGTCTTGTGTAGTTTGAAGCATAACTTGCGATTGTTGATGTCTAAGCCATGTTCCATCGTTGAGGTATAACGCTTTACTGGTTGGTGTCAGTCTACAGAGGGACAACATGTGATCCACGATGAACAAATTATGTGGTGCCTGAGGGTTTATGTGCAAACGCATCGTTGATTCCCCAACTATGATCTATTGTCCTTTGTAGTTTCAGGTGGAACCCATGACCATCGATGGGTTGAGTTCCTTTCCATCATACAGGCTTGGTCTGTCATGGGTTAAGATGGTTCGAGTGGTTTTCGATGTGCGACGAGTGATGCAGGTACTGGTTTATGGTTCAGATCCTTCTATAATTGAGATCGACGGTTGACATCTCATCGTTGGCCTCGGTTCCATTGCTTGATGAGACTCTTGAGGCAAGGGTGATCTTGCGATAGGTGATGTGTTCCCGTTTGTGGCTTAGATTTACCCCCAGTTGCTTGGATTGGCATCACATGTTTCAAAAATGATGGAGTTAGGATACTATCAAATATGTGATAGTTTTAAAGAACCTCTTCATTGTTTCTATGTATGCCTAATAAAGAAAGTGGTGATCCTTAATGATCCTTGTTGATCGATTTTTAATCCACGGTGATCAATGGCTAAGACATGAGATGCAAGTGATTGATTTTTTTAGTCGCATGAGAAAACCAGGATGGCCATTAATTGCAACATGCCTGGAAATTGGAATTCATCTATTTAATGAAGTTTGTCCTATAGATTGTTTACTTGTCTACTTCTATCAATTCCTCTAGCTAATTCTCACAGGTGTTGGGGGTAGTAAATTTTTCTTCCCTCTAAATTCTTGCCAAGGTGGTGTATTGGCATAATGATGTATATGCTATTTGTGTTGTATTTTGGTGACCTTTTCTGTATCTAGTGCTAGTGTAACTTGAATTTCTTTCACATAAGATATTTTTGGAGGCCATAGCTGGTATCTTTCTCACACATCTAGTGTGGGGTTCATATTGCATGCAAGATGATTTGACCAGGATCTTCTTCTACACCGATGCATAGGTCACCATGTCCAAGCTTGCAAGAGTTGCTAGTTTATGAACCTGAAGTGAAACCTACAGTGGAGGGAGCTCCAACTATCTCAGAAGCTAAGAGGAGTGCTCACAAGAGGACTAGGAAAACTATTATCAGAAGTGCCTACAATCTCTGAGAAAGGACCTGTTCAGAAGAATTGGTCAAGTTTAAAGGGAAAGGGTTTGAGGTGTTTGTGAAATAATGAGAATGAATGTAGACCATAGGGTTTGTTTAGAGAAACCAAACTCCCTATTCATAATTAGTGATAACTCTTCGAAGGAGGTTGAAGGAGTTGGCCTTGGTGTTGGCCATTTCCTTATTTCTCTGGTGTCATATACCGGCTTAGATGACAAGGTGGTGGTTGCAACTCTACTCTCTATGAAGAGGCTCGGTGAGGGTGTTCATTCGGCAACTGACAAGGCTAGATGACACCCGTGTGTCTTTCTTGGAGGTACTTGGTTCTTGGTGTGCTGATGTTTGTTTCTAAAGTGGCTAGTTCAAGGGTTTTTAGTTGCTTGTGTTGATGGAAACTTTTCCCATTTTTTGGCTACGTGCGGATTACAATGGTGATGCCTTTTGGAAAGCTTGCGTGAAACCTTTGACTAATGGTTTGGAGCCTCTTTTTTCCTTTTGCCTTTGATTTCTCGTTATGTGTAAATGGAAATATAATGGTTTGAGAATGAAACCCCATGAGATGAAATTACTTCTAAATTATCAAAAATGTAACTGTAATGAGCCCTTTTCTTGTCACTCCCTTGGTCTATAAAAGGGATTTCAAGGCTCATTATAGAGGGTCATTGATTTTAGGTCCAGAAAAGGCTTAGGTAAAATGCAGAAAATTAAAGCAATACAAAATGTATATAGGATTGGCTAGGGTATTGTCTTGGGTCAAAGTTTCGTATATGATTCTCTTAAATATTTTTGCATAGATTGTTGATATTGAAAAAAAAAATTAAAAATGAAGAATATTCTCTCATGTAAGCAATTATTACAATATTATAAGTGGAAAACCAAGTGTCTTTTCATTTTTCTTTCAATGGTTACTTGAATGTATGATTTTGTTCTTATTTTGGCCTAAGGGGTTAATTAAAATACTTGAAGGGAATTGTAGGTTTGTAAGCAATCACATAAGATTATGATAAGAAGTTGTGTATTAGGAATTGTGAGTTTTCATAGTGTAGGGAATTATGAGAATGAGTCATTAATTTCATGATTTATGCTTTACTGACTGTCATGTACTTGACTCCATTCCTAATTGATGAGGCATTGGTCTGTCCTCTTTAAATTTATGTAATCTGATGAAGCACCAAAATTACCTAGTCATGGATTTCAATGATGGAAAATTTAAATCAAATTTTATCAATTTTCAGGTGTACGCCCAAAATAATACTCTATTCCTAGAAAATGAATGATTATTTATGTAAATTATGGCCATATTGAATAGTGAATATTTGAGAAAATTTAATATTATTTGAAGCATTCTTTATATTGCAATTTGTTAGGAATGAGGGTTTCATTGTAATTTTTGGAGTCTTGGGCCCAACGGACTTGGGTACCAAAGGGTGAGATGGAGATTATGGTGTTAGTGAATAATTACTTCATGGTCACATTTAAATACATGGCGGATCGCAGTAGGGTCTTTGAGGGGGGCCTTATTTTCATAATCATGTTTGTTTGTATATCAAACCTTGGCATGTGGGTCTCAACCCTTCAGAAGAGCTTCTGAATCGAATCCCAATGTGGGTTCGGTGACTTTCATTCCTAGTGGAATGTTTTCGAGAGGATTATTTTCACCTACTCGCATTGTTGCTCGACAAGCAGTTGGCTCCTCAGCATAGAATTTGGGTAAAAAGGTGATGAATTTTTCACAAATTTGTTTTCAAATAAATTTGAGTATACCTCTTATTGATGATTAAAATGACAAAAACAACATTAAAATAGAATATTTCTACTCTATTTCTCCTGAAAAAGAAAGACAACATATAGTGGCCTAACTCCCAAGGTTCTGGTAGTTGGTTCTCAACTGTCTGGTGTCACTCAATCGGTTCATGCAACTGTAATGTTCAAGGGGCCTATGCTGGTAACAAAAGATTTAAGCAAGGACTCTTTTATCAGAATGGTTCCTATAATTAAAGGGGTTTCAAACAAAAAGAAAAAGATCGAACAAAGGGGTAACCAGTAAATTTGAATCAACTTTATCTAACATCTGGACATGTATCTTCAATAAAGAATGTTTTTCCAATCAGATCAAGAAAACCATAAGATGACACAATCTATAGAATAATCTATACCATCGCATACATTTCAGGTGCTTAATTAGTTTCACACTTACACATCACAAATACTACAAGAATTTTCAGAACAACACACATTCATTCATCATCAAAATTATAGATCAACAAACTTCAATAAATTTAATTCAATGACAATCTAACAAGATAATCTTTAAATCTGGTTTCTTCTTATGATTTTCACCACATAAGAAACTATCATGCTTCAGCACAATCACTGGCATTCAGATCGATTATAACCTATCAGCCTTATCAAATAGAACAACTCAATTGTAACTCCATATTGCATAAAAACCTATAATTCTATTAACTATAAAAAGATCAAGTAACAATATATCTCAAAATGATCACTACAAAACTCTATCTCCTAGCACTAGGTAAGCCAATTTATATCCTCAATTATCCGACCTTTACAATATGATACCCATTGGGTATTTATAGATATACAAAATTTCAAACTCTACTTCTATTTTAAGCTATCCACCTTTTTAGGAACTAAACTCTCTTGGAAACTTACATCAACTTGATCTTAAATTATTACATTAAAACATTCAATTTAATCTAAAAATAAAAGATAGAAGAGAAGAAGAAGTCATGCGCTCAAAAGGATGTCAATGTTGCATGCAACATGCAAAGAAGGAGAACGTCATGCATGCAGGGATTCATGCATGTGAAGCTGGATCTATAATAAACTCATCATAACTGGTGAAGACTTGTTGTAATGTATCCATCTCTGTCCCATCAATCTAGCTATCTTCAAACTTGATCCGATCCAACTCTCATGCAAAAAATTCCTTCATACTCTTTATTTTTATCAATTCTCTCCCCGCAGCTTTTATCTCTTCTTTGACTTCTACAAGCCGATATATTACCAAATCTTCTCTATCATCCTTTTCTTGCATGAGTCCCTTGAATCTTTCATTCCATTTCTCTTTAACCTGACTCAAAGGCATGCCATCTTTTGTCATTACATTCACATCTACAATTATGGCAATGACTGCTTCCAGCTCCTCCAACTGCTCAGTCAAATTATTAACTGATTCATGAATCTCATCCTTGTGTTTACACAAAAGGCTAGTCCTAAACCGGAGTATTCGAGAAGTTTTCTCCACAAAATCTTTGTTATCTTCCTCAAGTATGGATTGTTCTAGAAGATTTGTTAGAGGCAATGCACTTACCTTTTCCAACTTTTGACTATATTCCTTATACTCTTCTTCTTGTTTTTTTGATGCCTCAATGTATTGATGCATCTCTTTTATCAATCCTTCTGCATCCTTGTAGGCTTCAAATAATTTCACTAAAACCTCACCTACCTCTTGGTTCAATTTGTCTATCCATTTGTCTACCATCTCTGCCTTACCTCTAACCTGCACCAAATCATCTATCTCCTTTTTGCTTAACAAAATAGGAGTCTCAATGGCTGCTACCTGCTATGACCTCGGAGAGGAGACACTCTTCAAAAATGAATGCAACTGATCCAATTGAGCTTTAAGCTCATCCTTCTTTTTCTTGTCCTTTATCATTTTTGATTTAGTCATTGAAGCCACTACATCAATCAAATCCATTTTTTGATTTCTAGTGGGTCTTCCAGAATTGACCATACTCAACTGATAGTCCGTTAGCTGCATATCCCCTACCTCCTTTTCTATCATCGACATGGCACATTTAACAACTATTTCCCCTTTATCTATGAGCATGGTAGAATGTATAATTTTAGCCTTCTTCTTAGGCATTTCCTGTTCAATCCCCTTCATCATATCCTCCCAATTGAGAGGTTGTGGAGGTGTTCTTGCTCTTTTATGCAGGTCTAATTTCAACCAAGTAGGAGCACTTGGAGTAGTCATTATGGAAGAGGAAGCACCAATTGTAGAAGGTGGCTGAACATCTACCTGAGGTTGAGAATCAACCTTTGCTTTCTATTTTTGTTCTTGCAACATATGCATCTGCACCAACTTTTCTGCCTCTTCTCTATCCTCTTCTTTTATTTTCCTTTCTTCCTCTTCTTCCCTTTCTAGAGCTTCTTTTTTCCAATCTTTCTTTTTCCAAAGCCTCTATTTTCTCTTTCTCTAATCTCTTCGCTTCTAAGGCCTTAATTTTCATTGCCTTTGCCTTTTCTTCTTCAGCTTGCTGCTTCTTCACTAGCTCCTCAGCATCTCTTTTCCTCTTCAAGCTTTTAGCTTCTTCCTCTTTCTAGCGAGCTTCTTCTACAAGCTTTAGTTTGGAAATTAAAAATTCTCTTTCCCTACGGTTCCTTGCCTTTTCCTCTTCAAGATCAAGAATTTTCTGTATCAATTCTAATTTATCATTCTCTTCTTTGATCTTGAGTTCATTTTCCTGTTATCTTCTTTGCTTTTCCACCTCATCAGTTGATGCCTTAGCTTCTATTTCCTTTTATTTCTTCACCGCAGCCCTTGCATTAGAATCTCTTGTAGCATCTTCAAACAGCTTCCATTGATCTTCTAGTGTTAAGATCTACTCAATATCCTCCTCTAGAGGCATGTTTTCTTGCAAATCTTTCTCTGATAGAGTCTCATTTGAATCTATCTCGATCTCCTGAACTTCCTCCATTGCTTTTCCCTTAGCAGCTCCAGCCATGCTATGAAGAGCTCCTTCTTTAACCTCTTTACTCTTCTTCCTCATAATTGGAACTTGTGTAGATGATTCACCTAAGGTAGGTGTAGAAACATCAGATCATATTGGAACATCTCCTTCTTGTGTTTCCTCTTCTTCATCTACCGCCTCAAGTTCTATTTCTTCAACATCCGGAGGAAGGAATTATAATGGCTCCTTGGGAGGTGTTTTCCTCTTAATTCTTTTGTATCCCTTGCCCTTCTTAAGGACTAGTCCTTGAGGAGCTTGAGTTCTCAACATCAACCATTGCACACTTCTATCCAAAATTGTCCTTCCAATTTTCTTGATGTCAATTGTTTCTTCAGCATCCCAGCCAATTGGATCTAGATTCCTGGTACCAACAATCAAAGCTTCATAGGAGGGATCTAACACAATTCCATCATCCACCAATGTTTTAGGAATGTTTTCTTTAATACCTAGCTCTACCATGAGTGCAACCAGAAATATTTCATAGTTCTTCTTCCTTAAGTCATACTCATCCTCTCGGTCACTCCAAAAGTCTTCTAACAAACTGAAATTTCTAGTGAATACTAAAGGCAATAAGGCATACATCTTTTTCTTCGGATCAAAACACTTGCGAGCAGTATACAATCCTAATTCAATTGTACCAATTCATTACAAACTACCTTTGCTCCTACTAAATGTTGATAGCTATATTCCCCCAACTTCATGGGAAATTTATGACAACTAGTTTTGTGCTTGATCCCGAACTGAGCATTAACTCCAATAGCTTGATATACAAACTCCATAAGCACTATTCTATTACTGCAACACCTTGGAAGTAAATGGGGATGACCTTCAAAACTAGCCAATCTGAAGTATTCATAATGTTCCCATACCTTCTTCTGCCCATCCAAAGCTCCCATTATGCCTACTCTATTCAAACCTATGAAAATCCCCAATCTTGCTGCTGCATAAACCACATAAGAAGTCATGAAGAAAGATTTAGTCTACCTGATCCTTGTTAGTTGATCATGTATGGCATCGAAAACAATCATTGACCAATCAAACTGATGGTCACCCTATAAGATTATTTGAATGAACGGAAACATCCATTCATTGAAATGGAAGGTATCCCTCTTCCCAAACACTCTAGACAACATTAGTATTAAGTCTGATACCTCCTTCTTGAAATCTGCCCTCTTTGGTTGGTTTGCTAGTTTACTCAAGGATTTCTTCTTCGTTTTCAACCATTTTTTGTTCAAGTGAGACTTATTAGAGTCTTTATGCTTGCTATATTTTCCCAATGCTTCTGCTTCAGTTAGCTACACCAAGCTCTTAGGATCTAGAACATCAAATACACTTTGAAACATCTGAGGAGTAAGATCAATAATCACATTATTCTATGAATCCATTTATAATCTTGTAGCAGGATTATAGGTATTGGCTATTGTTAATATCAACTCCGGGCACTGAACTGATAAAGGGAACATAATGATGTGTGCTAGGCCAAAATCAACAATCCTTTGAGTCCTTCCTGTCAAATTTTCTCGTTCGGCAAAGGTTTCTCCATGTAATTCTTCAAAGTTGTACTGCCCCAGATTAGAATCTGTCATATCTGACCAGTTTGATTCCACCTTGCTCACTTTCACCACCGGGCTCCTATGATCATACCTGAAGGTATAAGGCAGCTATTCTGGCTCTACCTTCTTTAGTTTATGTCTTGCTTTTGATGTTCCATCCGGTTGGTTCCTTTGAGCAGCCTCTCTTGATGTTCCTGACATCTTTCAACTCTCCTACAAGCAAACCTCTAATTAGATCTTTAGATATCATCATAGAACATGCTTTAAAAATCATACCTATCGGAGGAGGAACTAGGAAAAACTCAACCTAAAATAGTTTCTTTTACAACTCTACCGGACTCAGAGCTAAAACTTATATAGATACTCCACTTAATGATAAACGGGCTCAAAATCGGACTCGAATGGGAATTGGAATCGGGAACGAAATGAAAAAGGGATTTGATTTTCTTCAGATTTTTATATTTTCATATCCGATTTCCACTCCGCCTCTGCTTCCATCCAGGTTATCGTTATTTTCCAAAGAAGACTTTTGTTGTATGTGGAGCCGGACACAAGATGGAAATGGAATCGGTAACTTTTGTAAAAAATAGAATTTTCAAGTTCATAATCAATTTCGATCTCGTCTCCACCTAAGTCAATCATGATGTCATCAAATAATTTTATTGATTTAACATATAACCTCATGATCAAAACTAAGGTCGCTTAAAACGAAAAAGGGCTTTAAAATACTACCCCCCATATGACCATGGGGAATGACTGTATCCAAGGCATCATATTTAAATCATTTAATCATGATCACTAAGAGACACGAAACCCTAATCTAACAAACCTAATAAAAATTAGGGCACAGATCTAAACCCTACCATTTACACGAAAAACCCTAAGTAAAAATGATAAATCTAATCTACCCTAACTCACTGTAAATCATTAATCTACCTCATTGTAAATCATTCCTGTAACTAACAACATTTAAAACCTAATTTAATCTAAGCTATTGCAAATCAAAAATAGCACGACGTAATCATGATTAAGACGTGAAAGCGACCATACCCAAAAATAGAAAGAAACAAAACGACAGTACAAGAAATCAAAGACTAAAGTAAAACAAACAAAATAAACAAAGAAACTACTCATTCAATCATGTGAAGAAACGCAGATCAATTGAAACAAAATGATTCAAAGTTACAAGTAGATATAAATCAAAACACAACAAACATGACATAAATAAACAAAAATAAAACAAAAGAAAGCCTACCTCAAACGCAAATGAACCCGAGCTAACCTTCTCAACTGATTCACACACAATATCCTTTCTCTCTCTCAATCAATTTGCTCAAATGAACTCTGTTGCCATTGTTTCGTGCTTTTGATTTCTTAATAATAGTAATAATGATTAGCTTAACCCTTAATGAAGGTAAAAATGTTGATTTCTACCTACACGAGCAAATATCATTAATGCATTAAAGTGCAGTTAAGGCAGAGTCAGAACTGTGAGAGAAAGAACACTTCTTTGTAGTGCAATTCTAGTCAAAAAGTCAATGATTCAAAAAGTGGCAGAGTCGAAACCATGATGGAAACGGAATCTCAAATTTATGAAATTTCCAAACCCAATTCTCATTCTGGGTCCGGGTCCGCAAACTAAACAATAAAAAAAATCAAACACAAAAAGTAAAGCAAAACACAATAAAACTAAACACAAAGACTGAGACTAAAGCACAAAATAAAATTAGCAGAGGTGGGGTCGGAATAGATTATGATTTTGCAATTGTTTATAATGACCAACTTAACACTCACTCCGGCTCTGGTTCCGCTAAAGACAAACAAAAAGCTAAAAAGAAAAGACCGCCAAGATGGGAACCAAAACATGGTTTTAAAGAACTTTCATAACCCGATTCAATTCTCATTCCGGTTCCGATAGACTAAATCAAAAATAAACAAAGTATTGGAAGCAAAATGATCCCAAACTTTATTTGAAAAACAATAAAGGATAAAGAAGAATAAAGGGGGGCCCTATCTTTTGACCAAGACAAAAGATGGGGTGGTTATGCAAGGCATAACAAATGGCGACTCAACTGGGGAAATGGTTTACCCATTTTCAAGATACCAAAGAAAATTTCAGTCACCCAAAAACAACTGACTTATAAACACTTTAACTTGAATAAAATCAAATATTTTTAGGATAAGTTTGAGCTAGAATCTCAGATGTATGTGCCCATGAGTTATCCTTGAATCTGAGTGTGTGCTTATATTGTGCATCATTCTTCATAGATACTTTCTCTATTCTTTTAACCACCCTTCCTAAAATTCAAGCTACATGAGTTGAGTCCTTTAACTATCATGCAATAAAATCATGGGTATTGCTCCACTTCCAAATAGGCATCCATAGCCCCAACGAAGATGCCTCTAGTTCTCACAAAGCATTTCTCTACTACTAGCCAGGTGTCCATAGCCCCAATAGAGATACTTGATTACCCACTTGATATTGAGCTTGCTTTATCTTTCTTTATTTTTCCCTCCTTTTTTTTTTTATGGAAAATCTTTTATGCATCTCTCAATACTCAGATTCAGTGAATCTAAAATGTGGGTTGAGTACTACAATGGATTTCATGATAGTCTTGGAATCAGATTTTTCACTTGAATCAATGGTAGAGTCATTCTAAAATAAATTGGCATTTACTCATGTAGATGTTTTATCTAATTTGGTGATAGATTTTTGATGATAAAGCATAGGATATTCACAATGTATCTTCTTATCTTTAAATAGCTTCTCAAACCCAAACTAGAATGATCATAAGACATAAGTTTCAAAACAACATCCTTTTCAATGATGATAATGAAAATACCTAGACCAATTTCTCTCCTAGTACCAAGAGTATACTTTGAATAACAACCCCAAGTCTTGAGATGAACAAAATAAAGATCCCCAATGAAACAAACACTCAAAAATAAAATCAAAACAAACAAAACAAAAAGAAAACCTAACTAAAACAAAAATAAAACTAAAACCTAAAGAATTAATTACATATAATACATTCTTCTCTCACAATATCAGACCTTTTATGCACCAAAATAGTGCTTGAGAAACTGACCATTAATGGGTAATGGAACAGGCTCTCCTGTTAAGGTACTCAAACGAAAAGCATTCCCACCCAATATTTCAGCTATTTCATAGGGACCTAACCAAAGTCTATCAAACTTATGGTGATCTCCCTTCTTTTCTTTAGCCTTATCCCATAATAACACAAGGTCCAATATTCTAAAATCTTTTATCTTGGCTCTCTTGTCAAATCAATGTTTGACAACAACCTGATGTTTAGAGAATTGTTGCAAAGCAGCATCTCTTTGTTCTTCCATATTTAACAAATTAAGCAGTCTAACCTCAATCCTATCATCCTTAGAATAAAATTCCTACATGAACTTCAAAACAGGTATTTGTAAATGAAAGGGAAAAATTGGATCTTGGCCATAGACCAACTTAAAGGATGAATTCCCTAAGGCGGCTTTGATTCTGGTTCAATCTGCCCATAAGGAAAATCTCAATTGGGTATGCCAGTCCCTAGGGTTATTTTGTAACAACTTTCTTGTGACTTCCAACAAGTTCTTATTTGTAGACTTAGCCACTCCATTCCCCTAAGGATAATAATTGGAAGAATATTTTAACACAATCTTATGCTCATATGCCCATGAAATAAACTCAGCAGAAGAAAAAGTAGGGTTGTTATCACATACCAAAGCAAATGGAACACCAAACCTAGTTGTGATGTTCTCAGTTAAAAACTTGATGACCACCTCCATGGTGCTATTCTTGCAAGGTCGTTCCTCCATCCAACATGTGCAATAATCAGTTGCAGTCAAGATGAATTTATGTCCTGCAGAAGAATTTGGATTAATCACACCTACAAAATCAAGTGCCCATTGAGCAAATGGCCTTACCTCATATACTGGTTCTAGGGGCATTGAAATATTTCTTTCTCTAGGTGCAGAGGTTTGACATACATGACATATCCTATAGTGTTGGTGTGCATCTCTAAACACATAAGGCCAATAATAGCCTGATCTTAAAATCTGATGTGCCAAGGCCTCAGCTGATCCATGTCCTATTCTGTGCCTACCATGAGATTCATTTATGGCATTTTTAGCTTCTTGTTGATCTAGATAGCGTAGATATATTCCTTGGAAATTATTCCTATAAATTGATCCCCCTTTAAGCATATAATGGGCGCTTTTCATCCTTAATGCTCTCCTTTGAGTAGCATTCATTCCTTCTGGACACTTGTTATTGAGGAAGAAGACTAAATCTGTATACCAGGGATCTTTTGTGAATGATTGTATAGTGTACTGTTGGCAAGTTATATTTCTGTCCACTTCAGCCATTGCCTTTGACAAACATTGACCTCTTACAAGCTTCATTGGGTGAATCTTCAGGTCAAACTCTTCTAATATTTCCATCCATTTCCCTCTTCTTTCCCCTAATTCACTTTGCATTAGGATCTAGGACTATGGCCATAACCTAACTTCTGATTATGTAATGCCTAAACTTCTTTACTACTCTAACCAATGCAAATGCTTGTTTTTCCAATGTTGAATATCTTACTTCTGCATTTTTGAATGGAGAGCTCATAAAAGCAATTAGTCTCTCCTCGTTCTCTTCCCTTCTTTGTGTTAAAACTGCTGCACATGAATGTTCAGAAGCAAAAGAATAAAGGTAGAAAGGTTTTAGATAATCTGGGCTTGTTAAAACAAGTGCCTCTGATATATCTTGCTTAATCTACATGAAAGTAGTCTTGGCCTCTTCACTCTATTCAATCTTTGCATCCTTCTTCATCATTTCGTTAAGTGGTTTGACAATCTCTGCAAACCCTGTTATAAACTTCCTGACAAAATTGATCCTTCCAAAGAAAGATCTCATTTCCTTCTTACTTCCTGACCTTGTCAATTTCAAAATGGCCTCTACTCAATCAGGATCTATGGAAATTCCCTCCTCTAATATAATGTGACCTAAAAGCTTTCCTTTGGAAACTCTAAATACACATTTCTTTGGGTTAAGGGAAACACTATAACTAATACATTTATTTAGTACTTTCTCTAAATCAGTGGCATGATCTTCTTTATTCTTAGAGAATATGGTTAGATCATCAACATATATGATTATACACTTTCCTATCAGATCTTTAAACACTACATCCATCACCCTCTGAAAAGTAGCACCAGCATTGATTAGACCAAAGGCATCCTTCTGTAGGCAAATGTGCCCCATTTTGTAGTGAAAGTCATCTTCATCCTATCTTCATGATTTACTAGGACCTAATTGTATCTTGAATACCCGTCCAAGAAAGACATCATCTGTGATCCATTGACCTTTTGCAATACTTTATCAAGGGAAGGTAATGGATAGTTGTCCTTCTCAGATGCCTTGTTTAAATTCTTGAAATCCACACACAACCTAATATTACCATTCTTCTTTCTTATAGGAACTAGATTAGCCACCCAAGTAGAGTGTCTAACTGGAAAAAATATTCTTGTAGGGAACAGTTTTTGTACCTCTTTCTGAATCATAGGTTTAATTAATGCATTGACTAGGCGTTGCTTTTGGAAAAATGGCTTGGCTTCTGGCTTAAGAGGAATTGTATGTGTGATGAAAGATGTATCAAAATTTTTCAGGTCATCATAGCTCCAAGCAATTGCTTCAATATTATGTTTCAAGACTCTGATTATCTCGTCCTTAATCTCCTAAGGGCAAGTTTTCCCTATAAGAACATTCCTTTCTACCCCTGAGTGAGCCAAATTAATGGATTCATATTTGCCTCCCTCACTCTTTGTAGGCATTCTCTGATAAGCTCGTGGATCTTAATCAAATATCCTTTCCAATGCTATCATCCCTTTTAGGATGTTATTGCTCTTTAAATCCATTATCCCTTCTAGATTGTCACTTTCTGGATTCCAGTCCCCTTGATATCTGTCTAAGTCATCAATTATCTATCCTTGAAATACATTAGAACTCTCCAAAAAGGCCAAAATGTGTTGATCATCATTAAATACCTAAAAGTGTCTAACATTATCATGAATGGTCAGAACTGAAACCAACTCCATAGAAAATATTTTCAAATTTGAATCTTGCATAGGATCTAATATACTTGTTGCAACAGCAAGAGCATTTGCTATTTGATTTGCTTCCCTTGGAATGAGAGTAATCCAAAGGCCTCAAAATCTTCTATTAAATTCCAAATCCTATTTCTATATGCAGCCAATCTTTTGTTATGGCATGTGTATTGGCTACGTACCTGCTTCACAATTACCTCAAAATCTCCCATTACTGCAAGAGTAGTTACCTTCTTCTTATGAGCAAACATGAGCCCTCTTGCAAGTGCTCCATATTCTGCTACATTATTAGTACAACCAAACTACAATCTATAAGAAGCAAAGTAATTTTTTCCTTTGGGATTGATTATTTCTATCCCTACTCCACTTCCTACTTTAGATTTAGAACTATCAAATTTAAGAGTCCACAGGTGGTCTTTGGCTGGGAGTTATTTATTTTTAGAAGCAATAGGGAATTTGTCACTTATGACATGTGGTGGCTTGGACTCTTGCTAATTATCATCAATAATCTTGAGGATAAGTTCAATTGAATATTTTCCTATGTTCTCAATTTGTTCAACAATTATCTCCTGAGTGATCTCTTGAATTAATTTACCATCTAATTCGTCCTTCATTAACACCTTGGGCATTGGTAAAGCATCCAAAGTAGGAGTATTGAAATGAAACTGAGATACTCCTACTTCCTCTTGATTTTTAAAACTTAAGACCTGAGTCTGCTCGATTGGTAAGGAAACTTCCTCTTGAGAAATACTGACCCGTATAAGGATAGTTGCATCCTTAGCTTGAAAAGAGAACTCATTGATGGGAGCCTTAAATCCCTCTTGAAATTTTCATTTGGGTTGATCTACATACCTTAGAATATCTATGCATGATTTACATTTCAACTCCGAATGGTTATGATAGTGAATCCTACACCAATTAGGAAGCAATAAACTACTCAAATCAGTTTTTGTTCCTAAAACTAGCCTATCTTGCTGCAATTTCCTTATTAGAACTTGTCGGTTGATGTGAATCATTGAATCACTATGATCTAAGGATAATGTATCCTTAGGACTAACTACGGAGAAAGTAAGGACTTCCTCTTGTTTGTAAACACCTATCTCAGTCTCAAAGAATGCTACTTCATTTGGAGTATCATACTCTGTAATCATGTGTTTGAGTCTAGGTTCACTTTCAATTCTTATCTGGGTGGAAAATCTTTTCCATGGTAACCACATGTGCGAGAAATCCAAAGATAGATATCCTCCTATGCTTTTCATTAGCTCTCAACTTAAGAGCATACCATATGTTTCTGGGATATCAGCTATTTGAATATCTATATAAGTATGGATCCTTGGGTCTAATCCAACCTGAACATGCATGTTCTTCAACTCACCTACAACATTGACTTTGGTTTTATCTAATTGAATCACCTTTTTTTTGGTTGGGATAGGACTCAATCCTAACTTCTTACAAATTGAAAAAGGCATAACATTCCCTGATGCTCCAGAATATAATAAATAATTATGTAGATTCTTTCCAAAGATTCTCAAACTTAACAAGAAAGGTGGGGTAAAGGTCTTACCTTTATACATTGTTGCATTGGTCTCCTTTGCGGGAGTCACTTTACCTTTCCTTTTTAGGCAATCTTCCTCTTCCAAAGCTTTCAACACCACCTCTCATTGAGTTGGGCACCACTTCATGATGTCAAAGAAAGACAGTGATGTCTTCTACCTCTGTAACTCTGCAAAAAATTCAAATTTTGAATCATTCCTAACTTGGTACTTAGGAAAGGAAGGTTGATTACCTCTGTTCTGAGTATCAGAAGGTCCCTTTGGTGGAGGTGGATTATTATCTGCATTTTGATTTGGTGGAACCATTTTATTTGGGGGTGCAGATGTTGTGAATGGCCCCTTGTTCCGATTTCTTAGAAAATGGCCACCCTTAGATTGGAAGGCTTGAGCATCATAAACATCTTCCTCTAGCTCATTATCCCCTTGCATAGGGAACTGATATTTTTCTTCAATGTTTTCATAAGTCATGGCAGTGTTGACTGACCCATTATCTTGATTGGAATTTCCTGTTGGAGGATGGGCATCATCCTGTGCTATTTTCACAATCTTTTCCATTTCTAGGAAATTGACCTCAGAATGGGCTGTTGTATCATGCAGCCTACACCAATTTGTCATAAAATTCAAATCAGCAACATTAGCAGTATATGGTCTTTCTTCACCTGCTTGATAATTATGAGGAACTCCCCTATTATTAGGTCCAGTATTCCACTGCCTATTATTGTTGTTGTTGTTGAATCTTTGATTATATCCTCTATTCTAATTTTGATAATTTTGATTTGAGGAGCTTTGATTTTGGAAATTCCTATTGGTGTTTTGATTCTGGTAATTTCCCTGATAGTTATAACCTCCCTGATTGTTGTAATTTTGGTTTTGATTATTGGGAGGGTTTTGGCTCAGCTGTGCCATGTCATTTGACATTTGAGAGAGATTCTTTTTAAGAGTCTCTACTTCACTTGTGAGTTGAATAGTTTGTTCATTCTGCACATTTTGGACTATGGCTGGGGAATGGACATGGGTTGGTCCTCCCCCTTGTTGTGGTTTATTTTGAGATTGTTGTTGGTGTGGTTGATGTGAGGCATCTTGTACACAATTACTAAAGAAGGGCACTATGGGTGGAGCTTGCAACTCAGATATAAGTCCATATTGGGAATAATACATCCATGGGACAGTGTTGTATAATGGTGGATTAGGCATCGGATAATTCACTAAAGGAAGAACTACTCCTAACCCTCTAGATTTCAAACTTATTTGTTGTTGTAACTTGATAGCCAAATGATAAATCTTAGACAATGAGTCAATTTCATCAGGTTGATAAGTTCTTTACAAGAACAAGCCAATCAAAAGGTTAATAGATCTCAAATATTCCTTTATAGCCATACCCTCTGGTACTAAGTAAGGCTCTTGTAGCCTATGATACATCCTTTGGAACCTGGTGTTAAACAAGGGTAATGGTTCATGATGTTCTTTCCTTATGGTGGCAAATTGGTGATATAATATTGTAGGATGAACATAAACCCTGAATTGATTAATAAAAGCATTCTCTAAATCAGTCCAACCTAGGATAGATCCCTGAGGTAGATATAGATACCAATTATATGCCATATCTCTCAAACAATAAGGAAATAGTCTACATACCACATCTTGGTGAGCAACCTGAGCTCTTGTGCAAGCATCTTTGAATGCGTGTATATGTTCTTCAGCACTTCTCGACTCTCCATGCATATATTTCGGATAGAACCTCTTTGGGTTCTTTGGTAGATCATGGAATCCCCTAGGAATAGTCCCTAATGGGGACGAATTATTCACAAAGTAAGCCATTGGTGGGATGGGCTGGACCGGTGGTGATATAGGCCGAATTGGTGGTGACACAGGCCTTTTTGGAGGTGATGATGTAGGTGGAATTGGTGGTGGTGTTGGTGGATTTGGAGGAAATCCAGGTGGAGTAAGTGGTGGTGGCAGTGTAGGTATCACAATCCTACGAGCGTGAGGTCTTAGTCTAACTGGAGTTTTCAATTCTTGTAATGGTTTAGGGTCAGTAGAGGATATCAAAATCCTTCCATATCTCTCCGATGAAAAAGATCATGTGTGAGCCGGCTTGTCTTTTCAGGCCCTCCTTCTAACACCAACTTTTGTTGATAGTGAAAATGACACAAACAACATTAAAATAGAATATTTCTACTCTATTTCTCCTGAAAAAGAAAGACAACATATAGTGGCCTAACTCCCAAGGTCCTGGTAGTTGGTTCTCAACTGTCTGGTGTCACTCAATCAATTCATGCAACTGTAATGTTCAAGGGGCCTGTGCTCGTAACAAAAGATTCAAGCAATGAATCTTTTATCATAATGGTTCCTATAATTAAAGGGGTTTCAAACAAAAAGAAAAAGATCGAGCAAAGGGGTAACCAATAAATTTGAATCAACTTTATCTAACATCCGGACATATATCTTCAATAATGAATGTTTTTCCAATCATATCAAGAAAACCATAAGATGACACAATCTCAACAATAATCTATACCATCGCATACAATTTAGGTGCTTAATAAATTTCACACTTACACATCACAAATACTTCAAGAATTTTTAGAACAACACACATTCATTCATCATCAAAATTATAGATCAACAAACTTCAATAAATTTAATTCAATGACAATCTAACAAGATAATCTTTAAATCTGGTTTCTTCTAATGATTTTCACCACATAAGAAAATATCATGCTTTAGCACAATCACTGGCATTCAGATGGATTATAAACTATCAGCCTTATCAAATAGAACCACTCAATTCTAACTCCATATTGCATAAAAACCTGTAATTCTATTAACTGTAAAAAGATCAAGTAACAATGTATCTCAAAATGATCACTACAAAACTCTATCTCCTAGCACTAGGTAAGCCAATTTCTATTCTCAATTAGGCAACCTTTACAATATGATACCCATTGGGTATTTATAAATATACAAAATTTTGAACTCTACTTGTATTTTAAGCTATCCACCTTTTTAGGAACTAAATTCTCTTGGAAACTCAGATCAACTTGATCTTAAGTTATTACATTAAAACATTCAGTTTAATCTAAAAATAGAAGATAGAAGAGAAGAATAAGTCATGCGCTCAAAAGGGTGTCAATGTTGCATGCAACATGCAAAGAAGGAGAATGTCATGCATGCAGGGATTCATGCATGTGAAGATGGATCTGTAATAAACTCATCATAACTGGTGAATACTTGTTGTAATGTATCCATCTCTGGCCCATCAATCCAGCTATCTTCAAACTTCATCCGATCCAACTCTCATGCAAAAAATTCCTTCATACTCTTTATTTTTATCAATTCTCTCCCCGCAGCTTTTATCTCTTCTTTGACTTCTACAAGCCGATATATTACCAAATCTTCTCTATCATCCTTTTATTGCATGAGTCCCTTGAATCTTTCATTCCATTTCTCTTTAACCTGACTCAAAGGCATGCCATCTTTTGTCATTACATTCACATATACAATTATGGCAATGACTGCTTCCAGCTCCTCCAACTGCTCAGTCAAATTATTAACTGCTTCATGAATCTCATCCTTGTGTTTACACAAAAAGCTAGTCCTAAACCGGAGTATTCAAGAAGTTTTCTCCACAAAATCTTTGTTATCTTCCTCAAGTATGGATTATTCTAGAAGAGTTGTTAGAGGCAATGCACTTACCTTTTCCAACTTCTGACTATATTCCTTATACTCTTCTTCTTGTTTTTCTGATGCCTCAATGTATTGATGCATCTCTTTTATCAATCCTTCTACATCCTTGTAGGCTTCAAATAATTTCACTAAAACCTCACCTACCTCTTGGTTCAATTTGTCTATCCATTTTTCTACCATCTCCACCTTACCTCTAACCTGCACCAAATCATCTACCTCCTTTGTGCTTAACAAAATAGGAGTCTCAATGGCTGCTACCTATTGTGACCTCGGAGAGGAGACACTCTTCAAAAATGAATGCAACTGATCTAATTGAGCTTTAAGCTCATCCTTCTTTTTCTTGTCCTTTATCATTCTTGATTTAGTCATTGAAGCCACTACATCAATCAAATCCATTTTCTGATTTCTAGTGGGTCTTCCCAAATTGACCGTACTCAACTGATAGTCTGTTAGCTGCATATCCCCTACCTCATTTTCTATCATCGGCCTGGAACATTCAGCAACTATTTCCCCTTTATCTATGAGCCTAGTAGAATGTAGAATTTTAGCCTTCTTCTTAGGCATTTCCTGTTCAATCCCCTTCATCATACCCTCTCAATTGAGAGGTTGTGGAGGTGTTCTTGCTCTTTTCTGTAGGTCTAATTTCAACCAAGTAGGAGCACTTGGAGTAGTCATTATGGAAGAGCAAGCACCAATTGTGGAAGGTGGCTAAACATCTACCTAAGGCTGAGAATCAACCTTTGCTTTCTATTGTTGTTCTTGCAGCATATGCATCTGCACCAACTTTTCCACATCTTCTCTATCCTCTTCTTCTTTTCTTTTCCTTTCTTCCTCTTCTTCCCTTTCTAGAGCTTCTTTTTCCAATCTTTCTTTTTCCAAAGCCTCTAGTTTCTCTTTCTCTATTCTCTCCGCTTCTAAGGCCTTAAGTTTCTCTACCTTTTCATTTTCTTTTAAGCTTGTTGCTTCTTCACAAGCTCCTCAGCATCTCTTTTCCTCTTCAAGTTTTCAGCTTCTTCCTCTTTCTGGAAAACTTCTTCTGCAAGCTTTAGTTTGGAAATTAAAACTTCTCTTTCCTTATTGTTCCTTGCCTTTTCCTCTTCAAGATCATGAATTTTCTATATCAATTCCAATTTATCATTCTCTTCTTTGATCTTGAGTTCTTTTTCCTATTGTCTTCTTTGCTTTTCCACCTCATCAGTTGTTGCCTTAGCTTCTATTTCCTTTTCTTTCTCCACTTCAGCCCTTGCATTAGAATATCTTGTAGCATCTTCAAACATCTTCCACTTATCTTCTGGCATTAAGATCTACTCAATATCCTCCTCTAGAGGCATGTTTTCTTGCAAACATTTCTCTGATAGAGTCTCATCTGAATCTATCTCGACCTCCTGAACTTCCTCCATTGCTTCTCCCTTAGCAGCTTTAGCCATGCTATGAAGAGCTCCTTCTTGAACCTCTTTACTCTTCTTCCTCGTAATTGGAACTTGTGTAGATGATTCACCTAAGGTAGGTGTAGAAACAACAGATCCTATTGGAACATCTCCTTCTTATGTTTCATCTTCTTCATCTACTGCCTCAAGTTCTATTTCTTCAACATCCAGAGGAAGGAATTCTAATGGCTCCTTGGGAGGTGTTTTCCTCTTGATTCTTTTGTATCCCTTGCCCTTCTTAAGGATTGGTCCTTGAGGAGCTTAAGTTCTCAGCATCAACCATTGCACACTTCTATCCAAAACTGTCCTTCCAATTTTTTTGATGTTAAATGTTTCTTCAGCATCCCAATCAATTGGATCCAGATTCTTGGTACCAACATTCAAAGCTTCATAGGAGGGATCTAACACAATTCCATCATCCACCAACATGTCAGGAATGTTTTCTTTAATACCTAGCTCTGCCATGAGTACAACCGGAAATCTTTCATAGTTCTTCTTCCTTAAGTCATACTCATCCTGTCGGTCACTCCAAAATTCTTCTAACAAACTTAAATGTCTAGTGAATACTGAAGACAATAAGGCATACATATTTTTCTTCAAATCAAAACATTTACGAGCAGTATACAATCCTAATTTCAATTGTACCAATTCATTACAAACTACCTTTTCTCCTACTAAATGTTTACAGCTATATTCCCCCAACTTCATGGGAAATTTATGACAACCAGTTTTGTGCTTGATTCCGAACCGAGCATTAACTCCATCAGCACTATTCTGTTACTGCAACACCTTGGAAGCAAATGGGGATGACCTTCAAAACTAGCCAATCTGAAGTATGTAAATTTGGGGTACTACATGTACCAACATCCCCATTCAGCAATGAAATCCATAGCTTCTTGACTCAGTCGATATCCTACATCTCCACTCAATTGGTTGATGATCACATATAAAAATGCATCATTGACTCTTTTGAAATGAGTCTCAGCAACTTGAAGAGATAATTGATCATAATGTTCCCATACCTTCTTCTGTCCATCCAAAGCTCCCATTATGCCTACTCTATTCAAACCTGGGAAAATCCCCAATCTTACTGCTGCATAAACCACATAAGAAGTCATGAAGAAAGATTTAGTCTTCCTAGTCCTTGTTAGTTGATCATGTATGACATCATAAACAATCATTGACCAATCAAACTGATGGTCACTCTGTAAGATTATTTGAATGAATGGAAACATCCATTCCTTGAAATGGAAGGTATCCCTCTTCCCAAACACTCTAGACAACATTAATATTAAGTCTGATACCTCCTTCTTGAAATCTGCCCTCTTTGGCTGGTCTGCCAGTTTACTCAAGGATTTCTTCTCCGTTTTCAACCATTTTTTGTTCAAGTGAGACTTATTAGAGTCTTTATGCTTGCTATATTTTCCCAATGCTTCTGCTTTAGTTAGCTGCACCAAGCTCGTAGGATCGAGAACATCAAATACACTTTGAAACATCTGACGAGTAAGATCAATAATCACATTATTCTGTGAATCCATGCATGATCTTGTAGCAGGATTATAGGTACTGGCTACTGTTAATATCAACTCCGGGCATTGAACTAATAAAGGGAACATAGTGATTTTTGCCAAGCCAGAATCAATAATCCTTTGAGTCCTTCCTATCAAATTTTCTCATTTGGCAAAGGTTTCTCCATGTAATTCTTCAAAGTTGTATTGCCCCATATTAGTATCCATGATATCTGACCAGATTGATTCCACCTTTCTCACTTTCACCACCGTGCTCCTATGATCATACCTCAAGGTATAAGGCAGTTGTTCTGGCTTGACCTTCTTTAGTTTTGGTGTTACTTTTGATGTTCCAGCCGATTGGTTCCTTCGAGCAGCCTCTCCTGATGTTCTTGACATCTTTCAACTCTCCTGCAAGCAAACCTCTAATTAGATCTTTAGATATCATCATAGAACATGCTTTAAAAATCATACCTATTGGAGGCAGAACTAGGCAAAACTCAACCTAAAACAGTTTCTTTTACAACACTACCGAACTCGGAGCTAAAACCGATATAGATACTCCACTTAATGATAAATGGGCTTAGAATCAGACTCGGGATGGGAATTGGAACCAAGATTGGAATGAAAAAGGGATTTGATTTTCTTCAGATTTTTATATTTTCACGTCCGATTTCCACTCCGCCTCTGCTTCCATCTAGGTTATCGTTATTTTCCAATGAAGACTTATGTTGTATGCGAAGCCGGACACGGGATGGAAATGAAATCGGTAACTTTTGTAAAAATTAAAATTTTCAAGTTCATAATCGATTTTGATCCCGTCTCTGCCTAAGTCAATCATGACATCATCAAACAATTTTATTGATTTAACATATAACCTCATGATTAAAACTAAGGTCACTTAAAATGTAAAAAGGGCTTTAAAATACTACCCCCCATATGATTATGGGGAATGACTGTATCCAAGGCATCATATTTAAATCATTTAACCGCGATCACTAAGAGACACGAAACCCTAATCTAACAAACCTAATAAAAACTAGGGCACGAATCTAAACCCTACCATTTACACGACAAACCCTAAGTAAAAACAATAAATGTAATCTACCCTAACTCACTATAAATCATTAATCTACCTCATTGTAAATCATTCCTCTAACTAACACCATTTAAAACCTAATTTAATCTAAGCCATTGCAAATCAAAAATAGCACGACATAATCACGATTAAGATGTGAAAGCAACCATACCCAAAAATAGAAAGAAACAAAATGACAGTACAAGAAATCAAAGACTAAAGTAAAACAAACAAAATAAACAAAGAAACTACTCATTCAATCATGCGAAGAAACATAGATCAATTGAAACAAAATGATTCAAAGCTATGAGTAGATATAAAGGAGAATGCAACAAACACGACATAAATAAACAAAAATAAAACAAAAGAAATCCTACCACAAACGCAAATGAACCCGAGCTAACTTTCTGAACTGATTCGCACATAATATCCTTTCTCTCTCTAGATCAATTTGCTCAAACGAACTCTGTTGCCATTGTTTCGTGCTTTTGATTTCTTAATAATAGTAATAATGATTAGCTTAACCCTTAATGAAGGTAAAAATGTTGATTTCTACCTACACAAGCAAATATCATTAATGCATTAAAGCATAGTTAAGGCAGAGTCGGAACTGTGAGAGAACGAACACTTCTCTGTAGTGCAACTCCAGTCAAAAATTCAACGATTCAAAAAGTTGTGGAGTCGGAACCGTGATGGAAGCAGAATCTCAAATTTATGAAATTTCCAAACCCAATTCTCATTCTGGGTCCGGGTCCACAAACTAAACAATAAAAAAAATCAAACACAAAGACCGAGACTAAAGCACAAAATAAAATTAGCAGAGGCGAGGGCAGAATAGATTATGATTTTGCAATTGTTGATAACGACCAACTTAACACTCACTCCAGCTCCAGTTCCGCTAAAGACAAATAAAAAGCTAAAAAGAAAAGACCACCAGGATGGGAACCAAAACATGGTTTTAAAGAACTTTCATAACCCGATTCAATTCTGGTTCTGGTTCCAATAGACTAAATCAAAAATAAACAAATTATTGGAAGCAAAATGATCCCAAACTTTATTTGAAAAACAATAAAGGATAAAGAAGAATAAAGGGGGACCCTATCTTTTGACCAAGGCAAAAGATGGGGTGGTTATGCAAGGCATAACACCTCTACCAGATGCTTTGGATATGTGTGTGAGGTCATGTTATTGGGTACAGTCATTGGATTATGAGACTCTTCCTTTTCATTGTTGCTTGTGTCATGAATATGGTCACTTACACCGTAGATGCCCTAGATCTAAGACCGGGGATTTTCAACCTTCAATGTCTCCTTGCAACCCACTTGTGGTGGATAAGGGGAAAGTTCCTAATTCTGGCAAAGTGGTTGGTGATAAGGGCTTTGTTCCTTTCAAATATTGCAATAAAAATCGGGGACAAAAGAGGACCTTGAAGGAAAGACAAGATGAAGATACCTTCAACAAGTTTTAAGATTTGGATGTTCTTATTCAACAAGAATTGAATCCATGTCTAATGTGTTTGGATCAAGGTATTAGAGGTTCTATTTAGGAAGATCATAGTTCTGGTGTTCCTTTAGCTCCATAGGTTGATGCGACTTTGCACATGGACACATATTTGTAGATTTTAGCTCAAGAGGATTTGGATCCTACTACTAAAGTTATGAAGGGTGATGAGGATTCATCTCATCCCTTCTGGAAAATAGGCACAAATGTGGGTAGGAATAGTAAACCATCTCCTCAGTTGGACCTTATGCAAAAATATATTAAGAAAGGGGGGTGGAGAAATTTTCTAAGCATGGTAGGAAGAAATATTTGTAGAAGATTAAAATGATAAGGGAGACTTTGGTGGAGTCAAGATCTATCAAGACTCTAGATTCTCATTTTTCAAGATCCTTGAAATTATTGTTCTTTCATGGAATGCTAGGGGCTTGAATAGTAGCCCTAGACAAAAATGTGTTTGTGAGTTGAATAGATGTCATTACCTTGATGTTCTTTTTCTGCAAGAGACCAAGTTATCTATTGAGTGTATGTTTGGCTTAGTGCTTAAGTTATGGATGAATGGGGAGTTCCAGTGTATTGGTGCTAGGGGGTCTTTTTGGAGTGTGGCTTGCTTATGGAACCCTCAGAAGACCTTCCCTTAGTGGTGGATTTATTTTAAGTACTCTATCTCCATGGTGGCTTCTTGTTTTGAGATGGGTGAATCGGTTCTTCTTTCCGATGTGTATGTGCTTGTGGAGCTATAGGGAAAGAAAATCTTGTGGTCAAATATCTGATTAGTCTGTAGCATGGTTTCCTACCATCCTTGGATTATTGCAGGTCATTTCAATGCTATTACCAAGATTTATGAGAAATGGGGTGGTATTGCAAGGCTAGCGCCCTCTACATTGTTGCTTCAAGACAATATCTCAACTCTGAATCTTGCTGATATCAAGCTTGGTAATGGATAGTTTACTTGGAAAAATCAAAGGGTTGGTGAAAATTTTACTTTGGAACATTTGGATTGTTGCATGGTCTCTTGCTTCTAGGTTAGTGGTATGTGGTCTTCTAGTTCTGATATTTTGGACTAGAGGGGTTTAGACCATTGGCCTATAAAGCTTACTATTTATTTTATTTGGGTACCTCAGACTCCCTCTTTCAATTTTGAGCTCATGTGGCTACATGATCTTGATCTCCATGGCTATGTTACTTAGTTGTGGAGGTTTTATAGACCTTCTTATGGTAATACAATGTATGTTCTTGCTAGACTTCTTCAGTTTGTCAAATATCAGCTTAAGTGTTGGAATTGGTAGTGCTTCAAAAACATTTTCCATGTGAAGCATGTTGCACAAGCTGAATTGGATGGTATTACAAGGTTAATTAGGGAAGGTGTGGTGTTTGAAGAGCTTTTGCAGGAAGATTCAAGGGCCTTTAAATCTCTTGAGGAGTGGAAGTTGCGAGAGGAAGTCTATTGGAAACTAAATACTCATGTTGAGTGGATTCAAGAGGGAGATAGAAATATTGCCTTCTTCAATTTTCTGAAGGCTAGGCATCATGGAAATTCTATTCCTATTATGTTCAATGATAGAGGAGAGACTCTTTCTTCATTATTTTGCATCCTTATTCAAGGAGGATCCATAGGGGATTTATGTTGAGGAAGCTCAGGTCCTTTCTTGTATCCCTTCCTTTGTTTCTAGGGAGATGATATATCACCTTATGGGAGATATTTCTTTGGAGGAGCTAGAGGGGACTGTGTTTCAAATGAAGAAAGTGAAATCCCTAGGACCTAAGGTTTCCTGATTGAGTTCTTTCAAGATTTTTGGGAGATTATCAAGCTGGAATTACTGGCAGTGGTTCAAGAGTCTTAGAGGAATAAGCATATGTTAAGGGCCCTTAACTCTACTTTCCTAGCTCGCATTTCCAAATGTGAAGGGATGGATAGGTTATGCCACTTTCATCCCATATATCTTTGCAATTTTGTTTATAAAATTATATCTATGTCCATTGCTGACAGGTTGAAAAAGTGGCTTAAGGTGCCCATTTCTAAGGAGGAAAGGTGTTTATTGGCAGGTAAGCAGATTTTGGATGGATTTTTTACTGCAAAAAAGACCATTCACTCTGATAGGATGTCGTTAGGTCCTACTACTTTAGATTATTGAAATATCAATTAGTCGATGGGGCAGTGTCCAAGGTAGTTTGCAAAAGGAGATTATTTGGACAACTCATTTTCTATTTTTTTTGTTTTTTTCTTTTAAACTATAGAAATCAGTTCTAGTCTAAGACCATTATTATTTCACTAGAAAATAATCTTACTCTAAGAAAAACCAGAAATAATAAATTAAAAAGCATAAGACAAATAATTTAGAAAGCATTGTGTCTAAACTAGAAAACATGGAAACAAGTAAACTAAACAACTGATATACTATGGAAATAGAAAAGTAAGTGAATATACAATGAAACATCTTTTAAACAGTAAAGGATTTTATCGACTACGAAAGATAACTCATAAAAATTAAGAACAATGGTGCTCCAGAACTATAGACTCGACTCTTTGACAAACTTAGTTACTTCCTACTGAATAGTAATCTACCTTTAACAAAGAAAATAACTTAATAGTAAAATACTTATTTATCTAAACTAATTTCCCTTGAGTGGCCATCTCATGGGTTAACACTTCGTCTTTAAATCACATAAGCTACAGGTTCTCAAGTCTTTCCATTACGAACAGTCATCATCATTCATAATTCAACAGTTTACCAATAGATAGAAATTAGGTAACTCATTTCCACATTATTTTGAAAAACCATGTGAACAACATAACGATAATTCCTATATATTATTCATCACCTATTGAAATTACATTCTTATAGCTAACTGATAACTAAATCCTAAATTTAAGATGGCGTGGATAGCCATTAAAAAGTCTTCAACAACTTAAAACTAAATTTTATGTCTTTAAAGGTCATAAACACATAGAAGGCTTCGAGAAGAGCCATGAAGTTTTGATAACATAATTTTAAAGAACAAAAATTAAATCCTCGGTTCATCGGCCTAAGATTCAGGAGGAGGTTTGCAACATTTATCTTCATTATTTTCAAGGCACGTGTTGGCTTGGCTTTTTGTAACAGTTGCTTAGATGACCGAGTTATTTCCTACAAAAACACTCAAATCAACCTATTAAACCTACATTGTCAAATTTCCTCAACTGATGAAAAGAAAGAAAGCATAATTTTCCTTAAAATAAGCAATTATTTCTTCTAAAGTTTAATAAATTGGCACAAGCTTAGGATTGAGTTGGTAAAAGTAAGATTTTTATATTTTATTATGATGAGGTTATTTTTACCTTATCATTTCCTCCCCAACCTAATTTCTAGAAGGTCCTCCTGCTCCATAGTTAAACCCTTGAGTCTTATTTCATTCCTCATGTAGGGAACTGAGATCATGTGCCTCCCTTATTGTTGCATCAAAATATTTAGGGTTATAGATGAATCCTCTTTGAAACATCACACTCTCTCTCCATTCATTAAAAAGTTTGTCATTCTTATTTGTGGAAATATTAAAGGCCAAAGGTGGATTGAGTAGAAAAGGAGGTTTTTACTTCATTCCCATTCATTTTGTTCTAAGAGTTTTTTAGGATTTTTACTAAGGCATTTTCTCTTCTAAATCACCTCTTGATATTTAGAAGGGAAATGACCTCTCTTTCCTTTAGGTAAGCTCGTAGTGGGGTGAACATTTCTTCACAAGCATGCCCTTATTTTCCAATCAACTTATGTCCATTTTTCATGAAGTTATCATAACACATCTTGAGGCTGTTGTCATATCTTTCCTTCATTTTATCATTAACAAGGAGAGACAAAAATGTATCTTTAAGACCACCAGGACTTGAATTCAGGGACCTTATTTGGAAACCCACTGTCCTTTCTTCCTATGCAAACTCATTTGTATGCTCCTACCAATGAATGTGGGTTCCTCATGGTGGAGATGAACTCTCTCAATTCTACCTCTCCAACGAACAAGTTGATAAATAAATTTGTGTGATTTTCTAATAATAAGTCATGCAGAAAGAATTCACAAATTAGATTTTGGTCTTCAGGGGTTGACTCTGCAAATATTTTAACAAAATCTTTATCATAGGGCTCACAGGGCTGATAATTATATCTCCTAAACAATTTCCATCTTATTCATTGTTCATTCAAAAACATGGAGTAAACTCTTGATGGTCTTCTACAATTTAGTAAACAGACCACTAGTTGACATGCATCATGCTTCCCTTTGTAGGCCCTGTGAAATAACTCCTTTAGGAGCACCAGTTCCTTCTTTAGCCTATAATTTTCAGTTTGGACATTCCTAAGGAAGTAACACCTTTCCATCCATTTCATTAGCAGAGGTGCAATGCGGACCTGGAACCAATCAGTTATAACTGGTTCAATTTGAATTTCTTTGGACTCCATTTGAGGTTTTTCAATGCATACTCTTGAGTCTTGTTCTAGTTCTATGACCCTACTGATGGAAGCGTTTAACTCCTTAGTATTTTTTTTCTTGTCCTCTTCAAAGGTTGTGAGCATAAGAAAAAAAAAAAAAAAAATCGTTCCATTTTGGTATCTTTGTTTGCAATGTCAACACTATAAGTTTTATGCTTTTGATTCAATTCCTGCACTTTCTTTTGTAACTTATAGATTATTGAGTCATTTTCCTATAATTGAAGCTTCAAACCTTGTTTCTCTTGATCCCTTTTGTGTATTATAGTTGTATGAAAAGCCAATTATTCTTTCTGAAACTCTATCAGTTCATTTCCTTTGTACAATTTTTTATGTAGGTCATCAATTTCTATTTTACACTTTTCTAATTCAATAGTGGCATTACTTGTTTCAGCTATCACAAAAAAATTATTAACAACAGGGGACAAAATCCCTGGCACATTGTCATCCCCCTTAGGTTCTCTTTCTTCAATTACATCAATGAAGATCTCCTCCATACATGCAGAGTGAGAAGGAATCCCTTCGCTTGAATCTTCTTTACCTAGAGGTACCTCCTCTTCACTGGCAAGCTCTATAATCTCTATAGGTTTAGGTGGCTGCTTAGGATTTTTCTTCTTTGAACTTCCTTCCCTACCCTACATTGGGGTTTTAGAGAATTCAAGAGCTAAACGCTTACTTCTTCTTAATGGAGGCATATTTTGGAAGTTGACAAGTGTTACATTGTTCACTTTTATTTTTCTTCTTGGCTTACTTAAACTAGAATAAATAAGCTCAACATGTTCTGGTAAATCAGGGGTTTTAAATTCATCACTCAAGAAGTTTGACACATCCTCACTACGAGTGGTGGAATTAGGAGCTTTCAGAGTTGGAGAGACCTTAGGGGAAATTTCTCCAGATAGTGGAGTAGCTTGGTGGGATAGTTCCCTTGATTCTATTGTCCTTATGACTATAGGCTTCTCAATTTTCTTTAAAAACTTCTCCCATTTTCCTTCAGGTTTCTTGTGGAAGTGGTACTTACAGATCAAAATGAATCAAACCATGATGTTTCAAAGGCTCGGTCCTTATTTTATACCTTTCTATGGAAGTGTTTAGGGAATCACACAAGAATTCAGGCATATTACCCCTAAGAATGGGATTCTCCTTTCCATGACACAAATGGGTCAATATACAAAAATTGGGTCCTAAAACTATAGTTAGTTGACCTTCACAAGTGAAATACTTTATAATCCATGCAACGGCAATACCCCAGGGTTCTAATATGGAGGTTCTTTGGAACCCTTTATTTTGTCCCCTAGTACTTATTATGAACCCCTAAATTTGCAAATGCACAAGAGCAACAAAACATGTTAGGTAGTTAGATCAAATGCATCCAAACAAGTATGAGAGATTCCCAATGAAATCCAACTATTCAAATTAAAATTGGAAAATGATGAAGAACACAAAACAAGAAATCAAACTAAATCCTAATTAAGCCAATAGATTAGTGATCCCATGGGGGAATTGGTGCCAATGAAGTGTTGCAATTGGCCCTTTCCCATTTCCTGAGTTGCAATGTAGATTGATTGAGAAATTGTCAAATCTCCAAAGAGATTTGAGCATAACCTTGTTAAAATTTATGAAAATAGTGAATGATTGAGTGGGATGGGAAAAATTTTCTCTCAATGTGAAGAGAGTAACTTTACATGAAGATTGTGGATGAGGATGAATTTGAGTATAGTAATTTTACTCAAATTGTGGATGATAGAATGAGAGGAAGATTCTATCATTTATAACATTCAATTTGGAAGAGAAAGTAAGATTTGAGCAATGTGGGACTAACTTTCAATCTAATGGTTGAATGCCACATGTCAAGATGTGAATGGTTAGTGGTTGTGCACATTTTGGCCAAAGTGCCAATAAATACATAAATTTGAAATTGAAATTGTGAGATGACTTGTTGAAGAGGGAAGAGAAATGAAGTTAATGTCACTTGGCTCAAGGCCAAGGACATGTAAGAGGTCTTATATGCCTTGTTGGAAGGACCAAGTCCACTTGGCCTTTTTGAATTCAAATGAGGGAACATTCCCTTTTGATGCCATGTTGAGAGAAAATAGGCAATTAAATAAATCAAAGTAATTGATCTATTGTGCAAGTTGCATTCTCTAAAGGATTTTAGTGATAGGGATTAACTTAATCAAATATTTTATTAATTTAATGAGGAATTAGGAGATGTGACAATTTAGACTTAAATTTATGAACTAATTTAAATCAAATTGAGAGGAAATGATTAATTAAATAAATGATTTTGATTTATTTAACTAAGGAGGAAAATGTTAGATTAAATTAAATAATGTTTTAATTTATTCAATTTAATAAGAGAAATTTAGAGATTTAATTTTAAATAAAATGAATTATTTAAATGAACAGAGAAAGATGATTAATTAAATTAAATTGATTAATTTAATCACCAGAGGAGAAAGACCTAATTAAATAAATAATAATTTATTTAATTAAGGGATGAAAGGTGTTGATAAGGTGAGAGTATGATTCAAGATGAAACGATGTTAGTAGGATCAGAATCAGGTGCATGTATATTTTACGTGTCTACATTTTGCCCCTCTTTGAAGCAATGTACTTGTTGCATTGATTCAAAGAATAAACTGCTATGATCAAAGTTCAAAATTTTTTGATTTTTCAGATGCCCCACTATTGCCCTAGTGAGAAGGATTATGCTGGTATACTGCCCCCTCGAGAGATCGAGCAAAAATGTATAATTTTTTGATCGATATCGTGATAAAATGCAAGAGGAGTGGTTCTATTGATCAGAGGATGAAAGATAATTTTGTGATGTAGAAAATTCTAATGATGTATAGACAGTCATCAACCATGGGTAGCCTTCTGTATATTTTGATACAACACACCGATTTTAGATAGAAATGTTAGTAAAGATAGAAGAATAAGAAGAATAAGATGGATGGAAGGAGGATCCACACAGGTTCACATTATTATCGATGATCATGATGTATTGCTTACCAGGAGTTGGGATTTTCAAAGGGCTAATTACTTTATGCTTGATAGCACACATAGGTACAATGCATCAAGGTATAAAGGAGCAGGATGGCATGGTACCCAGTGTGATGGACTTTGACTCAACAATCAGATAGGAGTATTCTTGTTCGCACTTAGCATGCATACTTCATTCAGGATGTAGTTTAGACATTCTAAACATCTCGGGCCAAAACATAGGAAAGCAAGCCTTCTTATGTGGTCAACAAGATACCTAAAACATCCTCCCTACAAACCAACAAAGTACATATGGCTAAGTTATTTTACAAGTGTATCCCACAAGCATAGCAGATAAAAAATATAATGATATTTGCCCTATTCCTTTTTCTCTAAACCTATTTTGTTTAGGCATCATCGAGAGGTCCTTGAAATGAGCGCAAAATAAGATAATTCAATAAAAGACCAAAAAAATAAAACCAAAAAAGCTAATGTTCTTCATACCGCTAGCCAAGACTAATTACTGTGGGGTACCTGATGCTTATGTCCATCACAGGAAAGCTTCATCCTAGGATATGTTGTGATCAGGGTTTTGATGGGACTGATTTGGCTGATAAGCTATTGATATTCTGAGTTGACCAAATTGTTGACTCACTAACTTAGAATCAAGACTTTTGATGATTAGGTGTTCACTTTTGAACCTGCTAGACTTGCTTCTGACTGACTCACCAAAGGGTGAAGGCGATAATTGATTTTATTATGAGTGATAAAACTCATGGGTGAAAGCGAGATGAAATGGATGCACCATTTTGGATTTTTCAAATATTTTGAGGTTGTTTTTGGTATTTTGAGATGTTTTACAAAAAAAAATGGTATTTTTGAGATTTTACGATGAAAGGACTAACTTAAAGACCTATCCTAGGGGTCTCAGGATCTGTTCCATAGATTAGCCTTTCCTATGTTATACATGTAGAGACCACATAGTTCGACTGACGACAAACTTGACTCAATGATGAGATGGACAAATGGATTGCCCTTTTATTGCTTAAAGGACTGACCTACAATGCAGACTAGATGGGAAATTGGATTGCCAATGTGACAGATTCCTAAAGGACTGACCTTAACTGCCTCGGGAGATGATCAAAGATCAACCTTGCCTATGTTCAAGCTCAGAGACGATGTAGTTCGACAAGGTGACTCTATTTTTTATTTTTTAGATTTTTGACATGATTTGGATTTTGAATGAATTGTTGAATATTTTTTAATTTTTTGCATGATTTTGACGATTTGGATATGGACATGTGATGATATTAGTGCTTTGTTTTGAGATTTTTCTGAAAACCAAGCTTAAGGTTGATTGATCATATCAATGGATTGATAGTTTGACTAAGTGTGTTAAGTCAAACAAAAGTGATAATGCACTCGTAAACTTTAGGAAGTTGTGTTATCCTAAAGTAGACTCATACAAGAGGGTAGTTTGACTAACTTTGTCAAGTCAAACGAGGTGTTTTTGGATTTGATAATTTGGCTAAGTGTGTTAAGCCAAACAAGATGATAATGTACTTGTAAACCCAAGGAAGTTGTGTTATCCTAGAGTAAACTCGTGCACAAGATGATAGTTTGACTAAGTGTGTTAAGTCAAACAAGGTGATAATTGATTGGATTCGATTGATCAAGATTGATGAAGCTTGATTTGGAACAAAATTGTTTTGATGATTTGATGTGACATTGAAGAACACATTAGATGCAACTAATATTTATTGTTCAGATTGATGTTCGACGAAAGATAAAGCTTGATAAGGAACGTCTTCCATCAAAATAGGCCATGGGCTAGTGATTTAGATTTTTGGATCACAAATGCTTTGACCAATCTGATTTCACATTTGCAAATGTTCGGATCACCACACAGGCTGGAGGATATATATATCATGATTTATTCTCGAAGCAAGATGCAAATATCTACCCCCAGTGTCTAGCAATGCAGGGAATATCGTGGGTGAATTCTTGGATAAATGTATAGATAGATACAGTAAGCATGTAAAGGATGCCAAGGATTATCTTATGACAAGATAAGGTGTTCGGGCAGAGGAATGCTCATTTGGATAATGCTTCAAGGCTTAGATAATGTTGGGTAAAATAGGATCAATGAAACTGACCCATGTCAAGATGTTTACCATAAACACGTGCAAAGTCTATACCAAACTTGGTAAAGATCAAGATAAGGTAGATAGATGGTAATGGGTTGGATAAATGGTTCATGGATGGATGGATGATATGGATGGAAAGTTGGCTTTATTATGGATGTGATAAGATGTTTTCTCTTAAACTAACACACATAGATGCTCGATTCTACACATGATGCATGTTTACCAAGTTTTCATCATGGTACATGTCCAAAGTGCCACCGAAGCGGTTTTCACCAGAGGACGATTTTTTTCTTTACTTTTTTTCAATCCTTTTTTTGATTTTTTTGGATTTTTGTATTTTCTGTATTTTGGTATTTTTATTTTTATTTTTTATTTTTGTATTTTCTAAGATATTTTAAGGTGATGTTGAACCACCTGGTACTGTTGATGTTGATTTTTCTGTCATAAGATACCATCAATATCCTTCTTAAAGAAGTTGCTTTGCCAAGATACGTGCACTCAAAAGCAACTTTTGAGATTCTTGATCTGCTTTGTTGATACCGGAGTTAACTTTGTCTTTGTGCGCACATCGTGATAGAGTGCCTTTTGAATCCTTATGATGAAGGGTCATTTCCAACACATGGTTAATGTGAGAATTGGATATTATGCGTGGAGGCATGGATGATGGAGTGTTCTTAGGAATAAAAGTTGGATTGGTTGATAGTTTGGAATCTTTGACTCTCCAAACTTGGGAAGATGAGTAATGATGGGTGGATACGAAAGTGTGTGTGGAATTAGGACCAACTGCTTCATACACTTTGTATGTCGCTTAAGAAGCTTGCTTTTTTCTTTGTAGACATCTTTGATGGATACCTTTCCCTTTTTTATTTTTCCCCATAGTTTCTTTAACTGATGGAGTTTGATAGGGATAGTATTTATTTGTATTCTTTGGTATCCATATATATTTGACTTGTCCTTTGTGCTTCGCTACTTCTTTTTCTTTGATGACATTCTTAGTGCTTTGATTCAGATCTTTCCTTTGTCTTTGGTCCCAATTCATGGATGGGGTGATGGGTGGATGGAGATTCGTGATGTGGCGGGTTGTAGTGTTGGCATTGGTTTTATCATAAGGATTCTTCGTGCTCCCTATGTTGATGTTTGCTCGAGACGAAGTTGCCCCCAATTTTGTGGAAGTATCCCTGATATGTTTATATCCCTTGATTGTTGAATAACCAAGGCCTTGATACTTAGGATTGCCAATAATCTGCATTGGTTCTAGGATACCCTGTTCATGTAGGCCTAATCCTCCGCCTTGATAATTCTTTTTTGAAACATTTTATTTGCAATAGGATATGATTTACCTTGGAAACAAGGTGCTAATCCTTCTCTACTCTATGGTGGATCTTCAAAAGTGACAAATTCTTTATTGATGAGATAACTTGCTCTAAGAAAGGTAAGTGATCCAAGTTTATAACTGACAGGATCCTCCATATGTGGGATGAATTCCTTACTGATATGTTTGGATTGAATTTGTGAGATTTTATATTGTAATGATTCTTCAAGAAGTTATAATGATTCATTGTCCACATAAAATTATTCATCATGATTTACTTCACAGGATGTTGTTTCTGATTTACAATTTTTGTAAAAGCCTTCCTTATGACCTATTTCTACTACATCTCCACAAGATGTTTATGATTTGCAAATTTCGTAGAATCCTTCTGATATGTCTTGATATGATGTCTCTGATTCACAACTTCTGTAGAAGCCTTCTTCATGATCTATTTCTGCTAGGTCTTTAGATTTTTCTATATCTTGATCATGTGTACAAATGTTAAGAGTAGGAGACTCTTGTACCTTGGTAATGATGTCAAGATTATCAGACTCTTGTTTTGAATGAAGACCATCTACATGTCCATCCAAAGAAAGCACCTTGTGGGTAGATGGAGGAGTATCTTGTATAGATAGGAGAGTGCCCATTACCTCATTGTAGTATCTTGAATATAAAAATTCTTGATCTTGGTTAATGTCAGAATTGCTTTCAACATGCTTTGGATCAAGTTCTTAACATGGATCAATTTCAATGGATGGATTGCTTTCAAAGGGTTTTTGGACATCGTCATAAGGCATGGGAAGTGGCTCAATATCCTCTTGATCTTTGAGTGGATGGATCTTGGTTTATTTCGATAGGATCAAATAACATCAACACTCCTTGACATAGATCTTTGTAGGAGGGGTCTTGATCATGACTAAAAAATGGCTCTTGATGTATGTTGATTTGATCATCATATGAGGTGGAAACATCTTCAAGGTGTTCATTGGTGGATAGATCTTGATTATTGTTTTCAACAATTATGGTGGGAGTTTGTTGCAAAATATGTTGTGGGAGTAAGGCTTGTGTTTTCTACTAAGACAACAATGCTTGTTGTTGTTCGTGTTGTTGTGCCAACAATATTTTTTTTTTGGCTTGTTATTGAGCTGCTTGTTGATGGATTGCTTGCAATAGTGCCCTAAATTGTGTTTGCTCCTATTGAGCCTAGTGTTGGGATTGAGTTTGAGCCTGTGCTTGTCGGGCTTCTTGTATTACTTGCATAGCTTGTACTGCTTGTGTGGCTTGTGTAGCTTGTTGGGCAGCTAATTTCACTTTCTCTTGTTGAGCAGCTAGTTGTGCAGCTCGTTGGTGGGCAACGTGTTGAGAATCTTGCAATAGGATGGATAGTGAATTATGTTTTGGTGATGGTGGTGATGAGTTGGGAATGGTGTTGACCATTGTGATGAGTGGTCTGATTGAGATGCTTGGTCCTTGAGATACTTCAAGGATGGTGTTTGTGTTGACCATTGGGGTTGCTTGGATGGTTTCCATTTATTGTTGTGATATCGATAGAAAAATGGGAGGATTTGATATGATTCCTTTCTTTATGATTGGAGTATTGTTTGAAAGGCTCATACCTTGATTTTTTGGTTGATAGATTTGTAAGTTTTGAATTTTTTTTAAATCTACCAAAGGGAAATGTGTTCCAAAATTTAGATTAAGCATACTCACATTCGTTGTACCATTGAGGTTTGTATGAGACAATGATCCCATGTATGGATTGTATGAATGTAAGTTTTGAAAATATACTGGCATTGTGAGATTTGGATAGTTTGGTTGACTCGGATTACTCATGATGGATGAATCAAGTTTATATTACATGCTTTTCTTGTGTTTTTACCTTGTTGAGCTCTGAGGGGTTTAGGTTCATATTTACTAGATGAAGAATGAAAGGGATGAATTATATGGGTGTTTTGAACTTTTAGGAGCTTTGGATCAATGCTAGGCTTTATGAGTTGGTTTGATTCGATAGTTTGACTAGGTGTGTTAAGCCAAACAATCTGATGGTGAACTTGTAAACCCTAGGAAGTTGTGTTATCCTAGGGAAAACTCGCATAAGAGAATGAATTGAATAAGTGTGTTAAGCCAATGAAAGTGATCATGAACTAGTAGCCCTCAGGAAGTTGTGTTATCCTAGAGGTGAATTTGTTCAAGAAGATTGATAATTTGACTAGGTGCGTTAAGTCAAACAAGGTGATGTTGATTTTCCAAAATTCTAGCATGAATGTTGTTTTCGAAGTTCCCAAGAGTTGTTGGTGAAATGGAATTTGATGAATGTTTGAGATGGGTGAACTATTGATTTTGATCCTAGATTAACCTTTGAGGACTTACTTACAAGACCAAGGTAATGAAGAACATGTTTTTGCCTAGGATTAATTCAAACCAAAAGACCAATGTTTTGCATGGAAACCATAAGAATCAAAAGAGAACAAGCACATGTGTGGTTCAATTTTATGTTATCTTGTTTGGATTCGGTTCTTTTTACCACAAACACTTTCTTGATTATTTTTTTCAAATTGAATGTCCAATGTTCTAATTTTCTTTCACCCCACAAAGTGCATTATGTGGAAATCAAGGCAAAGGTTTCCTAGTGTTTAACTTTAGTGAAAACAAATGATGAGAGAATCCAAGTACTTAGAAACCTCTAAGGATATGATCCCTAGGGAAAGCAAGAGTGATTAAATTCATCAAAGGTATTTGTTTCCTAAAAGGGGTTTGAAATTTGGAGGTCTTTGTGAATGTTCATTTTCAAATGTTGTAGAACCAAACAATGTGTTATTCACTTCCAAGCACTTTTTACAACCCTAAGATGATGAGAAAATATTTTGTTGGGTTCCCACTTGGACAAATCCAACTACACATATTTTGTACGAATGGCTAAATGTTTGACCACATTGGCTCCCCTCCATGGCACACATTTCTTGGGTCAGCCAAGAATTAGTACCCATGAATCTCCCATGGCATACTTTTCATCTCTACAATAAAACCGCATGTATAACGTGGGGCATCTTCAAAGACATGACCTTTTGCACCAACAAAATAGATAAGGTTTTGGAATTTTTCTAAACAAAGGGTTTTAATTCGGGCATTTCATTCATGGGGGATTATCCAACGTCGGTGAGAGTCCATTTTTGTCCATCTCGTCAGAATAATCCTCGTGATTCTTGAACTTTCCTCAAGAATACACACTTATATACCGGTTGGAAGTTGCTTGGATTTAGCGTGTTCCTGGTTGGGTCATTCTCTTGGGTTATTACTTTTTCCCACAAGGCAGGCCCGCTAAGATAAACAAAAGCGAGCTAACATATCCCGTTGTTTACACAACCTTTGTTGAAAAACAAAGGGGAGAACCTCCGCAATATGTCGTGCTCACACTTGCATGTTTTATTCAATTATTAGGTACCCAAATTGAAATGTGGAGGATATCTTTTATGCAACTTAGTGTCACCAAAAAGAATTTTTATTCTCAAGATTGTCATGACGTGCGAGAGAAGCGCATACACCTTTTCAAATGATACTACTTTGTAAAAAGGATTACAAGACATAAAGAACACATATTTATTTTAAATTCCTCAAAGCAATGATGAATTATTTTTAAGCACCAAAGGAAATGTGATATTTCTTTGTTCAATTTTTATCCTTCAAACAAAATCTAGTATGTTTGTCTAAGGTTCTTTTTAGCCCTTTGGCAACTTTGAAAAGAAATTTGATTGTTTATTTTAGAACCCAAAAGAAGTTTAGTATTCCTAAGGCAAATGAAATTAACAAATTTATTTTTTTAAAACAAGAATCGAAAAACCCTTAAAGAGTGTTGAGGAACACTTTAGTGTCTAATAACACTTTAGTGTTTAAGAACACTTTGTACAAAATGAGCATGATGTCATGACAAGTATCCTACTTTGCTTGAAAAAGGGAATTTTCTTGTTCTTTTTAAACCTAAAGTAAATCTCGTGTTTCTAAGGCCAAAGATATTAACAAATTTCTCTTTAACCAGTATAATTTTAAAATCCTCCAAAAGTGTTGAAGAACACTTTAGTGTTTAAAAACACTTTTTCTCGCATGATGAGTATGAGGTCATGATGAGCTTCCAACCTACAAAATGATAGAAAAACCAGAGAGAAAAAGACAATCAACAAGGTTAGGAATTAAAAAATCTAAAACTTAAAAAGCACATGTCAATTTTAAATCTTCCTATTTTCCCGTGGCGCAGTTTGTAAAAGCGACAGATTTTGGGGTGAAAGTGGTGCTATATAGAGTCGTGCGATTGACTGTGGGCAGCGCTCTACAAAAACAGGGAGTGAGAAAGCGGCGCGATAGGGGTAAGCGGCAGAGTTTGGAAGTGGCCCTACTTACAATTTTGAATTTTTTAAGCGAGAATGCAAGAGCGGCAGAGTGTGGAGGAAATGTGGTTCGATATTGTGCCATAGTGCTGAAGGCAGTGTAGTATAGCACCATTGAGAAGAATGTGGTGGAGTTAGGAAATTTTAAAAAATGAAAAGTGGGACGTAAATGCGGCAAAGTTTGGAAATTAGGCGCGGGTCGGTATGGCACCGCTTCCCTGAAAGCGGTGAAGAATTGTGTCGTGCCTCTAGAATCGGCGTAATATAGCATCGTGGAACTGAAAGTGACGCAGTTTTCTTATGACCTGCAAAAAAGGAAAAAATAACAAAATTTTCAAAAAAAATGTGATTAAAACTCGAGATTTCCCTCCTTCTAGCACCAAAATGTGAACCCCTAAACCTACAAATGCATAAGAGAAACAAAACACGTTAGGTTGTTAGATCAAATGCATGCAAACAAGTATGAGAGATTCCCCATGAAATCCATCTATTCAAACTAAAATTAGGAAAATGATGAAGAACACAAAACAAAAAATCAAACTAAATCCTAATTAAGCCAATAGATTAGTGATCCCATGGGGAAATTGGTTCCAATAAAGTGTTACAATTGGCCCTTTCCCAATTCCTAAGTTGCAATGTAGATTGATTGAGAAATGGTCAAATAACCTTGTTACAATTTATGAAAATAGTGAATGATTGAGTGGGATGGGAAAAAACTTCTCTCAATGTGAAGAGAGTAACTTTACATGAAGATTGTGGATGAGGATGAATTTGAGTATAGTAAGTTTACTCAAATTGTGGATGATAGAATGAGAGGAAGAGTCTCTTATTTATAACTTTCAATTTCAAAGAGAAAGTAAGATTTGAGCAATGTGGGACTAACTTTCAATCCAACGGTTGAATGCCACATGTCAAGATGTGAATGGTTAGTGGTTGTGCACATTTTGGCTAAAGTGCCAATAAATGCATAAAATTGAAATTGAAATTGTGAGATGACTTGTTGAAGAGGGAAGAGAAATGAAGTTAACGTCACTTGGCTCAAGGCCAAGGACATGTAAAAGGTCTCAAATGCCTTGTTGGAAGGACCAAGTCCACTTGGCTTTTTTGAATTCAAATGAGGGAGTATTCCCTTTTGATGCCATGTTTAGAGAAAATAGGCAATTAAATAAATCAAATTAATTGATTTATTGTGCAAGTTGCATTCTCTAGAAGATTTTAGTGATAAGGATTAACTTAATCAAATATTTGATTAATTTGATGAGGAATTAGGAGATGTGACAATTAAGACTTAAATTTATGAATTGATTTAAATCAAATTGAGAGGAAATAATTAATTAAATAAATGATTTTGATTTATTTAACTAAGGAGGAATATGTTAGATTAAATTAAATAATGTTTTAATTTATTCAATTTATTCAATTTAATAAGAGGAATTAAGAGATTTAATTTTAAATAAAATGAATTATTTAAATGAACAGAGAAAGATGATTAATTAATTTAATTGATTAATTTAATCACCGGAGGAGAAAGACCTAATTAAATAAATAATCATTTATTCAATTAAGGGATGAAAGGTGTTGATAAGCTGAGAGTATGATTCAAGACGAAACGATGTTAGTAGGATCAGAATCAGGTGCATGTATATTTTATGTGTCTACACTTATTACTACCAATGGATGAGGATCTCCCTCTCTAACAAATAATTCAGATAATTTTGGGTACGTAATTTGAGAGGTTTATTTTATATTTATGCCTCCATTCTCTAATCTTGTTAAGTGAGAAATGATTTTGGGGCTTACCTTAAAATGCTTCCCATGAAGTACCACCTCACCATTTGTGTAGTTTTCAAAAAAAGATCTCACCATCTTTTCATGGTAGCCTTCAAATTTTCTGATGAAATTTAACCACCCTACTTCTTCGAACAACCTTGAGATATTACTCAATCCTAACATTTTTTTTGTTGAATCCAACTCTTCCTTTCTTTTACCACCTCTCATTTTTCTATTCCTACTCTGCAAATTATTTTAATTATGGCCCAAATCTTTCACACAGCATTTTTGAAAATATTTCTTCTGAGCTTAATTTTTTTCTTGCTTGTAGCTTGCTATACAACGATTTCCACTCTGCATGGAGGCATGTGAAGGGATTTTCTATAAAAGTAACTGATTGTTGAGTGGCACAAGTTTCTAAATTGGGAGTGAAGCTCATGCTAGTTAATTATTCTTTATTCAAAAATAACTACCTACTTAAAGCAAAAATTAATACTTACTTGCATTCTGTGATCCTTCGAACATCTCATACCTTACAAATTTGACAGGATGATGTGAAGAGATTGGCTGAGGTGATAGCGAATTTATTATGATATGGGTGCAGAATTTTATGGGTGACAAAGCCATCAATGCAGACTGCAGTACTTGGTGTTTTTACTTATGTTAAAAACAAAATAGGAAGACGCAATTGGGACAATGATGAAATGAGAGTTCAGGAGCATTGCGTAAATATGCAGTAGGAGAAGGAATGAAATGGAGGTTTCAAAGCATTGATGAAAGATGCAACCAGAGCCACAATGGAATGAAAGTTCTGGAGCATTGCCAAAAGATGCAGCCAAAGCAATAATGGAATGAAAGTTTCAGAGCATCATCGAAAGATGCAATCGAAGCAGCAACGGAATGTAAGTGGAGTGACATGGAAAATAATTTTGAACTTCATGAGTTTTGATCCTTAGTGCAGAATGCCTCCTCAACATGATGAGCTTTGTACAAGTTCTAGAGCATTGGACATGAGGACCGTCAAGTTCCAGAGCATCTGGCATCAGGATCATAGTGTTCCAGAGCATCTTCGGCGAGGTGCTCCGGAATTTATTTTCCTCTTTTTGAGAAGTCTTGCAAAATGGAACAAAAGTTAGCTCAGTCCAAATGAAGAAATAAGAAAATATCTTGGCATACATGTTTGTTTATTGCACATTTTTTATTTTTATTTTTAAACAACTTAATTACTTGATAGACTTTTCCTTGGCAAATTCAACACATTGAACCTCGCCCTACATTTCCACAATCTTTGAAAAGTCTTCCCTATTGACCGGCTTATGGTAGACACATAAGTGATGACCATTAACTAAGAGGGTGCGAGTGTCACCATCGATTGGTTTCAACCAAATAGTTTCATTCAAAAATACTTCATCAACTTCATAAGGTCCCAACCAATGAGTCCTAAGCTTTCCCTTATGATTCTTGTATCTTGAATCGAACAACAGGGCCCAATATATGTTATGAAACTCCCTCTCCTTAATATCTTTATCGTGCCACACCTTTTGTTGGTGTTGAACTAGTTCAGTTTGATGGATAGCATCTAAACGAATCTCATCTAATTCACTTAGTTGCAAAACCCATTCAACTTGGGTTCATTTTAAATCTAGGCCTAGCTCCATAGTTGTTCATAGAGTTTGTAGTTCAAACTCAATGAGAAGAAAAGGCTTCAGGGGTTGAATCCAGTTGTAGATTTCCAGGTTGTGTTGTATGCCCATAAGGCTTCAGGGAGTTTCCTGGCCTAGTCTTTTCTTCTAGAAGAAACTATTTTCGTTAAAAAAATTTCAAGTTCTCTATTAGTTACTTCTACCTGGCCATTTTCTTGAGGATCATAAGGGGATGATTTCCTATGACTTACCTAAAAATTATTGGTAAATTCCAAGAGCACTCTAGATTTAAATTTGGGTCCCTGGTCAGTTACGATAGTTTGAGGGGCTCTGAATTTAAGGAAGATTTTATTATAAAGGAATTTTGTGGCTTGCTCTTCTCTAGCTATTCTTAAGGCTTGAACTTCATCCCATTTTATCAAGTAGTCAGTGAAAACCAATATGTACTCTTTCCCTTGAGACAAAGGATCTATGGGTTCTATAAAATATAAACCCCATTTCTCAAATGGTTCAAGCACTGCCTATGGCAGTAACAACATTTCCGAAGAAGCAGTTGGTCTTCCTACTCTCTGACATTCATCACAATGATGAACATAGTTCTTAATGTATTTGTGCATTGAGGGCTAATAGTATCTAGTGCCTAAGACTTTATGGGAAGTTCTCTTTGTAGAGTAATGTCCTCCTGAAGGTTCATCATGACAGGCCCTTAGAATGTTATAGATTTCATCCGCTCTTACACATCTCCTCAAGATCGTGTCAGGACCACAACGAAATAGAATTTTGCTAATCCATTTGAATGAAGCACTTTCCCTTATTAGATGCTTTTTTTTCTTAGTCGTGAATCGAAGGGGTACCTCTAAAGTAGCTAAATAGTTGGCAATATCTACAAACCCGGGTGATTTTACAGAAATTACAAACAAATTTTCATCTAGAAATTCATCCTGAACAGGATTATTGTCACCTTCTTCATGTTTGATTCGTGAAAGAAAATCTGCTACTACATTATATTTCCCTAGTTTGTCAAGAATCATGGCATTAAATTATTGAAGGAGCCATAGTCATCTCATAATTCAACCATTGACTATGATTTTATTCATTAGGTACTTCACAGCTGAGTGGTTTGTATAAATTGTAACCTTATATCTCATAAATAATGGTGAAATTTCTTAATAGCGTGAACAACAACCAAGAATTCATTTTTTTTGTATAATTTTTTTCTACAGGAGTAATATTTTTACTAATGAAATATATGGCATACTTACCCTCATTCTCATTTTCTTGTCCCAACACTGCACCAATAGCATCATCAGAAGAATCTAAATAGATATGGAAAGGAAGACTCCAATTTGGCCCTCACATTATGGGAGCAGAGACAAGATTTTCATTGATTGCCTCAAACGATTGTTGACACTTAGATATCCAGACAAAATCTACTTCTTTCTATAAAAGAGAGAACGTAGGAGCTGCAATTTTACTGAAGCCTTCTATGAACCTTTTGTAATAACCAACATGTCCAAGAAAACTTCGTACATCAATTTTTGTTTGTGGGACAGTCAACTTGGATGACTTCAATTTTTTTAGGGTCAACCTTTATTCCTTCAAAGGAAATATGATGACCCAAGACTATTCCTTTCTCTACCATTATTAAACATTTTTCATGGCTAAGGGATAGTCTATTTTCCTCACAAACTTGTAGAACTCGATCTTGGTTATGAAGAGCTTCATCATGTGTTGACCTACAGACTGTAAAATCATCCATGTAGAACTCGACACATTCATTAATGAGAGTGGAAAATATGGCAAGAACGGCTCTCTAAAAGGTTGTTGGAGCATTACACAATCCGAAAGGAAGCACTTTGTATGCAAATGTGCCCCATGGGCAGGTAAATGTGGTTTTGTCTTGATCTTCTAGACCAACCTGTATCTGATTATAACCACTAAATCCATCAAGGAAGGAGAAATATTTCCTCCCAGTCAATTTTTCCAAAACCCAATCAACAAATGGCAAGGGAAAATAGTCTCTATAATTGGCTTTATTGAGTTCTTGATAATCTACACAAATTATCCACTTCCCATTTTTCTTTGGGACGCCCACCATAGGTGATACCCACTTACTATTAGAAATTGGATAAATAAATCTAGCACGAAGGAGTTTCTCAATCTCAATTTTGACCAAATCCTTTAATGCAGGATTGAGTCTCCTCTACGCTTGGAAAATAGGCCTTATACTGATTTCAGTCTAAATGAGATCAGTACAAACACTTGGGTGAATTCCCCTCATGTTCGTATAATCCCAAGAAGACACTTTAGACCTTTGTACCAACACATTAAACAACTTATCCTCTTGAGTTTTTGTCAGCCAATTATTGATATTTAAAGTTTTTCTTGGTAAAAGCATTATCGATTTTGTTCCAAGAAATACCAAGGTGACAGTATGAACTGGTCGTGACAAGGTATTAAGAGGACAACTATAAGGTACTTTTTGGTGACACTAGGTGATATCCTCATAGAAATGACTTGTTATAGGAATCATATTTTCTAAGGGACAAGGCATTCCCATTGTAGCATAGTTGTGCTCCATCCCATTTATATCAATTGGTTGCCCAAATATTCTTGGGGCATCCATCACTTCTTCCTCAGTCAAGGTTATAGCAAGGCATGCTACTTCATTTACTAACTCTTTGTCCAGTTCTTCCCCATGTTGTTTAATTACTACCATGGCTAGGGAGGCTAAACCGTCTGACCCATTGGATTCCTCTGGTTCATCAACCCACACCTTTTTCTCATCACATTAATAGTTGCCCCTAGATCCAATAGTGCATTTGGTATTTCTACCTCGTTGATTGTAATGGTTATAAGTGGACTCCCAGGATCATTGTATTTCAGAGTGAAAGTCTTTCCAGATAGAAAATAAACTAAATAACCATCAATATAAATGGTATTATTTTTTTGGCTACCTACCTAGTGTCTTGATACATAGTTGTTTGATTAACTATTTTAACTCTGGAATTTCCTTTATTACTTGCAATAAAGGAACTTCAATTTGTAGTTGCTTAATTTCCTAGATTAACGTAGTTTCTGAAGTCAAGGATACTTCCGGAGTATCTTCCAGGGTTATGGACTTTAAACACTCTGGATATGGTGCCATCATTTTCTCCTTTGGAATAGGATCCTTCTTATGTTGAGTTAAGATTGACCTTCCTCCCCCTGAGACAAGTCAGCAACCCCTGCCACTGAAAAAGGCTCCTTGTCTTTGGGAGTGGTATCCTAATTAGACAATGTGCCTTTTATTGGAATTTTAGGCTCAGGCTTCTCCACTATTTCCTCAATAGTGGGATGTTAAAGAGTTCGACCAAAATGCAGCTACACATTTTCAAAATGTATCACATTAAGACCTATAACATTTTCATGTTCAGTAGAATACGCTGGTGTATTATGGCGATTATTCTTAGGATTGGGAAGCGGTTGTGCTGGCAACTGAGGTGGTTCACCTGCTCATTCTGAGGAGGGTTTTGAGCTGGAGGTAACATATTTTTTTGTTGATTTCTTTGAGGTTCAGTATAAAAGTGATTTTGTGTCTGATTTTATTGAGGGGCAGCATGTTGTTGGTACCATTGTTGTTGTGGTTGATTTTCCCATTGCCGATTTCCCCATGTGTGGTTTTTCCATTTAGGGGATCCCCAATAAGGAGTTCCCCAGTTAGGTTGTGGTGGAGGGGACTAATTCCAAGATGGATTTCATTGATTATGAGCCCAATTATTTTGTGGCCTCCATGCAGAATTAGGATTTTGTCCATAAGAGAAATTACCTCCTTGGCATTGGTTTAAGGCATTTATTTCTTCTTCAACCTGAATGTTTTTTCCTTAGTATTTCTTGATATCAAACAAAAGCTCACACTGAATTTTAGGATGGTTTTCCTCATAAAGTTGACAAACATTGACTTTATCTAAAGGACACTCATGTAGTAGGTGTTTATTCTGACACCTTGGACAATAAATTGACAAGGTCTCTAGGTTGAGATATTTAGCTTGTATACCATCTAATGTGATGTTCAACTGAACAAGAATGTCTATTTTTAGATTTTCTATTTCTTCGCGGAGCTTACCTATATCATTAGACCCTTTAAAAATATTAGTTTTGTTGATTCCTCCCCAAGTATAGGATAAATTCTGACATAAATCACATATTTCCTGAAGGGTTAGTTGAGATACTTCACCTTTTCCCATTAGATCAATATTTCTTCTAGCGTCATCATCAAGACCTTTAATAAAAATTGTTTTCAGGAGCTCAACGCTAATGGCCGCTTCTCCACATCTTTTGGAGAGGAAGAGGAACCTATCAAGATAATCCTCTAATCTTTCATCCTTGTTTTGTCTCAGCTTGAACAACTCCTCCTTACAGTCACTTACCTTATAGTAACTCTGACATTTTTGCAAGAAAACAATCTCCATTTCCCCCCAAGATGTTATACATCTAGAACCTAATCCCATAAACCAGCGCATTGTTGAGTCTTTCAAAGTCGATAGAAAGAGCTTCAAATTTTGGTTGTCATTCTTGTAATCATAATTTTGACACAGGACTTTAAATTCAAAGATAAATTGGTCTAGGTCTTCTGAGGACAAGCCATGAAAGGTTGGAAGGAAATTTGGGGAGATGTTCTTCATTATAGTGTCATCATCTGCATCCAACATAATAGGATAAGTAAACATTCTAGGAGGATGAGGTTCATTGTGGTTAGGGTCAACTCTATAATATCCCATGATGTTCAAAGGATTTTGTTCCTCAAAAATAATTTCTTCTATAACTAGTTGTTCTACCAGTTTCTCAACAGGTAAATAATGGAAAGCCTCGAGTGGAGTAGGCTCAAATAATTCTTCAGAAGTGTGGTTGTCACAGCCTTGGGCTTCCCTAGATATGATTTGTACGTATTTTGGGGGGCTCTTTGGTATCAAACATCTATGAGGACCTCTTTTCTTGACCATGCAGAAAAGGAAGCCGACTGAGAATTTTTTTGGATAAAACTTGGTATTCAAATCGTCTCCTAGTAACACTTAACCACGAAGTCTATTTAAGGTTCCCCAGAAACAATGCCAAAAAGTGATAGGTTTTCGTAAGGTCCTACTACTTTAGAATATTTAAATGTCAATTAGTCGACTGGGTAGTGTCCAAGGCAGTTTGTAGAAGGAGATTATTTGGACAACTCATTTTATATATTTTTATTTTTTTCTTTTAAACTACAGAAATCAATTCTAGTCTAAGACCATTGTTATTTAACCTAAAAATAATCTTACTCTAAGAAAAACCAGAAATAATAAGTTAAAAATCATAAGACAACTAATTTAGAATGCATGGAAAAAAGTAAACTAAACAACTGATATACTATGGAAATAGAAAAGTAAGTGAATAGACAATGAAACATCTTTTAAATAGTAAAGGATTTTATCAACTATGAAAGATAAATCATACAAATTAAGAACAATGGTGCTCTAGAGCTACAGACTTGACTCTTTGAAAAACTTAGTTACTTCCTACTGAACAATAATCTACCTTTAACAAATAAAATAACTTGACAGTAAAATACTTATCTATCTAAACTAATTTCCCTTGACTAGACAGCTCGCAAGTTAACACTTCATCTTTAAATCACATAAGCTACAGGTTCTCAAGTCTTTCCATTATGAAGAGTCATCATCATTCACAATTCAATAGTTTGCCAATAGACAAAAATTAGGAAACTCATTTCAATAGTATTTTGAAAAACCATGTGAATAGCATAACGATAACCTGTGTCTTATTCATCACCAGTTGAAATTACATTCTTATAGATAACTGATAACTAAATCCTAAATTTAAGATGGCATGGATATCCATTGAAAAATTCTTCAACAACTTAAAACTAAATTTTATGTCTTTAAAGCTCATAAACACATAGAAGGCTTCAAGAAGAGCCATGAAGTTTTGATAACAAAATTTTAAAGAAAATAAACTAAATCCTCAGTTCATCGGCCTGAGATTGAGGAGGAGGTTCAAAACATTTATCTTCATTATTTTCAAGGCACATGTTGGCTTTTCTTTTCATAACAGCTACTTAGATGACCAAGTTATTTCTTACAAAAATACTCAAATCAACCTATTAAACTTGCATTGGCAAATTTCCTCAATTGATCAAAAGAAAGAAAGAAAGAATAATTTTCCTTAAAATAAGCAATTATTTCTCCTAAAGTTTAATAAATTGGCACAAGCTTAGGATTGAGTTTGTAAAAGTAAGCTTTTCAGATTTTATTATGATGAGGTTATTTTTACCTCATCACACTATATGGCCAATTCCAAACACAAGGCAATGTTTATCAAGCTTGATATGGCTAAGGCGTATGATAGAGTCTGTTGGTCCTTCCTCCAAAAGGTTCTAGCAGCTTTTGGTTTTGGAGATGAGTGGATTCAATGGGTCATGAGCTTTGTTAATTTGGTATCATTCTTTGTTTTAATCAATGGGGAGCATTTTGAGCTTTTTGGTGCTTCTCATGGGTTGAGGTAGGGCGACCCTTTCTCTCCTTACTTGTTTCTTCTGCTTATTGAAGGTTTAGGATGGTTATTGAGAAGTCATGTGGATTTGGTCCTCATTCAAGGGTGGTACTAGGGAGGTGATTTACCCCCGCAATCTCATTTGTAGTTTATGGACGGAACTGCATTGATGGGTATGTCCACTACTCAGGAAGATTTAAGCTTCCGTAAGGTTCTGGATATTTATCTTGTGGCCTCAGGGCAACTAATTAATGAAGACAATTCTAAAATATTTTTCTTCAACACTCTGGAACCCATTTAGAGGATAATTGATCATATTCTTTGGTTTTGGATTGGGGCTCTTCCTTTGTCTCACATTGGGATTCCTTTCTTTGTTGGCAGGTTACCAAGAGATTCATGGCAGCCTATTTTGGATAAATTTCATGTGAAAGTTACTCATTGGACTCACCACTGGCTATCCTTTATGGGTCATTTTTAGTTGCTTAAATTTGTGGTTCAGGCTCTCCCCATCTATCGGTGTATGATATAGGTGGCCTCAATGGGTTTTGTTAGGGAGATAGACTCCTTAGCAAGATAGTTCTTATGGGCTGGAAGCATGTTGTCTTTTAAATGGAGCCTTATCAAATGAGATATTATGTGTTTCCCAAAGTAGTATGGTGCTTTATGGTCAAGGCAGTCGTCATTGGTTGGTATGGCTTTGGCAACTAAATTATATTGGTGGTGGTGTGTGGATCAGGATTAGACCTAGGCCAAGATTTTGTCTCATAAGTATTTTCAAGGTATCTCTCATAAAGAGATCCCTCGCTATCCTCTGATGGGAAAGGGATCGATAATCTAGACTACACTCAAGAAATAGGTTGCTATCATCAAGGATGGATTATTTTGGATATATAAACAATGGATGAAGGTTCAGTTTTGGTATGATTCTTGGGATGGCCATCCCCCATTGTCTCGCAATTTCCTAATTTATTAAACTTGGGTCAAAGGTTCTATGAGGCTAGTTGGTCGAGGGTGAGTGACTTTATGTCACTTTCTTTTCAAGGGAATCTAGTGACTACAATGTGGAAGAATCCAAATGACTGTCTTGTGGTGGGTATGGAGGAGGAGTGTGCAGAGTTACATAGTATTCTTTCTAGAAAACGATGTAGTTCCCTCATGGATGAGGATGTTCTTTCTTGGGCTCCTAACCTGAAGGGTACTTATAATGTTTCTTCTGGATACCAGAAGATTCTTTCTTAGAGGATCAAGGGGGTGGAAGTTCATTGGTGGAAGAAGAAGTGGAATAATTTTTCTTGGCCTAAGTGTAACTATTTTATTTAGAATTTGGCTTGGAATAGGTGCTTGTCTTGGGATAATATTAAGAAGCAAGTTTTTCAGGGCCCCTCTATGTGTGTTCTTTGTGGGTGTGGTGAGGAAGATTCTTCTCACTTATTTTTTCACTGTCCCTTTACTTTGAAGCTTTGGATTTTTTTGTGGGGAGTTTGGAATAGCCCCTGTTTTCATGCTTCCTCCCTAGTGTATTTTTGTACTAGCTTGGTAAGACCCCCCTCATTGGTTTCCTTTTTGTAGGATGTTTGGTATGTTGGGCCTATTTTCTTACTGTGGTAGGTTTGGCTGGAAAGGAATAGGAGGATTTTTAGAGGAGAAAACGTGCAGGTCCAATAGGTGTAGCATAGACTTATAGGTATGATTCATGAGAAAATTGAAGCTAAGGGGGAGGTGGTGTTACCACTAGAGAAAAGGAATGCGAAGATGGTGGATAGGCTGGGTATTCATGGGTTGTCTCTAGTTTATGTATGTTGCAAGAGAGGAAAGAAAGTGAGGTGGAGATTTCAAAGGATGGGGAGATGGCATCCCCCTCCGACTAGCACTTTGAAGCTTAATACTGATGGTTCTTCCAGGGTAAATATAGGGCCTACTAGAATTGGTGGATTTGGCAGGGATTCTTCTGGTTCAATGGTTTTCTTCTTTTCAATTCATAAGGGTCTACAGACTATCAACCTTATGGAAGGTTTGGTGATCCTCTATGCTTTAGAGTGGGCCTATGTGTTGGGATGGTGTAGAGTTATCTTCGAATCAAATTCTTAGGTTTTGATTCAAAAATATGTCTTAAAACTTTGGATGTCTTATGATCATGTCATCTATCTTGAGGAAATCCTTACTAGACCTATCTTTTTGTGACTATCTTGTAACACATTTTTTCGCATCCATAGGCTTATGCACTCACCATATGGTCTCTAGCTTGCTATCCATACTTATTAGCCTCATATTTTCTCTTTATGTATGGTCTCTAGCTTATTATTCATACTTATCAGCATTGTCTTTTTGCTCAGTGTACGGTCTCTAGCTTGATAGCCATACCTATCAGCGCCATCTTTATCTAATAAAATTATGTCGTGACATGTCTATGAATTTTATCATATTTTTTTGCTCTTTTTGATAAAATTTTTCCTACAACAAACATTTTTGTGGTGAATTTTTAGTCAAATCTGCAGGATAGAAGACCTGTGTCCTCTTTGTGTCTTGGCTTAGCTTTACAATTGTATATAACAGATCAAAGACTTGCATCTACTTCATCCTAAGTATATACTTCTTTCTCTCTCTTCTTCTCTTCAACATTGATTTCTTCCTTGTGTTTTAGATGCATTCCTCTCTTGAAGCAATCAATCCTTACATTCTTCTCTTTGTTTAAGAATTCCTCCATGTGTTATCTCTTGTTATTTTAGGGATGACACATGGTATTGAGACAACCTTCTACATTGAGGTCTATTTTAGTTTGTTGGCTCCTAAATGTTAATTTTTTTGTTATTTGACTTTATGTATATGTTTTATCCATGTTTTTCTATGTATATGCTCTAACCCCATGATTTGATAGCTATTTATTTTCTAACCTTGTTGTCTTGTGCAAATCTTTCTTGTCTAATATGTTTTTTTTGTAGGTCTTCACCCTGGGGGCATGCTTCCTTGGTTTGAAGGGCTATGTGCTTCCTCTACAGTATCCTTTTGGCATCATGATGTTATTTATTTTTATTATATTTCCTTTAGCGTGCATATTCATGTAGATTGTATGCCCGCTAAAATGAGGGAAAAATTTGTCATAAAATTGCACCCCTTGTAATTTCACCCACATTTTTGCAACCACTTTAGTGTCCACTCCCTTAGTATTTGTGTAGGATCATTTTAGCCCTTGCATAACCATTTTTCCCCTCAATATGCTCAAGCCCCCTTTTTCATTAGCTACTTTCATATGTCAAATTTACATTAAACCTTGCATTTTCCTCATTCCCATCATTTTTAAGAATTATTTGTTTGGACAGTAGCATGTTGCATAGATGTACGTGTGCCACACTAACATCTCACAAAATTTCAACATTCAAATAGAATTTTTTGAGCTCATTTCCACTTATCACCTGCCTTTCTTAGTGTAAACAATTTCAAATGCCTTGTAACAGCTCAAGAACCTTCTTTTCCCTCCTTTTCTCCCTTTAAAATTTGTCTTTTCAAAACGTTTCTCTCTTAGTCTTTCTTGAACTCTCTTGGACATTCTCTTTTCTTTCTCTCTTAATCTATTGCTTGCACAACTCTCAATATATTGCTACAAAAGTCTCAAAATCTTACAACACTATTTGTAACTCTCTTGGCTCTCACAACTATCTCTTTATTTCTCTCTCTCTTTGGCTTCCTCAAGCCTTGTAGGTAATATCTATTTCTTGTCGTATGTCTTTGAGAATCTTGGGATTTCTCACATCCCTTGTCGATGAATTTTAATATCTTGTCTCTTTATCTATATATGTGTCTATATATGGAGGTGGAAACAGCGAAATGGGGGTTTGAGTGAGGCAAGCCCCTAAATAGCCCCAACATTTTATCTCAATCTTATGTGTTCAAGTATTGAAGACATTTTGTTGTTGGAGGATTCACTACTTTACTTATTGTGTGCACTTTCTTTTTCTTCCATCATTTTATCATCTACATTTTATTTAATATAAATTTTAATTAGTTTATTTTATTTTATTTTAGTTATGTTCTACTATGTTACTTTCTCGAATTTCAAGAGTTCCTAGCAATTAGATTGTTAGTAGCCAATTAAGCTATTTTTTGTGATAGTCCCAATTTTCGCTCTATATGAGATGTTAATGTGTCATTGAGATCCATTGCATCACATTGTCATCTTGGGTCAAGATATTTTCAGTCTATCCAAAACACCTTTTTGATCTACTCTTTCTAATTCTAAAACTCTCATCTTTTTATCTTTTCACTTGAGCATTATCCCTTGAGGTAGTTGAGGACCATTTTCTTCCGCTAGACTCTTCTTCATCCTAGAGACTCAAGAGTAGAAAATTTCCTCCTCTACACTACCTCATCTAACTTTCCTATTTATGAAAGGTTCCACATTATGTTTACACACTCTTCATTTTATATTGATAAACATTGTTTTGTTTATCATTTCACTCATGGAAGGTTAACAATTTGAGCTCTTTGATCTTGGAATCATCCAATATAGTATTAGAACCATGGGAGAAAATTTCTTCCCACCTCAAGGTGACTCCCACATATATCCCTATCAATAGATCCTTCAAGGAAAAAATAGACACCACCATTGTGTCCAAAAGGCTTGGAAAACAAAAAAAATAGCTTTCATTTCATCAATTTCAGTAATTTTGAATTTTTGCAACTTCTTGGGATTTTAAGCCTATTGTATGAAAAGTAAGAAAAATAAAAAAGGGCTAATCTAAGCCTCTACCCATCAACCAATTTGGGTTTATATTTTCTTGTGCAAGATTTTTGGCCTATTTCAACCTATTATGCAAAGACTTTTGGCCAGTCTTTGGCCTTTCTTTGGCTTCTATTATCATCTCTATTGGTATCAAAGGAATTGCATGTGTGTTTTTATTTTTTAAGGGTGTTATTTGGTCTACTATTTGTATTAGTCATATTTTCTTCATTAAAAACAAGCTATTGTTTATAAATGCATCATATTCTACACCCTTCACACTCTTCCAAATTTCATTTTAAGCACATATTGACCCTTACAACTTTCTCAAGCTCTTCTAGCCTCCTTCTTTTGTCTTATACAATGGCATAACAAATATCATACATGCCTCCTTGTATGTGCATCCACATAGATCGTATTCACTGGTGGGATTCTCATCACCCTATCACCTCTTTTATGGCTCATCTTTGCTCCATCAGTCTACACAATTTCATTGGGCTCATCAAATCTCCATGCCTAATAGAATTACATGTTCCCTCATACTTCCATCATCTTGTACATAAGGAGGTTCCTCCTTGGTGTGGAAAAACATGTGACATCTGTTTCAGTTGGATTTTTTTCTTATCTCACACCCCCTTCACCTCTTCTCACAATGCTTTCATCTCTCACATGGCCAAGCATCACCAGTGTTCTATGGAATTGAGTGATCAGTGGAAGGTGTAGAGAAGGAACTACATTTTACAAGTGTGCATTCTCCTTAAGATTGGTGTAAAGACCTGTAATTTGGTCAATGCCTTTTCATCAAAGGTTTCAACTAGGTCAAACTCCATTGACAAAATATTAGTTGGTCCTCTTTGAGAGTTTGAGTTTTATTCTATGTCTCCAACTACCTTTTCACTCCCATTCAGCTTGTGCAACCTCTAGACCCTCACATGTATTATTTCCTTTAATATCAAAAAACTATTGTAACAACTAGTATTTAATGCTAACTAGTTAGTGGTTAGTTGATTATGAACCATCAAGTACTTGTAAATTGGGTTGTCATTTCATTTTTTGCATAATTTTCAAATGGGGGGTATTTTCTTAAGATTGAATAGTTGTTGGAAAGCTCTTTCTATGCAAAACAATCAGCATTGAGACAATTTAAAGTTTTTAATTTTTAACCTAATTTTTAACCTTCGAAAATTAGTGTAATTTGTGCAATTTTCGATAGGGAATAAGTTTCATCCTGTTCGTTGAAAATTGACAATTTTTATTTTGAAATTCATCAAATTTTAACAAGGATTCAAAAAATTAGTCAAAAATAAGTTTTGGAAATCCCATTTTCCCATATTTTTAAAAATCTACATGATTTATAAATGGGTGATTTGGCCTCCAAACTTAACCAAAACTTGTAAATCTCATCTTACATCTTTCTAGGGGGTCTACATTCATATATATCAAAATTTTGGAGAGTTTTTTAAGGCACAAATAAATTTCCTTGTTGTGTGTGCATCATGGATCTAAATATTTACTTGTTAACACCACATAATTTCCACACATGGAAAGTTAAATTACAAAAACTTCTTCAGTCTAAGGGGTTATGGCAAATGATCAATGTACAAAAAATGTAGTTTACTAGATATTTTGAACAGTTTACTTATCGAAACAATATAGATCAGGCAATGATCATTGTCCTCGATATTTTTGATAACTTGTAATTCCATATTTTAGAATGTACAAATCTTAAATAATTATGGGAGAAGTTTAAATATCTCTTTGATATAGTTGATGAGTTCAAAATACTACAATTGGCTGTTGAATTTAAAATATTCTCTTAATTCATTCTCATCTAATGAAGGTTTCTTGGTTTATTTTAAGTCTTTGATTTCTCAACTTAAGGGTTGTGGTAAAATAAAAATAGAAAAATAATGTGTCTTCTTGGTTTTATCAAAGCTAAATGTTCATTATAAAATATTTTCTTCTTCTTTCTACTCAATAATGGATACTCTTGGAACAACACATACAATTCCTTCTTCTAAGCAGTTTTATTATAGACTCACATGATAACAATCTAAGTTAATATCTATGGATGTTATAACCTCTTTAAAAATTAAATCATTAGTTTCATAATCATATAAGGGAAGGAAACAAACTAAAGATCAAGCTAAGGGATCAAAATCAAATACCACATCGAATTCATTTCCCTCATCGAAAGGGAAAAATTCTAAGGAGAGGCCCAAATGTACTTATTGTAAGAAACTAGGGTGTGAAGAACAACAATTTTATAAAAATAAAATTGGTAACTTGAGGAATCTTCTTCAACAAATTAAAATTCAATTTCATACATCTAGGAAAAATGGTTCTTCCTTTTCTCCATTTGCATCATCTGCATAGTTAGGAAAGGATACAAGGTCTAGCACTCATTGCTTCTGCAAACAACACATCACACAAGTGGCTTCTTAATTTTGGGGCATCACACTACATGGTTGCATCTAGGGAACTATTTTCGGCATTTGAGTGTTATTCATTCTCACCAATATTGATGGTGAATAACACCTATATGTTAACTCTTGGAAAAGGATTGATTAAAATTAGAGAAGGAACATTCAATGATGTGCTTTATGTACCTTCCTTATCCAATAATCTCCTTTCCATTTATCATATTACACATAGTGGCACAAGAAAAATAGTTGAGTTCACACCATATTTTGTGATCATCAAATATTTATAGAGTAGAGACATTATTGCCATGAGTCATGTTGATCATGATTTCATATTGTATTCCTTTTCTTCCTTTGGTTCTTTTGACTTTGATGATGGTTTGAGTATAAATGATATTGATATCTTTAGCATACACAAGGAGATACAATTTGGTTATTTAAACCTTGGATTTTTATCCTCCTTATTGGTCATATACTAATATGTTGTCTCCTTCATATTCTAAATCTTTAGTGTATACACCTACAATCAGTCAGGATAATAAACCCTCTTAATTTGTCTACTTATAAATAAATTGAAATTTTTATTTATATGGCTCACTTTATTGAATTCTTCCTAGAATCATTTTCTTCATGATTAATAAAAGAAACAGATCTAACTAAATTTTTTTATTTGATTAATTCCCTCTCATTAAATTTGAATTTATAAATTCATTTTTCTCACATTTCTACATAAATCTCTAACCTCCTTCCACCTCATCATCCACATCATCAAGTGTCTCATGAATTTAAATAACTCTAATTTTTAAATGGAATTATCCTCAACAAAGTTGAAAAAAACTTTGGACACTTGGCTCCTCCATCTCATTTATTATTTTCAACACTTGGAAAATGTTCTACCAAAGGGAACACTCTCCATGATTCCCTCTAACTTCTTCATCCTCCATCGTTCATCTTTCTAGCTGAAATCTTGACCATCGAGTCCTACCACCACATCACAAGATGCCTTGGAAATCCTATAAATATAGAATCATTATTTATCATTTCATATCCCATCTTTGAGAAAAATTACTCTACATAAATTATCTTAAGAGCATTTAGATAATTTGAGCATTAGAGTATTCAACATTTATCATAATAGAAGCATATTAATTTAGATATCATGGCTTAGTTTATTAGCTGCATTTCAATTATCAGAGTAGTTTTACACAACATTTGCATCATAGTCTTTAACATCATTTCCCTTATCATTTGCAGCATATCACATTAGTTTATCCTCATGTCATAGTGCATACACAAAATCTGAGAGCCAACATGATTTAAGGAATCCTTGGAGATAGGAAACAATGGAATGGTTTTAGGGATTGATTTTGTTTTGGATTTGATTAATTTTGTGATTCAATTCTCTAATATAATATTTTTCATTGATTGTGTGGTTTTTTTATTCATTTATTCACATTACACATTTCACCACACGATACATTCTAGCACCCACTGTGGGGCCTAGCCCCTATTTTTGATGTTTTCTAGAAAGTGTGTTTATAGGTTTTGACGTGAAATATTTTAGCACGACCATGACTTATTTCAACGCATACGGAACATCCTTTGGTGCATCCAGGCCCTATTTTGGTGCATCCAGCCTTTCGTTCAGCACATCCTGACTATCTTTTGGTGCATACAGGGGGGTCTTTTAGCACATTCAATTGATTTTCTAGTGCATACAGTAGTTTATTTAGCACATAGGAGTGATATTTTAGTGCATCTGATGTCTGTTTTGGTGCATCTAGTTCATTTTGAAAAAAATTAAAATTTTGTGGACTGATTTATGTTTTTTGTTTTGCAATTATTTTAAATGTTGTCAAAGACTTCACTAAAACTATAAGAACATTGTCAAAGACAAATAATCTGAAACTACTAAGGTTTTTTTTGCAAGGGTTGGAGTTATTATTGTTTCTTTTGATTAAATTAGGAACCTAGTTTAATTAAGAGGTAAATAAACATTATTTATGGTGTGCTTGTAGAGTGGTAGGCATATGTTCTCCTCTTAACTAGTTGATCAAAAATCCAGACCCATTATTTTCATTTTATTTCAATTTTATCCTTAGAGGGCCTGCCTGGTGGGAAAAATTAATCACCCTAGGGAACGACCCAACCAGGAACACATTAAAGCCAAGCGACTTCCACCTGGTATATAATTGTGAGTACTTGAGGAAATTTCAAGTATCACGAGGATTATTTTGACAAGAATGGAATAAATGGTCTCTTGGTGTATGGATGATCCCCCATGAATAGAATGCCTATACTAGAACCTTCTTGTTATAGTAAGCCAAAATCCCATTTATATTTGTTGGTGCAAGAGGTCTAACCTCTAAAGTCGTCCCATATTCTTATGGATTTTAGTAGAGATTAAAAGTTCATTATGGGATATTCATGAGAACTGAAGCTTGGCTGACCCAAGACATGAGTGTCGTGGAGGGGATCTAGTGTGGTCAAGCTTCTAATCATCCACTAAAAGTAAGCACAGTTGGAGTAAAATCCAAGTGGGAATCTAGTGAATTTTTTCCTACACAGCCTTAGGAATTGTACTTGTTTTATGTGTCTTACATGTGTGTTTTAAAATAACATTCAAAAAAAACATCATACACATAAATGTGCAACCACTAATTCAGAAGAACATCCATTCAAACAATCAATATCTTGCTATAAAAATGAGAAAAATCAATCAGACTGTCAAAATAGAGAACATTTTCTAGATTAGTGTATACATTTTCCATTCTGGCACATATACTACTTTTTATGGCGCATCTGAGTCATTTTCCAGTGCATTTAGTCTCTATTTTAGTACATCTAGGGCTTCTTCTAGCGCATTTGGTTCATGTTGTAATGAATTTAATCATACTTTTAACGCATTCACCTACAAAAAAATTCAATTGAAATCTCATCTAGGGGTAACCTAGTGCATCATTGTCTAATTTTAGCATGTATAGTTTATTCTCTGGTGCATCTGAGTCCTTTGTGGGCACATATAACCCATCTTTTAGCACATACAGTCCATTTTTTGGTGCATGTAGTCTATGTTCTAGTGTATTGAGTCCTTTTTCTGGTGCATTTGAGGGGCAGTCAAGCGCATCCAGGTCATCTTTTAGTGCATCCATGCAATATTTTACCACATCCATACCTTTTTTTAGTGCATCCAATTAATCCAAAACAAGAGAGTTAAATTCATTGTCTGTCTAAAATTTAAACTCACAGTTCAGGATCCTTTTCAAAACAGAATCATTCCTCAGTCACAATAGAGTCTTAAACTTGTGAAATTGACATTTGCAAGTGAAATTATCCAAACTAAACTATGATCTAACACCTTAAAGTGCCTAAACATCCATCATACCCTTGATTATTAAGCTAAGTTTCCTCATCGAGATCTGTCGTTTTTCATCACGAAACAAAGTTGTATAATAAAATCTAACTTAGTCTTATCAATAGAATTTGTCATTCTATTTGAATTAGTTATTATCCTTGGCACTCCTCCAAACAAAGTTCTAAGTTTAGTCAAATTATAACTCTTATATGCCCATTCAAACAAGATAACAAAGGAAGAAACTCAAAGAAAAAGAACTTGAAACTTGAAACACCATTGCTGAAGCTGAAGAAAATCTTTTTCATAAACTCCACACACCTGAAGGTGAGGAAATAACTAAGGAAGACATCCAAACTACACAATAAGATCCTAACTTCCACTAATTCATGTTTCGGAAAAAGATGGATAAAAATACCTTTTGATGCTGGCTAAACAAGGTGTCAAATTACTTGATGACTTTGATGTTAATCAATTGAAATGAGCACCCAAAAGGACTGAAACTAATCCACCAAACATAGATCCAGTGGTTTCCTTAACCAATCAAATATAAAATCTACAACAACTTCTTGACATGCAAAGAGGAACCACAGAAATATACTTGATATAAGACATATGCCCATATCCTCTCAATCTAGTTGTGAACATGATACCCTTTCTAAGCATTGTGAATTCCCAAATTATGATAAATACAATGGTAAAACAGATCCTATAGATCATGTAAGGTAATTTTGAACCATGAGCCTTGAATTTGCACACGAAGAGACTTATTTCATGAGATTGTTTCCAAGCACCCTAGGTGGGAAATGCATGGAATGGTTTTCCAAACTTGCACCAGGTATTAGGTCCTTTAAATATTTGGTTAAAAAAATTATCACCCAATACTCCTACAACATCCAACACGAGATAACCATGAAAGACCTTTGCAATAGAAAAAAAAAGGGCAAATCATTTCTCATGTTTTTGTAAAGATGGAGAAGATTGTTTGCAATATATTCTCATCCCATACCTAAAAAGGAAAATATGTAAATCTTCATTGACAATATAAATGATAATATGAGCTATAGACTTGAGTTGCAATTCCCACCCACCTTTGAGAAAATGATTTAAAACTGAATCAAAATTGAAGAGGCCTTGGTCAAGAGAGGAGTCTTAAAAATATACAATGAAGGATCAAACAACGCAAACTCCTCTTATCAATACAACAACAATGATAAACAAAAGTTTTGGTAGAGAAACAAAAATATTGGTCATAATGATGCCTTACCTGAAACACAAAATGAAAAACCAATTTTTAACTTGACAGTAGCTGCCACCAAGACCAATCAAAATACTAATCCAGCCAACAATCAAATAAATAACCAAAACACCAATTAAAACAACAATCCAAAAAAATTCAAATCTAAACCACCACCATATCGAACATCCTCAAATTGAAGAAAGTTCACACCTTTGGGACAGTCCCTTGAATCGGCATTAAAGGAACTTCTTGAAGCCAAGGTTATAACATTACCAAAAGAAAGAGATTGGGAACCAAGAGTAAAACCTTTGTGGTGGAATGATGCACATTATTGTGACTTTCACAAAAACAAAGGACACAAGACAAATGATTGCATGCAACTGAAACATTTGGTACAAGACTTGACTGATAGAAAAGAAATATTTATAGAAGGATGATCATGGATTTTTTAAGAATCCTTTACCAAAATAAGAAAAGGGAGAATCTTCTTCTACAAATAGCAAAGGGAAAAATGTGGACTATGTTTATGATTCCACCATTCACCATATTGAATTAGTTGAAGATCAAACCAAGGATATTAAAATCTAGGGCCAAAAAGACACTATTGCAGTTGAGAAGCAAGTTAAAGACATCACAATTGAACATGAACAAAGAGTTGTTATAGCTGAAACTCATCTTCATGATGTTAACACCAAATCACATCAAACTAATGACATCATACCAATCAATCTAATCACAAATGTTGTTGTAAATGACAATCAAATTAATGTCATTAAAATCAGAGATAAACAAGACTATCAACCATTCAATGTAACCACAAGGGGGTAGGCCAAGGTAATATTGAAAGGAGCTACATCTAAAAGAACTGTTGCCCCTACAACTCAATACAACATAGCTGATCAATTGCAGAAAATCCCAGCTCAAATATCAATATTGGAACTATTGAAAATTTCACCAGCTCACAAAGAAATTCTAGAACAATATCTAGTAGCCACCATAGTACCAAATGATTTGAAAGTTTTCTAATTCTAGGCTATGGTGGGACACTTGACCGTGCCTCATTTCCTATCATTTTCTGAACATGATCATGGATCACTTACCCATCCACATAATGTTTCCCTCCACATTGAGGTTCTAATTCACAAACACTAGGTCAAACATGCTCTAATAGATGGAGGAGTTAGTTTAAGTATATTTACTTTACAACTTGTTTGTACACTCAGATATTTTGAAAATGCCATTGATGCTAGAAGAAAAATCACTATAAAATCCTATGATGATGAAGAGAGATCCTCCCATGGATTGATTGTGTTACCAATTCAAGCTAGGTTGATTGTGAAAGATATAGTTTTCCAAGTGTTAGATAAGGAGTTGACATAGAATATACTCTTGGGACGTCCTTGGATTCACGAAATTCAAGCAGTTTCAACAATGTAGCACCAATGCTTGAAATTTCCTTTTCATGGACAAGAAATCACTATTTCAGTTGATTTTGACAATCCTCAATATTGCAATAAACTCAAAATAGTCAAAGATTCTTTTGTGCCACATAACAGAGAATCTCACACTCCAAGTTCATCCAACATTGAAAGACAACTAAATTGTGTGTCAAAATAGGTTGAGAAAAATTATCACTCAAAGAATAAGGGTGTCAATGATTCTACTTCATCAGGTGATGAAAGTAAATCAAATTCTTTGTCAAATCAGCTTGAAGAGAAGGTTCGGTCAAAAGATAAAGGCATTGATAATAATACCCCATCAAATCATGAAATTCAACTAAATTCCTTATCAAAATAGGTTGAAAACATCCAATTAAAAGACAAAGGCATGGGGTGATATTCATTTGAGAAATCATTGTATCTTTCACAGTTACTACCTTCACCAAGATCCTATGGGCAGCCATCAACATCAAGACAAACATTTTCACAACCAATCATACTCTTTGATGGTAAATTTATAAAAGAAATCACTCAAGCTGATGAATTTGAGGATAAAGAAATCTTAAATTTGTTGTACAAAGATGAAGAACAATCACAAGAATCAACTTCCAATGTCCAAACAGAACAATATGTTAAAGGAAAAACAATCTTAGAGAAGATTGAGTACAAAGGACAAGGACCTATCAGAAAAATAAAAGAAGGCATTGTAGAGCCAATCCATCCTTTCACACTCCATGAAAAAAATAAGACAGGGCTAGGCTACAAACAAGAAACAAAGGAAGACATAAAAGAGAAGTTTTCTGAGTGAATCCTCAAATTGCAAGCTAGTTCTGAGACCAATTCAAATAAATATGAGTGGGATTCACTATCTGAGGAATTTTGTCAAGATAAGGAAGTTTATGTAATACAAAGGTATACCCCCATATGGATAGAGGGAAAAATCTTAGGGTCTAGACCTCTTGAATTTGGATCACAATGTATTGATGGCTCAAGTGAGGACGAACACACATCAAGCGAGATAGACGATTTAGAGGAGAGAAACATCATAGACCTTGACATTTCTATCAAAAACTTTGATGATGTTTCCATCCTAACACTTACTACCTTTGACTCAAACCAATCCATGACTCTTTACCATTAGTACATCTTGAACTCATTGACTGGGAGAAAACCGAGCCTCTTGAAATCCCTATTTTTGTAAATGATGATTCCATTTTTAACTTTATTTTCTCTAATTGTCCTAAAACATGTTCCACCACCAAATCTCATAACAAAGTTTCAAACAAGGGGAGTGCCAAATCTCTCACCTATAAAAGTGAAAATATCAAAAATCCATCTAATGGTGAATACCATTTAAGGATAGTATTAGATTGAGAAAAAGTAAAAATAAGAGCACATCTAATGGTGAAAACCTCTCTCAGGCACCAAAATATGGGAGATTTCACACTCTTCCCAAACACTATCATGATAGATCATCTATGTTAATTGAACCTACACAATCCATCAATGTTGGCACAATAGAAACAGTGAAGACCCTACATCTAGAAGCATCCCTGATAGATTGGGAAAATCCAAGCTTCATCAAATTATTTGAGGAAAGATAAATCAATTTTGCTTGGTCCTACACTGATATTCCTGGTATTGATCTATATTTGATAATTCATCACTTATCTCTACCACCTGGAGTAAAACCTGTCAAACAAAAACTCAGGAAAATGCATCCGCATATCACTTTGTTGGTAAAAGAAAAATTGAAGAAATTGTTAGATGCAGGATTTATCCCATCAATTGATTATGCTAAGTGGATTTCCAAATTTGTGCCATTTTTTAAACCAAATGGAAGCATTGTGATATGTACTAATTTTAGACAGCTCAACAAGGCATGCCCAAAGGATGATTTTCCTTTGCCTAACATTGATATCATTGTGGACTTGACAGCAAGACATGTCATGTTATCACTCATGGATAGATTTTTAAGGATATAATAAGATAAAAATAGCACTAGAAGATCAAGATAAAACAACATGCACATGCCCATGGGGTAATTTTTGTTGGAACTTCATGCCTTTTGGTTTGAAAAACATGGGAGCTACATATCAGAAAGCAATGACCACCATTTTCCATGACATGATGCATACCTTTATGGAGGACTATGTAGATGACTTGTTAGCAAAATATTTCACCAAAGAAGAAAACTTGGAAATCTAAGACAAAATATTCACTCGACTGGAAAAATTCAATGTAAGATTAAACCCAAATAAGTGTGTGTTTGGTGTGACATTAGCAAAATTACTAGGGTATATAGACTCAAAAAAAGGCATCAAAGTATATCTTGCCAAAATCAAATATATCATGGAAATGCCACACCAAAGAACATTAGCCAATTGAGATCTCTATAGGGACATTTCCAATATATCAAGAGGTTTGTTGCATAATTGGTGGTTAAAACTCATCTTTTCAATCATTTTCTACATAAAAAATGTTTCTTTAAGATGGGAGGCAAAATGTGAAGTAGCTTTCAATCAGCTCAAACAATATTTGATGTCTCCACCCATACTAGTTCCACCTATAGAAGGAAAACCATTATTACTCTACATAGCAACAACTAAAGTATCTTTGGGAACTCTATTAGCACAAGAGGATTCTACAAGAAAAGAAAGGGTTATTTATTATATCAGTAGAACATTGAACAATTATGAAATCAACTGCACCTTCATTGAAAAAGCTTGTCTAGTGGTAGTATTTTCTACTCAAAATTTGTGGCATTAAATGTTAACACATACAGTCAAACTCATAGCTAAGATTGATCCACTAAAATATTTACTCAATAAAGCTTCCCTAACAGGAAGACTAGCCAAGTGGGTAATGATTTTGAGCGATTTTGACATCTAATATGTAGATCAAAGATCCATTAAGGGTCAGGTGATATTCCATCAGTTAGTCGAAGCACCACTACAAGATGACCATCCAATGAGAATTGATTTTCCTGATGCAAATGTCATTACCATATCAACACAAAAGTGGATGTTATATTTTAATGGGTCTTACACGAAACACAGATCAAGTGTTGGAATCCTATTTGTCACACCTCAAGGACATACCATCCCAAAATCTTATAGGTTCGTGTTTCCTTGCATAAATAAATTGACTAAGTACAAAGTACTCATCATTGGAATCAAGGTGGCATTCGAATGGAAGATCACAAAGTTGCAATTTAATGGAGATTCATAGCTAGTCATAAACTAGGTGAACGATGATTATCAAACAAAGGATGATAAGTTGATGTCATCTTAAATAATGGTGGATGATTTCAAAAAAAAAAAATTAATATCAAGTTTGAGAATATTCTAAGAGCAGATAAAAAATTTGTTGATTCCATGGAAACAATTGCTTCTCATTTGCAGATACCTAAAAAAACAAAGCCATTATGAGTTCATGGTGGAATAAGTTCTTAACCCTACCTATGACAACCTTGAATCCTAGGTCATTTTCCATCTAGTTTATTTTGAGTCCTCAATTTATGGGAAATTCTATGCCTATTTAAAAGATAATACCCTTCCACCAAATCTATCCTGAAACTAAAAACCTAACTTTATCTACCAAGTTTCCCGACACACCTTGATAGCAGATGTACTCTATCGACAAGGTCTTGATGGAACTCTCCTTCATTGTCTAGAACGTAAAAAATCTGAAATGGCCTTACATGAATTTCATGATGGTATATGTGGAACTCATTCAAGTGGACTAACTCTCACTAAGAAACTCCTGCCTTTGGGGTATTATTGGTTGAATATGGAGAAGGAGTCTTTTCGATTCATCAAGAAGTGCCAAAAATGCCAAGTCCATGGAAACCTGATACATGCACCAACACAATAATTACAACCATTTGCATCAAGATGGCCTTTATGTCAGTGGAGACTAGATCTTGTAGGTAAAATTCATCCACCTTCATCAAATAGACACAAATTCATCATCATAGCCTTGGAGTATTTTACAAAGTGGATTGAAGTTGTTCCCCTAACCACAATCACTGGAAAACATATCACATCCTTCATCCTAAATTACATCATCTATAGGTATGGCATTCCTCAGTCCATTATTACTGACAATGGTAGACCTTTCAAGAACCAAGACATCTAAGAACTTTGTGAATGGTTTCATATCCAACGTCAGTTTTCTAAACCATACTACCCTCAATGAAATAGCCAAAAGAGGCCTCAAACAAAACCATTGTGAAGATCCTAAAGAAAACCGTCAATGATGTTGGATGTGACTGGAATTTTCAATTGAACCTTGCTCTATGGGCATATCGTATCAGTATCCACACGATATGCTCTCACCTATGGAGCAGAGGCTATTTTACCTATTGAGATTGAGATACCATAACTATGTGTGTCATTGAAGGGGATCATTTTAGATGAAGATTATTGGGTGTCTAGGCTATAAGAGTTAGAAAAATTGGATGAGTGTCGCCAGCAAGCTATGAATCACCTAAAAGCCTATCAGTAGAGGATGTCCAGAATTTATAATCATAGAGTTAAACCCAGAACATTTCAAGCTGGTGACTTGGTCCTGAAAGAAAATCCCCATAATCAAAAGGATAGAGAGAAGAAGGGGAAATTTGAATCAAATTGGTTAGGTCCCTTTGTCATTGTGTCAATCTTCGTATATGGAGTGTATCAGTTGTCTCAAGAAGTTCTATACCTAGCTCATCTAATGCACTGTAAATAGTCCTAAAAAATACAAAAAAAAATAGAAAATGTCTTGAAAAAATGGTTACCTTGATGAAAACCTGGCAAATAGGCATCTTGGTGACAACAAAAATAATATAAAAAAAAAAATCAAAAAGGGAAAAAATACAAAAAAAGTGAAAAATCAGAAAAAATTGTTACCTTGATGAAAACCTAGCAAACAGGCGTTTGGGTAAGAGCAAAAAAAAAACATAAAATTTGAAAAGGTGCAATAAAAGAAAATAGTGAAAATCTGGCAAACAGGTTCTATTTGTGATGAATTGGCTTCTCCATCTGTTGGAATGTATGTTGGTCGTCTACTTTTTCTATCATTACGCATACATGCCTATCATAAAATGAGATTCATGTACATATTCGGCTACTGTGGTCGTGTCCCACCTTGGCTTGGTTATCAATGTACATATCCATAATAACTGGTTTGTTTCTCACTGGGGGGAAAATCCTGAACTCATTGGGGGAAAAATGCTTTGAGCTTAAAACAACAGGAAAATTACAACTAGACAACTAGGAAAAAACAAAAATCATGCTAAACATCAAACTGAACATCAATCACAATCAATCAAACAATCGATCATCCAAATCAACATCAAGACAAACAAATCAAATCTCAATGGATGATCATCTTTTGAATCATGGTTTGATCAATTTAGCATGTTTGTTCAATTGTTGTATCTTGTTTGTTGTTATTATTTCTCTGGAGTACCTCAATGATGTCCTAAACTAGAGGAGCTATGAAGGAGAATGATATTTTCTTTGTATGTTGTTTGTGATTCAGTCATTACCACTGTGCAAATTTTTGTGGGACATGCTCACAAAGTATCATTGATGACATTTTGAATTTATATGGGAAAACAATTAACTCTTGTTTGTTGACGCAAGTGATGCTTCGATCATCTCGGTTCAGTTATGCCTAGATGCCTATGTTATCTTGCACTATCAAAAATCAATGGAAGTTGCATGGAAGTAGTACCTAGGTCATCATGGTCTAATTATACCATCAATTCTTGTACTCACTTTCAATATTTTAAAGGCTCAATGATGATAAAAGCATGAAAAATTGGCTAACAGAATGACAACATTGCATTTTAGATCCGCATGGTATATTAGAGTGCATCCATATTAGTTCTACATTTGTATTTCAAGATTTTCCAAGGCTGGAACAATTTTCAAATGATGTTATCTCTATCATTAAATAGATTGAGTATACTTGATATTACCAATAACATGTTATTCTCATGTAGCTGCATATCATACATCCATTCATACATTATATCATAATATTTGTATTAGAAAATAGAAAAAGAAGTGCATTATATCACATTTTCATAATTAAATTCATCTCATATAGTGTAGCAATATCATATATCTGCATCAATAAAATATGAAAATAAAATAAATTGCATCACATTTCATTTGCATCCACCTCATAGGATAGAACATTATCTATAAAATATTTAGAATCATAATCTATGCATTAACATACCATCATTGCATCCATACATAATCATGTCATAATCATCTAAGAAACATATAAACACCAGATAAGCATCATAACATAGAAATTAAATGCATCCATCATAAACATATATATAAACACACATAGACATCATGTAGATCGTTAAATCATCGCTACATATCATATATAATCTCAAAAATAAGTGTCAAGTGTACAAATGATATCAAAATATGAAGAGATACATCATAAAAAATGTAGCAGTATATCATAATGTCTAAGTTAAATTGGTGTATACATCAAATGTCTCAAAGATAAATCAAATATGATCATGAAGCTATGAGGTGCTCCCCCAAAACCTTGATGGCCTCACTAACCCTCCTGCAACATCACCTGATGTACCTACACCCGGTGCACCTGTACTTGGGTCCGGACCTAGATCTCTGTGAGGTGGCTATGTCACACCCATGTTGGTGGTCCAAGAATGGTTATGTCCTGATCTAAACTATGTATAACTAACACTCTGCTCTGCAGGCACAACCGCATGATATTGGCCTTTATAGTACTTTTCCTCTTTGGTGACCCGTGTGACCTCTCTTAGCATATCACCAATGGTGATACCCTTGGCCACTCTCTACATCCTATCAGATAGGGCCTTTTCCTACTCACCCTGCTACCTCGCTACGTCTCTCTCAGCTGTTAGGGTGGCTATTTGTCCCTATGCTTATGCCAACAAAGCTTGCACCTATGCCAAATGACTCTGTAATGCTTGCACCTGAACCTATAAAGTAGCTATTTGTGTGTGTTGTTTCTATGAGGGTAACTCAATCTACACATGATGTTGTGCTACAACCATCAGATTTCTCCTCCTCTGAGGTACCATAATATCTCTCACATTGAATGCTATGCTACCACCTCCACCACCATCATCTCCACCATCCCCATATCCATCCTTGTCTCCATCATCACTTCTCTCTCCCTCCTCCTCTTGGTCACCTCCTACACCCCTCCTTCTTCTTGGTGTGGTCTCATCCTCTAACAACGGTACAAGCTCATTCGGAATTAATATCTATAAGAAAGGATGTGAAAAGAAGTAGTGAGAATACTCCTCTAACAATGCACCCTCTATAATATCCAGATGATAGTCCCATATCACTGGCTGTAATCCATAATACTCCTAGCATGTTGCATCATAAGATAACATAGGCCCCCACTCCAGAATGTCATGTCATCTTTGTGCATACTAAGCCACTCCCTGGGGCATGCCCTGTACCCTGCCATATTGTCGCAGCACTCTCCCCAGCAGGAATCTCTCTATAATAAATGTTGTCCTCCCATTCAATTATTTGGTCGTGCATACATAGGGCATCTTAGTGGCATCCTCTAGCCACTACTCGCAGCCTATATAGGGACTCCATATAACGGTATCAAGTTCATTCAAAACTCTCCTCTAGTACTCTATTTTTCCCAGCTTATGCTAGACAACTAGACCTATGTATCCATGAATATAAGGCTTCCCAATTGGCCTTTGTCTCTTTGCAACTAGCCTCTATCTCTTTGCAACTGGTCTCATGATAGCTATATGCTCCCATGCCCGTATCTATAATAATGTGACCCCAACTGATAAACTAGCACCTCTGACGTAAACAACTTGATGTAGATCATGGTACAAATGAGCGACCATGCAGGATCCCCAAGCATATTGAGTTTGTTGTGTGATCATGCTCTCTAGTGTCCAGCCCCATTCAACTAAGAGTCCCTTCAACCGACGGTCAGGACATAGGAATCCTCCAATAAATCTAGTTGAAACACATGGTAATTTGGCATATGCATCAACCATATCTTTCCATGGAATCTCGTAGCCGTAAATCCGATCATCCTTGAACACTCTCCATAATTCATTTGTACCACCTTGCTCGGTGGAATCATATACAACTAGATCACCCACAACTGGAATACATAGAATCTGGTAGACGTCCTCTAGTATGACTATCATCTCACCAATGGGTAAGTGAAAGGTGTTGTAGTTGCTATGCCACCTCTCTACTAAAGCGGTCAGGAGCTCCCTATTAATCCTATTTTGGGGCATGTCTATCAAATAATTCAACTTCCATCATCCAATCACATTTAGATTAGCCTGATTCAAATGTGGAACCAAATCCCAAGTCCTTAGGAAACACTCTCGCAACATCAGGACTAACGAAGGCTCCTATCATCATAACATATCAAAAATTAGCCATCTTATAAATCAATCAAATATTAGTCAACCTGTCAATCTAATAAACTCTAATGAGATTTTGATTACATCTCATGAGCATTCATCATTGATCCTCACCTATCATGAGGTCAATCATCATCAATCTATCATTGATCCTCACCTATCATGAGGTCAATCATCATCATCCTATCATTGAATCTCACCTATCATGAGATCAATCATCATCTAATCTATCAACATCATCAAACAACATCAAATCAAATTTTGACGTGATCAAAAATTATAAAAACTAAGGAGTCTAATCTAGATTTCATCAATCTATCCTAGATGATCTAAAACAGTGTCTCAAAGCACCAAAAACATGGATGCGCCAAATAATTTCACCAATGCGCTATAAGAATATCTCTATGCACAAAATCACCATATGTGCCATCAAAATTTATCATTGCATCATTTCAATGCATCAATGTGCCAAATCATCCTATGCGCTAAACTTTTAACTATATGCACTATTACAGTGACTAGGTGCGCTATTTCATAAAATCAATGTGCTAAAACTTGTGATGCACTACAACATTAACCCTATGGACTAGAAAACTAACCTTATGCGCTAAAAATTTGGATGCACTATTACAGTCTACCGATGCACTACATCAGGTTCCCTATGTACTAAGCCGCTAAAAGCATATTTTAGACATGGAAAAAAGTGGGGAAAATGAAATACACAAATCACGAGGAGGTTTTTCATGGTAGGTACTAGAGGTCCATACGCTGTCAGGTAGTTGTGACATCACATACACTCAAATCGATGTGTCTAAATTGGAATCACCATCTTGCTCTAAGTTTCTCAAAATCACTCACTCTTTCAAATTTTCAAAATCAAAATGCACAAATTATTTCCTTTCCACCTCTTTTTACCTTTTAAATGGTGATTAAGTGGGAATTTAATGGGAGTGATTTATTTTCTTTTTCAAATGGGGCTAAATTAATCAATTCATCAAATTTGATAGGTTTTATATCATTTTTCGGGAGATAAATCATTGAAACAAACTAAAAAAATTTAAAATCATCAAAAAAATTGAGAATTCAAAAAAAAATCCTAAAAATTCACCAATTTATCTCCTGAGGGGGCATATATCTGTCATCACCCGAAAATCAATGTCTGGGGTATATCAAAAAAAAATTGTCAACATCACCAGCAAATTTTTCTTTGAAGCAATGTATAAACACATCACTTCAAAGAGGGGGAAAATGTATACACCTAAAATCGATAAGGATATCAATTAATTAAATACATGGTATTTAATTAATAAACCCTCTTAATTTGTCTACTTTAAATAAATTTAAAATTTTATTTATATGGCTCACTTTCTTGAATTCTTCCTAAAATCATTTTCTTCATGAATTAATTAAATAAACAAATCTAACTAATTTGTTTTATTTGATTAATTCCCTCTCATTAAATTTTAATTTCTAAATTCAATTTTGTCACATTTCTACATAACTCTCTAACCTCCTTCCACTTCATCATCCACATCATCAAGTGTCTCATGAATTTAAATAACTATAATGTTTAAATGGAATTATCCTCAACAAATTTGAAACAAACCTTGGACACTTGGCTCTTCCATCTCATTTATTATCTTCAACACTTGTCAAAGTGTTATATTAAAGGGAACACTCTCCATGAATACCTCTAACTTATTCATCCTCCACCATTCATCTTTCCAGTTGAAATATTGATCGTCGAATTTCACATCACAATATGCCTTGGAAATCTTATAAATACAACATCATTCTCTAGCATTTCATATCCCATCTTTGAGAAAACTTACTCTACAAAAATTATTTTAAGAGTATTTAGAGCATTTGAGCATTAGAGTATTCAACATTTAGCACAATAGAAGCATATTAAATTAGAAATCATGGCTTAGTTTATTAGCTACATTTCCATTATCACAGTAGTTTTACATGGAATTTGCATCATAGTCTTTAGCATCATTTCCCTTATCATATCATCATTATCATTTGCAGCATATCACATTAGTTTATCCTCATGTAGGGATAGGTTTCTTGCATCCTTCATCATTCCATTCATTTAGGTTGTCATTCTAACAGTCATAGTGCATACACAAAATCTAAGATCCAACATGATTTAAGGAATCCCTGGAGATAGGAAACAATGGAATGGTTTTAGGGATTGATTGTGTTTTGGATTCAATTAGTTCTATGATTCAATTCTCTAATATAATACGTTTCATTGAATGTGTGGTTTGAATGTGTAAATAAAAACACATATTTAGTATTGATTGTTCCTACATGATTAGTTTCTCATGATTCAAGGAAGTAGGATATTTACAATTATGTTTCCACTATATCTGATTGGGAAGATTAATTATAAGGAATATCAAACTTGTTTATTTAATCCCATTTTATAGAGTTTGTAGGCACCTTTGATGATAGCCACATCAATTTAGTTGTCAAATCATCCACATCTTTGGTTTTTGTTCTACATGAGCCTTCGCATGGAGAATTTGAGTAGATTTTAGAGATTTCACCATTGTCTTTGGATCTTTTCCATCATTTAAATACATTCATTATTCTCACATGGGAAGATGTCATGCACCTATCTATAGTTCATATTATTCTACAAGGAATAAATGTTGTTCAATATTTAGATATCACAGTCTACATTCTGCTACGAGCATCAATCAACATTACAAGTTTTATGATCTTATGGTGGATACATAGTCTCTCTTTTTCTCTCCTATGGGGGGAAATTTATTATACTTATTTGATAGAAGTATTCCTTGGGGGGTCATCATGATTTCTTCTTCTATCTTATTCACTTGTACATTTTATTTCATTACATCATTTCTCTTTTGGAGAGGGATTTTTATTTCCCATTAGGTTTTTCTCCTTTACTCCACTTTATGAGATATTTGTACATGAGTACCTAACATGGCCTCATAGTTGAGACTCATCATTAGTGCATACATTACTCCCTAAGTTTCACTCAAGGGATGTGTTAGTGTAAATAGTGTCTTTATCCATCTATATAGGATTTCACCTTTCTATCATTGACATTTCACAATCATAGATTAAGTTTACTTAGGTTTCTTTTACCTTTTTCTCACTTCATAACATTGAGACATGTGTACTCATCACTGGAGACACCTATCAATTCTTTCTCACACATTTCTCAAGTGATCTCAAAAGTGTTTCATCTTGGAAGGGTTAGTGAGTTGTTTACTCCTACCTTCCTTCCTCATCTACCTTACATATATATGAAAGGTTTCTCATTATATTTAAACACTCTTTATTTTATATTGATAGAAATAATATTGTTCTTATTTTATTCACTTGTGGAATTTTTTCCATGCTCTTTGATCCTAGCATTCTCCAACTGAGAGAAATCATGTTAGGATGATGTAAAACCATGAAAATATAACTAATGATTGATTAAGGATTGGTTATTCTGATTGATGCTATTATTAGATTTGATCACTTGGATGTACATGTTGGATGATTAAATATCACAAGGATGTAATGCAACAAAATGATGCATGGTTGGGATTATGGATGATGAGATAATGATAAAATATGTAATGGATGAGGAATACATGTTATCATATTAACTTCACTTGCAAGGAGAAACCTTTATTTTGATGTAGCACTTAACATTATGCATCATGATGTAATGTATCATGATGATGATGTACCATGTGCATATGGACTAATACACAAAAAAATAAGTTGCAAATAGAATAGTGTTCCAATGGAAATATTTTCATTGGCACACCATCATATGAAGGATGAGGGAAACCATGATAGTGTGATAGGTGGAGCACTAAGACTATAATCAAAAAATATATTAATAAATAAAAAGACAAATAAAATCAAAAAAGTGCATATAGTGTAGTGATTTAAGGAACGTGTTGTGATAGGCACGCCATCATATGAATGATGAATGAAATTGAGATGTTATGAGATGTGGAACACTAGGACTAGATGTAACAAACAAGAGAAAATAAAAAATATGAAAATAAAAAATCATCAAACAAAGACAATCAAGAAAATAATCAAAATCATGCAAAAAACATGTGTTGGTATCCAATGAAATGTTGATTCCATGATTGGATGAGATAGACGGTGGATGGAGGGTAAATGGGTAGATTCCATACAAGGATTGACTTATGAATCAATGTGATCATAAATGGTGATGAAAAGGTCATGCTTCAGTGGATATATGTGTTCCATTCCCTAAGAAATTTCAACAAGGGGGTGCCCAAAATTAATTGCAAAATACAGGAAAGGTTATGGAATAGAAATGGAATAAAATTATAGGGAAGGAAAATGGGTGGATGGGGGTCGAGGGATGAAAATGAGGGGAAATATTGGTAATTTTGAACAATATTACAAACGGGGATAACATGAGTAGGCAATATATACGTAGGGGATAGTGAAAATGTATGGAATATGATGGATGGGTAAGGGACTTGAGAAAATAATTTGAGGTAAAGGATATAATGATATTAATAAAATATAATGGTGGGAATAATATGAAAAGAAACATGCTCATAGACTAGAGTGTTTTCCTGATACACTTGATTCTTTTTTACTAGGTTTTCACCATGGTACTTTTCCAAGGTGCCACAAGGAGTGGTTTTCACCAATGGACAAACTTATTTTTCTTTACTATTTATATGATTTTTTGATTTTTTTTATATCTTATATGTTTGTATTTATTGTATTTTTTATAATATTGGTGCTAAATGGATTAATAATAGTTCTTGATATGGACAATGTTTATAGTCTCATATAGCTCATGACCTTTAGGAGTGGCTAGCTTAGGCTCTAGATCTGAACTTGGCAATAATGACATATGGACCCAACCAATTTGGATCAAAATTCCCTTTCTTCTCTCTATCTTAGGTGGTGTTCTTTGGTTTTCCTTAAGGACAAGGTATCAAATCTCAAACTCTCTAGTGTGGAGAAATTTTTTATATCCATGATGTAATGAATGTTGATTGATTTAAGGTGATTGAAATAAGTGAAATGATGTCCCTCAAAGATTTCTAGCTCATGCAAGCATGATTCTCAATAATCCTCTTCTGAGATGAGGTTACACAAAAAAACACACAAGGAGGGGAGCTAAATCTCTATTAGCAAGATTTATTTGGAACCATAGATAAGTGAATATAGAGTGGCACCAACAAGAGTGTGAATATAAGTATTGCAGGCCTAAAGGGCAAGATTAAGCCAAATGTGTCAATCACAACCAATGTCATTGATAGTTTTCTTAATGATTTTAATGATAGTTTTGTTGGATGCATTGACTTTATTGTTGCCTTACAGGTAATAGGGGGTGGATAATTTGTGCTTAATATGGAATTTCTCACATAAGGATTGCACTTCATGGTTTCTAAATTATTTTTCAATATTTGTGATAATGGTGAATGGTATGCCAAATAAAAAATGAGATGGATAAGAATGAATTTATAAATTTGGATATCATTTGGAACTACTTCAACCCACTTAGTGAAATATTAGGTAGTGATAATAATGAACTTATGACCACTGGAGGAGGTGGAATTAATCTTTTCAGTGAGATTAAGGCCCCATATAGAGAAGATTCATGGAGTGGTAATTGGTTGGAGGGATTATAAGGGTGCATAAACAAGATCCCCATGTTTTTCACAAGTAATAAATTTCCTTACATATTGACAAGCATTAGATTCTATGAAAGGCCAATAATATCATGTGTGAAGGAGATTCTTGACTAGGATCATTTTGTTCATATGAGCATCACAAATACTACTATGGACTTTCTGAAGTGCAAGGTTAGTCTCATCCGATTTGAGATATATAGGGAAAGTTTCATTACAACCCCTATGATAGAGTGTTCCACCAAGGATGGTATAACAATATGTGCATTTGATAAGGGATTTTTATTTGGTGGATGATATTTCAGGAGGGATTTTTTGGTTTTGGAGATAGAAAAAATGACATTATATAGGAGTGTTGGGAGCAAAAATGTTACATATCATATCAAAATTTGGAAGATCATAAGTAGGTATAAGAAGATTCTCTAAAAGGAAATAATACTCATGAGCTTCATCAGGCATATCTAGAAGAGATCCAATGGTGTCAATTGCATTAGCCTCTTTATTATTGATATGAGGAACTTGCTCAAAAAATACATCTAGGAAATACTACTTGAAACTATCATCCATGCATTAATAGGGCATTATTTTTTCATCCTTAGTAAGGAATTCATCATTGATTTTATTTACTACCAACTATGAATCTCCAAAAAATTATGTGTTGAATATTTCATTGAACTGCTAGTTTTAGACTAAATAACAATGCCTCATATTTTGCTATGTTGTTTGTGCAAGGAAAAGAAATGCAAAACTATTTAATAATGAAAGAATCTTGGGGGTGATAAAAATTATGTCAACACCCAATCCATGTAATGTAATGATCCATAAAAGTATAATGTACATGGATTGGATTCCTCAATGTGAAGGATGGATTTATCTATAAATTCTATGTTCAAAGGTTGAAATACTTGAAATGGGAGCCTTTGCTAACTGATCTACTATAACTTGAAATTTGATTTCATTTTGGTTGACATACTCAATATCAAAATCACTAAGGATAATGACCCACTTTTCCATTCGACCAGTAAGGGTTGCTTTGGATAATAAATATTCAATGGGTCAAATTTGGCAATCAAATGAGTGGTAGAATTAAGCATGTAATGATGAAGTTTTGGTTTAGAAAATACTATTGCAAGACAAGCTTTCTCCATAGATGAGTAAATGAGTTCACATCCAACCAATATTTTTTTAAGGTAATAGATGGAATTTTCTCTCCCTTAATCATTGTGTTGAGCTAAAAGGGAACCTAAGGCATATTGTGTAACTGAGATGTATAATAAAAATTCCTATTTGGAATAGGTGTCACCAAAACTAGAGAATTGGCTAGGTACTCCTTGATTTGATCAAATGTTATTTAGCATGACTCATCTCACTCAAAGGTGACATATTTTAAAAGTAGATATGAAATTGAGTGCCACTTATATGTTAATTGGGAAATGAATTGTTTGATATCCTAGAGTTTCCTTGTAGACTATGTAGTTGTGTGAGGTTTCTAGGAGGTGGCATATCTATTATTTTAATTTTACTTTAGCTAGGTCTACCTCTATGCCATGTATAGAAACAATGAACCTAGGGATTTTTCCTCATGTGACTCCAAAAACATATTTATTGGGATTTCATCTGACTTTATCCTCTTTGAGCCTCTAAAAGATGTGGCACAAGATGACTAGGTGATTTTCTTTGAATTTTAACTTTCCTAGGATGCCATCCACATAATCTTCAACAATATTATGTAGCATATCATAGAATAATACAATCATGGAACTTTGATGTGACACCAATATTTTTGAGACCAAATGGCATGAATTTATAAAAAAAATTACCCCGTGCGGTGATAAATGTTCTCTAATGTTGGTCTTCAAGTGTTATTTGAATGTGAATCAATATTTGGAAGTGGAAAATAATCTTTGGGGAAATCCTTGTTAATATATCTAAAATTTATGCATGTGTTTATTCCTTTGGTTGACTTTATTATAGGTACTATATTAGAAACTCACTCTAGATAGTTAATAGGCTGAATGAATCCAACATATAGCAACTTCTAAAGTTCTTCCTCTACTAAAAGGGCCACTTTAGGATGCATTTTTCTTAGCTTTTGTTAAAATTGTTAGCATTAGGTTTTACCACAATGTGATCAACAACCAAATAAGGGTATAATCCAAGCATGTTAGTGTAGGACAAAAGAAATATATCTAGATAATCTCTAAGCATTGTAGAGATGTTTATGATTAACTTAGGATCTAAAGTAGCTACAATCTATGTCAACTTACATGTTTTTAACCCAAATTTATATCTATGGCTTCATCATTAAGGAGTGGTTACCCATATTGAAGTGAATTAGGAGCTAATAAAAGGTGAAGTTAACTATCAAAGGATGTATCTGTATGTTTTTATGGTTCCTATAAAATACCTTCTTGTTCTCTAAGTTATTCTAATGAACTCAATAGGATTTGGAAACCTTTCTTACGATATCTTAATAGAATATGCGTACAAGATTACATAAGTTTTGGAATTACCTCATCATTTTGAAACACAAACAAATCAAAAGGAGTATGTTGGTCCAATTTAATGAGTTTGGGGCATTTGAAAGGAATATGAATGACACTTACATATTTATCATCAAGATAGGAAGAGGTGTACCAAGTGTGACATAGATAAAATGACTCTACAAGAAAGATTGTTAAATCTAATATAAACATGCCTTAATCTAAATAAAACAAGTAAGAACAAATTAAGTAAAATAAACAATACATAAAGCAATATGAAACAATCTCACTGAATATTAGTCCACCTCTTCGAATTATCTTGATTGTCCTTCTCCATTTTTCCCTATGTAGTATAATTTCTCTCATATTTTCATAAGTGTGCAAGAATAGCCTTTATGTATGTGATTATCAAAAAATATCGAAGATTAACAAGTCTCTTCCAAAAGTATTGATTTTGGGAGGAGGAATAATGAAAAATGCCAGGTCAATTTATAGAAAGCTAGTTTTCAAACGATCGGATCAAATTCAAAAGAGAGATCAATGGTCGAGATTATTGAATGCCATGCGATTGAGATTTGTGTCACTTAGAACGTGAGTTGGAAAAGGTCTATAGGATAAAGATTAAATTAAATACTAATTTAATATGGTGTTAAGTCTATTCAAAAATAGATCTAAACATGCATTAATCTAAATCAAACAACTAAGAACAAAGTAAATAAACTAAACAATAAATAAAGCAATATGAAACAATCTCACCGAATATTAGTCCTCTTCGAATTATCTTGATTGTCCTTCTCCATTTTGCCTTCTATAGTATAATTTCCCTCATATTTTCATAAGTGTGCAAGTAAAGCCTTGATGTGTGTGATTATAGAAAAATATTGAAGATTAACAAGTCTTCCAAAATTATTGATTTTGGGAGGAGGAATAACGACAAATGCCAAGCTAATTTATAGAAAGTTGGTTTTCGAATGATCGGCTCATATTTGAAAGAGAGATCAACAATCGAGATTATTGAATTCCGTGCAATTGAGATTTGTGTCAGTTAGAATGTGAGTTGGAAAAGGTTTGCAGGATAAAGATTAAATTAAATAATAATTTAATCTAGTGTTAAGAATATTCAAAAATAGACTGAATAGACATTAAGATTAAATAAATGATTTAATCTTTAGTTGAAAGTCTTTGAAAATAGAAGAGTTAGACTTTGAATGAAAAGGATAATATGTGCATGTACACATGAATTAATTAAATAAATAAAGATATTTAATTAATAAATATGTGCATGTAGGAGAATTAGAATGACTGATCAAGAAAAAGAGTCTCTTCGTAGAGATAATCACACATCGAATCAAGAGATAGTTGATTGCTTTAAATAGATCTCGAATCAGATGGTGAGTAAATAATTAGTTAAGTAGGTGATAGAAATGAAATGAAATGAAAGATTTTAATTACATCCACAAGGCCACAATAGCCTATGGGACCCAGGAAGAACACAAGACCGCAACCAAACAAAGGGAGACCCTAAACAATTTGAGTTCTTCACTCGAGGTCAACCCTACCACGGTGAATTTTGATGATGTATTTTGTTGATTTGGCCAACCTTTCCTCCTCTAATAGGGTATTTAAATTATCAACTTGTAAGGTGTCCACATAGCTGGCCCGAATATCATTATACGCTGAGCACTCCATAACAAAATGTCATTCTGTCTCCACCAATCCTATGTCGCAAAATCGACATATTCTTTCTTCCCACTCTTCTTTAGGAACCAACCATCTACCTATTTCACATCTAAGATGATGTGAGCTAGTTCAGAGCTGGGCTATCAACATCTTTGCTCTCCATTTAATATTTGCTCCTATATAGGCCTTTTCTTCATGGTCCCCCTTGGGGTTAAATTCTTTGATATAGTAGTCTTTCTTTCATCCTAATTGTTTTGTCCATATAGAATTTTTGAATTTTTGCTTCACATATTTTTTTATTTCTTCATTTGTACTTGGACAATCTTGCATTTTCACACCTCACTTTTCCATCCACTTTTTGTTTTGTTTCATCCAAGTATTCTTTCTTCTATCCAACTTTTCTTCTACAATCAATTTAGGCCAATGGTGGTTCTTCATATTTTGCACCTTTTTTAGGTAACTTAGTAACCTAATCATTGTGAAAGCCTCCAAGGGGAAGGTGCTTGTCTCTGCTAATAAAATCTCATAAGGTATTGCAGTTTTGAGTTTAAGGTTGCTAAAAATTAGATGCTTTTGAATTCTTTCCACTTGCCTCCATTTCTGATATGACATGCTGCTGCCCCAAATTTTGCACCCATATAAAACCACTGGGGTCACAAGTAAGCCAAACAATGTCCTCTTGGTTTTCCAATCCCATAATTTAGCATTTCTACATCTATTTTGTAGAGAGTAAAGCACTTACCAACCCCCCTGGATCCTTTTCTCTCTACAAGTTTACCAACTGAGCTTGTGGTGAAATTCTAGCCCTAAGTATTTGTAAACATCAAAAAAATTCAATGGATTTCCTTTGAAGATAAAGCTAATTTGATTTTTTTTCCTTCGTAAAGAGAAGATCATTATTTTAGTTCTACTAGTGTTCACTTGCATCCCAAATTTTTAATAAAAATATTAGAGAGCTTTCAAATGTTTTCTAAGTTCATGTGTTGACTTAGCGATTAGAATGAGATCATCGACATACAAGAGAAAATTTATAACATAATTGACCAATTTAATACCTTCCCCACCCACATTTTCTAACCACTCTTCCATCTTGTCAATGTAACGCCCAAATAGCATCGAGGAAAGTGGGCACCCTTGCTTGACCCCAATGTCATTGCCAAAGCACTCAGACATACCTTCGTTTGTTCTAATTTTAGCTCTAACCACTTCATATAGCCTATGAACAACAGCCCTAGGCACCTTCAAAACTCCCAATTCCTCCATTCTAATCCATAACTTGTCTCGTGGCATAATGTCAAAGGCTATTTTAAAGTCAACAAAGCAGCAAAAGGCCTCCTCCCCTTGCACGTTCCATATTTTTTCAATCAAAAATCTAAGAGTAATACCATGGTCAATAGTGGAGTGTTTCTTTCTAAAACCAACCTGACCCTCTGCTCTTTTTCCCTCTTTCTCGGCCCAACAACTAATTTTGCGCTCAACCATGCTTCTAAAAAGTTTTCCTAGAAGTGGATTAATCATAATAGTCTAGTAGTTTGAAGGGGGTTATTTATGTCCTCATTTTTTATAAGGGAATAACAATGCTAGTTTTCCACCCTTCCAAAAATCCCTCTTGGATAACCTTGTTGAAGATGCCCTTGATGCAAGGTGCAAGGACCTGAATGCCCCATTTTAAGAATTTAGCTTGCAGCCTATCAATATCTTGTGCTTTTCCCCCAGCCAACCTTTTTATGCCTTGATTGATGTCATCGATGGTAAAAATTCTAGAGGTAGCCTTGATTGAAGTAGGTCTATGTTTATCTTGTTCCCACTCATACAGTACCTTTGCATATTCTAGCCATTGAGATTGTGTGATATTGTTTTCCACTTGTTTTCCTTTTTGTTGTAGCTCCTTCCAAAATTTCTAGGGGTTGCTCTTTCCAAGGGCAATCAGCTCTAGCCTTCTAGTGCTCACATATTTTTCTTTTTTGTTATGTATCATATTTTTGTATTCTTTCTTGTTTTCAGTGGTCCTTCCACCCTCATGAAGTTTTATTTTTGTTATCTTGCACTCTTCATCAAACCATGGGTTTGTTGGAAAAGTAGTTGTAATTTCCTTCTTAGGCCTAGCCCTCTTACACTCATTTAAAGCCTTGTGAACAATGGGGATCAGCATGCCCTTGTTTATAGTATGTTACTCTATGTTGGTTACATTCCTTTCATAATCTCTGAAAATCCTTTTGAGTGCAGCCTTGAAGACCTTTTGATTGTCACGGTTCATGATGATTCTACCTTGCGAAGGCACTTTCTTTTTGCTGATATGAATTTTCCCTCCCTAGTGCACGTCAATGTGGGTGTCAAGATTTACATATATTGGATTATGGTATGATTTCAGCTCTAAAGGACACTTTCCAATCACAAGATTCTTTATCTTTGATGTGTAAATGTGTGAGAAAATAACATAATCAACCACACTTTTCCCATTGTAAGTTTTGCAAGTGATCTTGTCAGAGTTTCACCATGTCCTCATACCATTGCAAATGACCAAGTTAAATAGAATACATAGTCCCAATAATTGAGCCCAGAAGTGCATGAAATTGTTCTTATTATCTTGGGAATTCCTTTCCCACATATGCTAGCCCGCTTCCTCTAACCATAGCAGATCACATTTCTCCCTATCTTATCTTTTCAATTTGAGAGCTTGTATGTTTTTTGTTCTTGCGTTAAAATCCCCTATTAAAATAACCTCTCCCATGCCATTATAGACCAAAATATTTTTTTTAGAGTATAAAAAGGGTCCTCACGATCAAGGTTCCTTTTCTTGTAGGATTTGGAGCCTTTTGGAGTGAAGTAGCAGGTTGCCACACTTATGACAATCTAATTTTCTATTTTTTTAAACCATACATATTGTTTGTTTGGGTCTTCTTTCTCAATTTGGATGCTATTGCACCATGATTCTTTGATTAGGATTGCAACTCCACTGTGTCCTTTGCCACTATCAGTTCTCTCATTCCAAATGGAATTTTTTTAATATCCTTCAAAATATGGGATCTTACAGCCATCATGATCATTTGTCTCCATAAGAATGATGATGTCCTTTCCATCCGCTATGGACCCTAAACCAGGTCCTCTTCTCCATGGGTAACCTCTGCAATTCCAACTTACCATTGACAACTGATCCTCGTGGGCCCCGAGTTCCTATTTTTGGTTTGTAATTTTCTCACTTACTTGAGCTTTCCCATTTTTTAACCAAGCCCATTTTCCTTCGTTCCTTGTTGCCTTTACTTTTTCCCACTCTTTATGCCTTGCTTCTTGTTGTACTATTGTTAAGTCTTCATCAAGGTATTTTTGTGTACCCTTAAGGAACCTCTTGTTCCTTGACAGCTTGTTCTTATCTTCAATGTTCTCCAAAGTGACCCTTACATGCCTACTCTTTCCATCCTTCACCCATTTCCCAATTTTGTTTGCTTGCTAAATGACTCCTATCCATTGTAACTCGTCCTTGAAAAAATATTTTGTTAGCTCTTTTGTGATTTCTTTCTCCCCATAGTCCTTTAGCCCTTTAATAATGACATTTACAGCCCTAATATTTTTTTCATTCTCTTCTCTTATCTACCTTCAAACCTAATTTTCTATGAGGTTCCTGTTTGTGTCTGAGAGACCTTTCACTATATGATCCCAGCTTTTGGCCTCCTCTAATTGGTTTTTTAGTTGGTTTTCTTTTATCTTCACGCTGTCCAAAACTGATTGTATCTCTTTTATCTGCATGTTGTTGCTTTCATCTACCTCTCTTGATATGACTTTGACTATTGTGGCACTTTGTGCTATAACTCGCCTTATCGAAATCAATTCTTGCTCTCCTTTTGACATGGATATTTGAAGGTTATTTATTTCTTCTTTGAGAAACTTGTTCTCCCTTGATAATTGCCAATTGGCATCCATGATCTCCTTCATTTTACTGTCTTCATATATCCTCCTTGCCTCTAATGATTGGAGCCTCTTTTTCATGGCCATTAGCTCATTGACATACAATTCAAAGGACCACAATAAAGGTGTTGTAGTGGCACTATATGAATTAGAAATATTACCCTCACCTCCTCCTACCTTGCTTGTTGGAATGTTTACCTCTTCGGGTTGGTTCATGACTGAGATTGAGTGAGTTGTTGGGTACACTTTCTCATTCACTACAAATTCCACTTTTTGAGCTTGTTGGAAATCAATAGTGTTTGATAAACATTTATGTTCTAGCCTTGGATGAATTACAGTGAAGTTCCCTCTCTTTGCCAACTTTACTTTTTGAATTTGCCTATGCTTTAAAATCCATCTTTACTGTTTTGCATTTACATACACACAACCCTCCCCTGCGTTTGACTGGCCAACTCTTTTTATGAAAATTTTTTATTTAATTCAACATTCAAAATTTAAGGATTTAATTAAATAAATAATGATTTATTTAATTAACATTCGAAAAGGCTAATTGAATAATTAAATAATTTGAAAATAATATTTAATTATAGTCAAAATACGATAAAAGGTAAATTAAATAATAAATTATTTAATTTAGAAAGATAATTAATTAATTAGTGACGTAATTAAATAAATAAGATTTATTTAATTAATCAAAGTTGAATAAGGGTCATAATGAATTAATTAAATAATTAAAGGCTATTTAATTAATAGAAGAAAGATGCATATATGAAATAATTAAATAATTAACATTATTTAATCATGACCATGGACATTAGAAAATTATGTCAAAAGTGGTACTCATAGGCCTAGACCAATTTTCAGTGTATATAGTTTGCCCCTCTTTGATACAATGTAGTATATCATGTTGTGTCAAAGAAAATTAATCAAAAATATGCCCTAGTGAAAAGGAGAATGACAAGTAGGTAGTGGTACGCCCCCCTCGAGAGGATAGGTAGGTTCAAAGAACATGAGTGTGCTCTCAACATAGATGAGAGAACTAGAAGATGAAGGAAAAAAGGATAGATGAACATGGATAAGGGTGGTGAATATGTAGAAAAGAAGAAATGTTAGAGTGAAAAATATGAATAGTAGCATAGAGGACATGGATGTTAATATTAGAAATGGAAGTTAGAAGAATCTCAGAATCTTTAATACTTTGCCAAATACAAACTAAGCTTTGCATTAAATCATCATTGGGTGGTACATAACATAAATGGATAATAAACACCATGATATGAGATAGACCAAGGTGTACAAAGTCATCCACTTCCAAAAAATAGATAGTCACAGACAAGGATTGTTGTAACTCATACTAAGGGAAAGATTGCCCCAATATTTTTATCCAGACAAACTACAGATAGAAAAAAAAGAAAAGATAGGTCATGAGATGTCATTTCTCCTCTAAATCTTTCATGGGACATCCTCGAGGAAACTAGTAATGTGACTCAAAATCCAAAGTTTAAAATAATTAACAGACAGCAGTCAAAGAAAAAAGAATCCTGAGACATCCTTGCTTCTCTCAATCCTTCAAGGGGCATCCTTGAGAAAGCTAGTAACTGGACTCATGGACAAATCTATGAAAAGATAAGACAAAATAAGTTATAAAGTCATAAATCCAATAAAAGTATTTGTCAAAACTTGATCTTGTGTAATTGTTTGATGTTTGAAAAAGCCGGATGTGAGGGATGACACATACCATATAAGACATTGAGTTTATTTTCAACCTTTATGACTATCTATGTAAGGCATGACAAAGCCTAGTTTCAGAATGACACGTGTCATATAAGACATTTGAGCCTGATGTCGTTGATGCGACAAACTACATGAGGCTATGACAATTGACAATGTTCATTGTCAAGAAAGACAAATCTTGCTTAAGACATAAGTTGACCATTCTAAAAATATGTTTGATTTTGACTTGATGACGGTTTTGACATGTTTTCCTTGTTGATGCATGACTTTTTTCGATGCCTCAATTGTTATGAGTGTGTGTGTTGACTTGATACAATGTACCCTAAAGGAATGACCCGGTGCAGCCTTGGGGGCTCATTGATTGATGGCCTTTCCTACGTTGTACATGCAAATACTTCATAGTTTGACATGAACAGTGAGTTTGACATGTACAAAGAATAATTCATGATTTTATCTGTGTGATACATGACAAACCTAGACAGATAGACCTAATGCCTCAGGGGCACATCGATAGATGGCCTTGCCTACGTCTAGTCATAGAGGCAACGTAGTTCAACTATGTCTATGACTGACTTAACACAACTGAATCTGACTCTATTTTTGGGATTTTTGACATGTTTTTTATTTTTTTGTCTTTTTGGATTTTTTTTATGTTTTTGGAATTTTTTTCAAGACATTTTATAATGTTTTATATCTTTTTTCAGGACATTTTCTGATGATGGAATGTTATGTACAAGGTCCAAATGATGCAGATCAAGGATTTTCCCCCACTCAGGAATAAGACATACAAGATAGAGTGGGGAGACAAAGTGGACTTGATTTCAATCGTTCCACGTAATGGATAAGACAAATATTTATTATGGGTGATGGTGAAAAAGTCTAATTGGAATGATGGTAGACAAAGGAGCGGAGTCAACTACACATGGCACCTATTTACCAAGTTTTCACCATGTTACATATCCATAGCGCCATTGGATGGATTATTTCTCTTTACTATTTTATTGATTTTTCAATTTTTTTGGTGTTACAAATACACCTGTTTGGCAGGTTTTCATCAAGGTAACATTTTTTTGTTTTTCTACTTTTTTTGTATTTTTAAGATTAAGACATGGTTCTCAGAAGCTATGCATAGAATCTCTTCATATGAAGGCTATTGATCGGTGACAAACCTGGTTCTCCTTTAGGGGTTGAAATTTGATATGCTCTTGATTTAAAGGCTTTTGTAACAATATAAGGCCCTAACCAGTTAGGTTCAAACTTACCTAGTTTTTCTCTTTTTGTCTAATTCTTAGGATTTTCCATCAAGACCAAGTCACCAATGTCAAATTTTTGATTCAAAACTTTCCTATTATAGTTTCGATGAAGACATTTTTGATATGCTTGAAGATGATCTAATGCCTTTTGTCTTCGTTCATCTAAGAATTCTAACTCATGCAATCTAGATACACGATACTCTTCATTGTCAATATGACCTTTCAAGGATACCCTTAGGGAAGGAATTTCAACCTCAATAGGTAAGATAGCTTCATAACCAAATACCATGGAATATGGAGTGGCATCAATGGGTGTACAGATGCTTGTGTGATAGGCCCATAGACAGGATTAAGTTATAGATGCCAGTCACGACTAGTGTCATTGACAGTATTTTTGAGGATTCTAATAATGATTTTATTAGATGCCTCTAATTGGTCATTACCTTGTGGATAATATGGAGTGGAAAAATGGTGTTGGATGTGGAATTATTTATAGAGATGGTAGACTTCTTAGTTTTTGAATGGACAACCATTATCTATAATGATAGATTGAGGTTCACCATACCGAAAAATGATATAGTTTAGAATAAACTTGGATATTTTTGTGTCGATGATGTATGTCATGGGAATAGCCTCGATCCATTTGGTGAAGTGTTTGGTGGTGGTTATGATGAATTTACAACCATTGAATGATGGAGGGTGTATCTTACCTATGAGGGCAAGTCCCCATTGGACAAAGGGCCACGGTGAAGTAATCGGACGGAGCTCCTATGTTGGCACGTGTATCAAATCTTCGTGTATCTGACACTATCGACATTTCTTGACAAAGATATATGAGTCCTTTTCCATAGTAGGCCAATAATAACCTTATCTCATAATCTTGTGGGCTAAGGTAGGACCACTAGAATGGGATCCACATATACCCTTGTGTATTGCTCGCAAGGTTGCTTGTGCTTCTTCAGCATCAATACATCTCATCAAGGTGTTATCTAAGGTACGTCTATATAGGGTATCTTTGATGATGGTGTATTTGGTAGACCTATAGATAAAGGTTCTACTTTGGCTTTTTGAAAGGTCCAAAGGTAGGATTTGGGCATTTAAATAGTTGTATGTCCTTGTACCAAGGGGAAGTAGGACCAAAAATCATACACACCATCGTAGAATCAAGGACATCATAGGTAGGGAGCAAAAACATTTTGACCAAAAACTCAAATTAAGGCACATTGCTAGGAATATCCAATAAGGAACCCATGGTTTCCATAGCATTTGCTACCCTATTCTGAATGCGTGGTATTTGTTGAAAAGTGATGTCATCAAAGTACTGCTTCAAACTATTGGCCATGTTCTTGTAGACAGAAATTTTCTCATCTTTAGTTTCATACTCATCATTAAATTTTCAAACTAATAGTTGAGAATCTTCATAAACATGTAAACTCTTGATCTTCCATTGGGTTGATATTCTTAGTCCTATCACTAGGGCTTCATATTCCACTATGTTGTTGGTGCAAGGGAAAGCAATCTTGAATGATTTAGGAATAGTATTGCCTTGAGGTGTAACAAATAGTATGCTTTCTCCTGAACCAAAATTAGTGCATGACCCGTCCAAGTATAATTTCCATGTGGTTATAGTTTCAACTTTGAAGATAAATTCATCAAGAAAATCTACCACTAAAGGATGGTCTTCCCTAATTGGTGCATCTACTAATTGATCTGAAATTACTTTCCCTTTTATATCTTTCATTTCCACATACTGGATGTCATATTCACTAAGTATCATCACCCATTTAGCCAATCAACCTATTAATGTTGCTTTACTTAGGAGATATTTTAGAGGATTTATTTTTGTGACCAACATAGTTTGGCGATTTAGCATATAGTTTCTAAGTTTTTGAGTATCAAAGACTACCACAAGACAGGCATGTTGTATGTTACTGTAGTTCAATTCATATCCCACCAAATTATGATTTATGTAGTACACTTCCCTTTCATGACCTTGATCATCATTTTATGTGAGTAGGGCTCCTAGTGCTGACTGAGTTTCTGAAATATAAAGTATCAAAGGTATGTCATTTGTAGGTGACATTAACATAGGCGGTGTAAGCAGATAATCCTTGATTTTTTGGAAAGATTCTTGGCATTTGGGTGTTCATGCAAATGGTACCCCCTTAAATGTTGGAACGGATGTATCTTATCTACTAACTGTACTACAAAGTGTTTGATAGACTGTAATATCCCTTGTAGTGTTCTTAGTTGACCGATACTAACTGGTGTAGGCATGTCCATTATAGCTCTTACTTTTGAAGGGTCCACCTCAATACCTCTTCTAGAAATGATGTATCCTAGAATTTTTCCTGATTTAATGCCAAAGACACATTTTTTGGGATTCAGTCTTTGGAATATCTTATCAAGTACTTTCAAATGATCAGCTCTTGTCAATGATTTGGCTATTATATCATTGACATAATCATCCATGAGAGTATGTACAAGGTTATGGAAAATAGTCGTCATTTCACATTAATATGTAGCTCCAGCATTTTTGAGCCCAAAAGGCATAACATTCCAATAGTATGTTCCCCATGGACATGTGAAAGGTGTCTTGTGTTGGTTCTTAGTAGAAATTTTGATCTGATTATACCTAGAGAAACCATCCATGAGGGATAGCATCTCATATCCCATTGTAAGGTCCACTATCATTTCAATGTTGGGCAAAGGGAAATCATCCTTAGGACATGCCTTATTGATATCTCTAAAGTCTATACAAATGTGGATGCCCCCAAAGGGTTTGGTTACTAGGACCAAATTAGAAATCTAGTCTACATAGTCTATGGACCTAATGAATCCAACATCCAATAGCTTCTTAAGTTCAACTTTGACTAGTGAAGTGATTTGTGGATGCATTTTCCTTAACTTTTGTTTGGCTAGCTTAACACCTGGTGTAATGTTAAATGATGCAATATAAGGTTTGGATCCAGCCCAAGCATGTCATCATATGACCATGCAAATTTTATATGTCTCTTTGTGAATAATTCTCAAAACTCTTGTTGCTCTGTCTCTGTCAAATATGTTGCAAAGTATATTACCTGTGGGTTTTCTTCAATGTTTATGTTGATCTCAACAGACTCTTCTACTAACATTGGTGATATTTCCTGAGCAACTGGGAGAATATTCAAACCTCCATCCTTGGGTGCCTCATATAGGTTTTCACCCTTGGATACGTCCTTTATTTTTATTATTTCTTCGTCCAAAGGCACCTTTCAGTTTTCACCTAGGGACTTGTCATTTTCATCATTTTCATTTTTTTTCTTTTTCTTTTCATTTTTGCGATTGGAGGTGTGAACAGACTCCCTAAAATATTCCATGTTATCCAATTCAATGGTAAAGCCATCTTTATGATCACCTCTAGGTATGCCTTCTCTAAGTCCCATGAACTCAGCTATTGCTTTGTCATTCTCGAATATGTCTAAGATGGGTGTACCTTGTTGATCCCAATCGATAAGTTGGGGATATACGAGGGGAAATTCATCATCGGAGTTATCGAATGTGGAGGTTGACAAGGTGAGGATAGAGTGCTTGACATGGTCACTAAAGTTTTGGAGTAACTCCTTTTTGTTCTTTTTCCTTTGGACAGGTAAACTCTGGTGCGGGACTACTATAAGGGCTAAGTTGTCAAAAGATGGTTCATTAGGCACCTAAGATTCATGATCAAGGGTTTCCCAATAATAAATTTTAAGCCATTCTTCTTTAGACAAGGACTTTTTAGGACGGGGGCTAGATGGAATTGGTGTGGGTTGTAGCATTTTATCAAGTTTTCCAAATAGCCTATTTAGGTCCATTATGCTAGTGGAGGAAAGGGAATCCCATTCATATTCACTTGAGTTGAGGGAGTCATCATAAATTGGGTCTAATGGTTCATGGGATATCTGGATGTCTTATGAAGCACTTACTTCCTCTTGTAATGATGATGAAGTACTAGGAATACAAATTCTAATTGGTTGAAACCCTATCCCTAGGCCTTTTGGTTGTGGTGAGACAATGATTGGCTCAGTTCTTCCATTCTATTGCAATCCTAAACCACTATGCCCATCATATCATTTTCTTTGCATGATCATGAAGCCTTTTCCATATTAATCCTTAGATATCTGTATAGACAGTGGGGGGTTTTCATTTTCTTCAGTATACAACTAGGAGGTGACATCTTCTTGGTCTACGGCCTCTTGACTTAACTCTCCCCATTTTGTAAATTTCATTGTAGGAGGGACATGGAACATGACTATTGATTGTCTCATATATGTTGTGGGTAGACCATATGACTTAGGAGGAACCATTTGACTGACACAATAGGATTCTTTCATGTTGTATTCTCCATAGCCCTTATCTTGGATCTTGACCTTAGGAGTGGATGATGGTGTTTGTGATGTAATGGACTTGGTAAGAGTTCATGGATCAAGATACAAGGATAAGGTGGAGGATGAAGCCTCTTGATTGATTGGGACCTATCTTTGTGTAATTTTGCATAGGATTGTGCAATATTGGAAAGGATTTGGATCACCATCAATGGTGACCTCTGTACCATTGTACGGGAATTTAAAACACTGATGATATGTGGAAGGGATGGTTTTCATGGCATGTATCCAAGGTCTACACAACAAAAGGTTGTAGGGAAGGGTGAGATCCAACACTTGGAAACTAGTGTCCATAATTGCAAGGCCAATCTTGATAGGGAGTGTGACAACTCCTTTAGATGATCTTTCCTCATCATCATATGCCTTAATGACTATAATCTTACTGGTTTCCACACATACTTTTTAGAAACCTAATGCCTTAACCAATTTCAAGGTACAAAGTTTCAACCTTGCTCCTTCGTCTACCAAGACTCGTCTGACTTTGGTTTGATGGACAAGAACTTCAAGGTGTAGTGGGTCATTATGATTGGTCTTCTCAGTTGAATAATCTTGCTAAGAGAATGTAGCATGATGGCAATTGGTTAAGTATCCTACCATTTCTTTGAAATGATTGACATCTAAGTTGGTAGGGACAGTTGTGCTATGCAAGGCTTTATCGAGAATGGCTCAATGATCAAGTGATAGGGTCAATAGTTCCAATATGGATATATGTGTTGGGGTATTCCCCAACTATTCAAGTAAGTTATACTTAGGCTTGGAAGACTATGGTGGTGGCTCTGATGAAGAACTTGGAAGGGTTATCTTGGTTTTACATGTATTGACAGCACATTCAAGATGCTTCTTTATGGTAGTAGTACTGATATTTTCATCAGCAGCCTCGGATATGATTGATGATAGTACCTGGTTTATAATCATACTTAGCACTATTATAATTGGCCAAGGTATTATTCTTAGTTCTTGAATTGGAGGCCTTTCCTTTCCCATGGTCATGTAGTGGATCTGTGAAGACCTTGTGATCATTATTCTTGGTATGTTTCTACCCATTGACTTTTATGGTTGTCTTCAACAAAATCTTGTATGATTTTTTTTAGTTGTTGGCATTGTTGTAGGTTGTGTCCCTTTGTCTCATGGTATTCACAATAGGTGTTATCATCCCACAATAAGGGTTTAATCTATCCAAGATCATATTGTTTTGGTTCTAGAGGTTTTAGGAGATTATGTTTAATCAGTTCTTTGATAATTGTCTCAATTGGTTCCCCCAAAGGGGTAAATTCACATTTAGGAAATCTCCTCTATGGTTGTTGTTGTTGTGAATTTTGGACAAAGTTGGTTGTTTGATCTGGATTATTGTTTATGTCCTAATTGGATTTTTTACCTCTAAGTGTGATGAAAGGTCCTGCATGTAGGGTCTTAGCATCAACAATAATATCATTTATCACATTTTTGTTCCTAGACCAAAATTTATTTCTATCATTGGGAGCATTTTTATGTTGAACAACTGGGTTCCTACCTGGTATCATAATGTATCCTCTGTCAATAAGGCCTTTTTCAAGTATGATGCTTTTTTGCACCAAGTCTAGGAATGAGGTACAAAAATGTACTCTTAAGTCAATTCTCAGCTTCGGATGAATATTTTCAAGGAATATCATGACTTTTTGTTTTTTTGGTATCTCAACTGGACATCGGCTAGCCAAAATTCTCCATCTCTAAAAGAAAGTGGTGAAAGTTTCACCTTCTTCTTGTGTAGTGTAACATAAGGTAGATATCATTATTTCATTATCTATATTGAAGGAAAAAAAATCATCAAACTTCTCATCTAATTCACCCCATGATCTTATGACGTATGGTAGTTTAGAGAACCATTCCAATGCTATCTCAACAAGGGTTCACGGAAAGAGTCTCATTAAATATGTGACGTCATACGAGATGTCCATGCATGTTGTAGAAAATTATCTAATGTGTTCCAAAGGATTCCTCTTCCCATTATACTTAGGAAAATTAGGTATAATGTATATGTATGGGAAGGGTATCATGTATAGCGCTTTGTCAAAAGGACATGGACATAAATCTTGTGTTGAGATAGTTCGTTTGCCTAACATAGACATACTATCCATTTGTTGTTGAAATATTTGCATTTGATTTTGCAGAACATCTACCTGTGTCAAGGACATGTTGTTTTGTTGTTAGGATCAATGTAAGTGATTTGAAATGCTATGTTTTGTGATGGATTGTAATTTGGTGAGGGTATATATCATGTTTGAATTTTTTGATTCAGTGTAGGGATATATCTTGTCAAAATGTTTTGATTTGACATAGGAATATTTCCTGTCATAATATTTTGATTCGGTATAGGAATATTTCTTGTTAGAATGTTTTTTGTAACCCCTGTTTGTGGAATGGCAGTATGTGGTATATTTTTGTTCGTGCCAAATTTGGATCTTTTACCAGTACTGTTTGTGCCAAAGGGGTTTGATGAAGATGCTCCCATAGTGAATTGTAAACCTTACGTTATGTTGAACGGGGTTGTGTTTACAATTGATGATGTTTGAGTAGGTATGCCAGTTGGTATTGTTGTGATAATTTGAGGAACAGAGACACTTGACATCATGGTTTGTATTGGTTGAGTAGATTTTATTTTCAAAGTGTGTGTCAAATCTTGGTGGTAGTGTGGCACCTTCTACTATCAACTTTGCTAGATATATTTGGGGATCATTTTCCAAACACTCATCCATAAAGGATGAAAACTTAGGATCTTGTACAGTAGCATCTATGTCTTTAGTGAAGATATTTCCATGTGTGTCTCTAGTGACGTGTTTTTCAAGAAAAATTTTGTGTGGTCTCTCTTTTCCTGATGATTGGTTTTCAAAAGAATTGATAAACTCGTTGGGGTCTAGAATTTATCTTTGTTTCTTCTTAGCCCTTTTTTCAACCATGAAAATGTTGGTCAAAAGGGAAAATGCAAAACTATGTCTAAAAACTGATATGCTCTATTTGTATGTTTTTGGGATTTTCTGAATGTAAAAGATGTCACTAAAATCAAGGATTTCTAATACGACATATACTAGGATGACATACGGTAGGATGGATTATATCTAAAAAATTTGAGTAGACTATGTCAGTAAATGATTCTAAGTGGGTTTAACCTACCACCTATGGAATAATCCAAAGCTATGACTTAATTTTACCAAGGAACCTGATGTAGGACAAAGAAAACTGATAAGGTAAATTTCCCAAACTAGACTGATGAGCTAGAAGGATTCACTAGTAAGACAATAATGACTAGGTTCAATGATAATGACAAATCGAAGCATGAGAGTATCCAATGATGTGGAAAACTGTTATATTCTATGATATGCAAATTCTTATGGGGTAACAAATTTTTCAACAAAGATGAATATCTCTAAGACATAAATGACACCTAAACAATGCAAGGTTTTTGAGCAATTTTCCAGTTTCTATCCAAGATTGACCATAAGAAATAGAAGTAAAAAAGACAATTTTTTTTTTAGACTGAGTTTTTGGTTTTTGAGATTTTTGTTGACGGTAAATTGTGACTCAGGTTATAGATGCGTTTCCAGTTTCAGATGCGACTAACTGATAAAACCTATTCTTGATTGTTGACAGATAGATGCAACCTTCACAGATAGATGCATTTTAAGTTATGACATATGTGACTCACCAATCAGTTGCAACTCACTTAGCAGATGTGACTCAAAATCTAAACTCTGTGAAAACTAAATTTTATTGACAGACACATGGTTTTTGGTTTAACAGTTGTGACTCGTAATTACACATGTGGCTTGAAATTTGACAGTTGTGACTCAATTTACTGTTGTAGTTTTTTGATGACAAAATTATGACTGACTCAGTTTTATGATCAAGTTTTGATAAATAACGCAAAAACAATCATAGAATATAAAGTGTTTTCAGTTTCGACGTGAATGAATTTGTTAAAATCATAAAAACAATTACATCCTAGGATTTTATACATAGTATTTACTAATTTCTTACTTGGGTTTCCCCAGCTATGCATATTCAAGGTGGATGAGTAGTAGCTTGACCCCACTGGTTCCCCTCCATGAAACTCACTTATACGGGGTAGCAAAGCTATTGTACCCATGAAAATCCCATGGCATATATTTCATCTCTACACATGAACCGTAAGAATGTAAGATGGCTTCACATGTCCAACCTACTGCACCAATAAATAGATTGGGATTTTGGAAAAACTACAACAAGGTTTTTAGTAAGGTAATTTCATTCATGGGGCACCATCCATGTAGTCAAAGACCATTGTTGCCCTTCTCGTCAGAATAGTGAACGTGATTTTTCAGGTTTCCCCCAAAAATCCACTTTTATATACCAGTTGGAAGTCGCTGATGACAAGCGTATTACCAATCTAAGCCATCTTGGGGTGAGTACTTTTCCCACCAAGATAGGTCCAAGTTCTAGAGTCAATAATCAGTTCTCTTACACCCAGGATCGCAAAAATGCACAAGGGGAGAGGATACTTCGATATACCGAATCGTACACGTAATTACAAAGTGTCCTTTCACACCAGACAAAGCAGACACTGGTTAATTTTAAGCCAAATTAAAATTATCTAACTACCAAACACAAAAGTTCATTTTAAATATTTAAAGTCTTCAACAAAAGGTCCTGCATGCAACTTGTTAGTAGTTTTGTTGGTCTTTGTCATTCGTTCTGTAAGAAAATGTGTTTTTTTTCAATATCTTTTGTGCTTCATCCTGCAAAATCTATGTTATCCTCCTAAATCACACACTTCATAGCGAAAATTAAACATCCTAAAATAGAAATACGAAAACTCAAATAAAATTGCAAGCTAGATGTGTCATTTAAAGCTGCAGATGCATCATAGTTTTATCAATCAAATGAATCGCAGAAAGCCTCAAATGCATCTCGTGATGTCAGATGTGTTGTGAAATTTTTAGTTGTGGTTCACAAATTCAAATGCATCGTTTTGACAGTCAAATGTGGTTTTTCGTACGATACCTGCAAAACAAAAATTGAAAAAGCGGAATGGATTCACGAAGATTGAACTGTCTTCACATCGGGCTCACCAAATGTGACGTAGATAAAATGAATTTGCAATAAATATGGTTAAATCTAATCTAAACATGAATTAATCTAAATCAAACAACTAAGAATGAAGTAAATAAACTAAACAGTAAATAAAGAAATATAAAACAATCTCACTAAATATCAGTCCACCTCTTCAAATTATCTTGATTGTCCTTCTCCATTTTTCCTTTTGTAGTATAATTGCCCTCGTATTTTCATAAGTGTGCAAGTATAGCCTTGATGTATGTAATTATAGAAAAATATCAAAGATTAACAAGTATTTTCCAAAAGTATTGATTTTGGGAGGAGGAATAATGAAAAAATGCTAGGTCAATTTATAGAAAGTTGGTTTTCGAAGGATCAGCTCATATTTGAAAAAGAGATCAACGATTGAGATTATTGAATGCCATGTGATTGAGATTTGTGTCAATTGGAACGTGAGTTGCAAAAGGTCTATAGGTCAAAGATTAAATTATATAATAATTTAATCTGGTGTTAAGACTGTTCAAAAATAGACTAAATACACATTAAGATTAAATAAATGATTTGATCTTTAGTTGAAAGTCTTTGAAAATCAAAGAATTAGACTTTGAATGAAAAGGATAAAGTTAGAACTCGACAACAATCCATTCGAATGCACACATGAATTAATTAATTAATTAAAGATATTTAATTAATAAATATGTGCATGTAGGAGAATTAGACTGACTGATCAAGACATAGAGTCTCTTCACAGAGATAACTGATTTATTTAAATAAATCTTGAGTCATATGGTGAGTGAATAATTAGTTAAGTAGGAGATAGAAGAATGTGATAGAAATAACTCTTTTTATGAATTAAATGTTTATTTAATTCAACATTCAAAATTTAAGGATTTAATAAATAAATAATGATTTATTTAATTGACATTTGAAAAGGTTAATTGAATAATTAAATAATTCGAAAAGAATATTTAATTATAGTCGAAATATGATAAAAGGTAAATTAAATAATAAATTATTTAATTCAGAAAGAGAATTAATTAATTAGTGACGTAATTAAACAAATAAGATTTATTTAATTAATCAAAGTTGAATAAGGGTCATAATGAATTAATTAAATATTTAAAGGTTATTTAATTAATAGAAGAAAGATGTGTGTAAGAAATAATTAAATAATTAACATTATTTAATCGTGACCATGAACATTAGAAAATTATGTTGAAAGTGGTACTCGCAGGCCTAGACCAATTTTCAATGTCTACACCAAGCATTATCAAGAAAATCTATAAGGGCGTCAAAATTCTCATCATAATCACCATATCCTAAACTAGTGGTTCCATTTTTTGTGGGTATATCAATAGGATCAAGGGGGGCTTGTTCATGTAAACCAAGACCTTTTCCTTTATACTACAAATGTTCAAGGGAATAGGATATGTGTGTTCTTTTAAGCAAGTAGCATACTACTCATCTTTATAAATCCATGTGATATCAAAACCTTCTATGTCCTCATTAGCAAGATAACCACCAAAAAAGAAGGTATTTAGGCCTTATTGCAACATGAAAAGGGGATTATGAACCCTTTGGTGAGAGTGACCATAGGATTATAGTGAAAGGGGCAATTTATAAATATGAAGGGATTCATGGATTTTGTATTTTCCACATCCTTTATTAAGGATTTTGAATGTGGATTTTAAGGATGGTCTCTTAGTGGATGGAGCAGAAGATGTGGAAGCTAAATCACTAGGGTCAATGTATGAAGTGGATTTTTTCAAAGATGATTGAGGAAAATATTTTAAGAAGGAAAATGGTTGTCATATTTCCCTTCTAAATTTTAGAAGAAATGATAAGGTTGGAGATCTCCAGGAATAGTAATTTCCACAACATTCTATGGGAACTTAAGACATTGATTGTAGGTAGAGGGTATGGATTGCATGGCATGGATCCATGGTTGACCAAGTAGGATGTTGTATGGAAGATCTAGGTCTAAGACCTAGCATAAGGTCCTACTTTTATCAGAAGGTAAATAGTACAAATTAATTCTCTCAACATTGTCATAAGCTTTGATGGTAATAGTATGTGGTCCCAAGGCTTTTGTTAAATAAACCAAATGTTGCACCAGTCCAAGTGTACACATATTTAGGCTTGACCCATTATCTATGAGCGAAATTTTATCTTATGATTGGAAATAAGAGTCTCTAAATGGAGGGGTGATTATGGGAGGGATTGAGTGGAGGAAATCTCTTGGAGTGAAAGTGAGGCGATGATTGGTGGAAAGGTGGCCAACAAGGGCCTAAAGATGTGAAGGGTTGATATCATTAGGGACTTGTGATTCTTGTAAGATATAATTTGAGATTTTCTTATGAGTAGGGGATGTGTGTAGAAGCTCAAGAATAGAAATGTGGGCAGGTGTTTGCTCAAGATGGTCAATTTGGTCATATTGTTTTTGGGTGTTTGAAGTGGATAGAGAAGGACCTGGGATGGTTAGTTTTCCATGTTGAGTGGTAACAACGCAATTAGGTGTTTTTTAATTTTATGATGTGGATCCATTCATCAAATTTCTCAATGTGATCAATAATGTAATCATAGTTATAAGGGGTCATGTGATAATAAATTATGTTTTAATTAGAGTCTTGGCCTTGAGTACACTATTGATTATGCTTACTAAAAAGTTTTTGATATAACCTAAGTCTCATTTAGGTTAGGTATTTGATGGTCCCTCAATTTCAATCTCTCTTTTATCTATAAGGTCTTGGATATAATGTTTTAGTTGCATACATTTTCTTGTGGCATGCCCTTTGATATGATGATAATCACAATATTCATCTTCCTTATACCATAAAGGCCTTGGTTTATTATCATCAAAATGTTTTATGAGTGGAAATTCCAACTTTTTAGACTTGACTAGTTGATGGAGGACTAACTCAATTGATTCCCCTAAAGGTGTAAATTGTCTTCTTTTGCATTCCAGTTTAGGGGGAATAGATAGAATGGCAATGGATGAGGTTTTTTGGATATTTTAGACATGTTTTGAATTGGTAACCCCATTTGGACAACTAAATTATTATTTTTCTAAAGAACTTGGGTTTATAATTGGAAATTTTGGATTTATAATTTTTATTGTGATCCTTGGAATAAAGTTTGATAACCCCTTTATCAATGAGAGTTTTTTCAACTTGAATACCCCTTTCAATGATTTCATCAAAAGAAGAGACACACTAGACTTGAAGGTAGAATTTACCAAATCCAAATCAAAATTGGTGACAAATATATGTACTAGTTTTCTTTTTTTGTATTGGCCATGATAACCTACTAGCTAAAGCTTTATGATGTTGAAGTAATGATGAGAATTTTTTCCTTTGTTTTTGTTTAGTGTTACACAAGTCCAACATGGTAAGCTCATGTTTTATATTACAGGAGAAGTGTTTGATTTTTTTCTTGATTAAGTCTCCAAAGGATGTGATATACCCCTTAGGTAGGTGCAAGAACCATTCAAGTGATTGACTACCTAAGCTATGAGGGAATAGACATAGAAAGTATGTCTTTATTTTTGTTACTTATTGACTAGCATGAAGAATTATTTGACATGTTCTCTAGTGTTTCCAAGGTTTCCAGCACAAGGGGTCTCAAGGAAAGAGGGTGAAAATGAGGATCCTAATGCCCTCTATCACTTCCTGTATATGTTCAATTTGCATAGGCGAAAAGAGATTTTTGTTAAACTTGATGAAGTGGGAAAAAGTATCCATCATATTGCATTCCAATCTAACACGAAGTAGGGAAACTACTTGCCTATTTTTTCACCCATGAGGCCCACACACAAATACACAGAAAAACCTCCCAAGGCATCTTCAATACATGGAAGGTACACTAGTCTCACCATGCACTCAGAAGTATGGATTCCCCATTCAAATATTCTAGAGGTGCAAGTGATATTTTAAATGGCTCCAGCAGACTAGAGTTGTGCACATGCACCTAGGACAAGAAGTGTTTTCCAATTATCTTTTGAATGACTCCCTCCTCCACATCTTTTGGATGAGGAAGACTTCCTTGAGTTGGTATGCAACCAACCTCTAAACATCACTGCATTTCACACCCTCAATGGCGAGGAAATCACTCTTAATCTTAGAAACAATATCACTCGAATAACTTGACATATTTGAGACTATAATGATCATTATACAAAATGAGAATCATTGTGGCTTATTTATAGAATGGGAAGAGTAAGCTAGAAAAATCCACTTGAAAGAAACTAATTCAAGAAAGGATACTCAAATTTCTTTAGACTTAATGAGATTACTGAAGTGATTTGATATTAATTCAATAGAGTGGGTTTCGGCATCAAATAAATCTCTTACATTTTTGTACAAAAACAATCTTAGGTAGCATATTATCAACTTTTGAAAGGGGGAAGTTGTAGACTGTTTGTATGAGTGTTGTCACGGGGTCGAAAAATAGAGAGAGGTTTTTCATTCCCTTGTCTTGTCAATCAAAAAATTGACACAATCATAACCACTCTTAAAACATCCATTAATTACTATGTGTCATCAAAGGACAAGAAATCAGTTGGTCTCCTACAAATTTCTTATTCAGTCAAATGATGGTTATCATTCTTCCAAGAATCCCTTTCTAAGAAAATATTTACCATTATGATGTAAAGACTTAAATATGCTTCATTTGGACATTGTAAGGGTCCAAAAAATGTATCCCCCTTGCACTTTGATGCATGAGAGAGAATCGATCTCAATTGAAGGATCAATTTTGCATTTTTAATTATTTGTTGTAGATGTTTATTGTCTGCGAGCAGTAAATTTTGGATGAAATACTTAATGCTTATGAATAGTTCTATGAGATTAGATAGGTGTTATGGATATTCCTTCCTTGTGAGGATGTTCTATTCTTTGGTGTTTTTTTCATGTATCTTCATTGAATGTTGAAATTGTTATGAGTTGAGTCAACTTACTATTGATATTTTGATCTATGAGTCATGGTATTGATAGTTTTTCAATTTACCTTTTAGTTTAGTTAGTTCTTTTAAATCATTTTCAATCACATCTATTGCATTTCTATGGATATATTTTAGCTTTCCTTTTATTCTTTATGGTCAAAATCATATCCTTGATTTCATAAAATCCAAAAATCCAAAAATGATATCAGAAGAGGGAGATGTACCTCAACCAAAATTTAGAGGAAGATCACCAATGTAATGGTGATCTCTCCAATTGTTGATGATTGATTATTTTTTCTTTTGGGCATAATGGAGTCAATATAAGTTAATCACTTAAAGGATAAATTTTTCAACTAACACCTAGGATCTCCCTTCCCCTTGTACTTTTCATATTTAAGAATTTCAAAAAATGTAGGTAAAGGTATTTGTGATATTGACCGATCAAAAGGATAGGAACACAATTCCTCAAAGGTATAGGATTTATTATAAGGTCCCATTAAAATCCTTTAAGGGAATCCTTCATGGATTATAATTTTTGGTCAAAGGATGAACTAGGTGGTGGTGGGGAGGTGTTTGGATGATTTTTTGTGTTATATACCTTAGTTGAGATGGGGTTTTTTGGGTGTAAATAGTTATTTTATCAAACTAGTTAGATTTTATCCTACCTAGGAGAGTCTTATTCGCATTGCATAAGTCTCCACATAGGTATTTTTAGCCTTTTGTCTCACTTAATAGCATTGATAAATGTGTCCTCGTCACTTGAGATACTTATTACATGCATACTTGTTACTTGTTCACACACTTTTCAAGTGAGCTCACAAGTGTTGCACATGTGGAGGGTTATTCAATTGTTCAGTCCTACCTTCCTATCTCATCTACCTTGCCTATATATGAAAAAATTTCATTGTATTTACAAACTCTTCATATTGTATGATAGATATCCTATTGTGTTTATTATTTCACTTGTGGAAGGATATCAATTCATACTTTTTGATCTTGAAATTTTCCAATTTAGTTTTGAGGTTGGTTGAGATGAATCTTGGAATTTATGTTGACCTTGGTTGAATTTTGCATTTTCATGGTGGAAGTGGTGATATTGAATATTTTTGGATTAGGAATAGAGATGGAGATGGGGTATATATGGGTAGTTATGGTTTGTGTTCCAAGTGGGATTTTTATTGTAGATATGATATGACTAGTGGACATGGGATTTTGAACCTCATTATAAATGGAAGTGGACACTTTAGGTGGTATAAAACCTTGATATAAGGGATTGCCTCTAATGGATAGGTTTAATTTACCTTTAGTAGGAGTGATAGGGCCTTCATGATGATCAATCTGGTCATGTGTGGGATGAATGACTTCATGGGTATGATCAAGATGAACTATGTGATCAATATTGGAGAGCTCATAACTAGGAGTTATTTGTGCCCTCAATTATATAACTTGTCTAAGGATGACATATTTATTCATTTCAATGCATTTCTCCATAAGATCACACCCTTGTTTAGAATCTAGGATTTTACTGGGATTGATAATATACTTAGGTTGTTTGAGAATATCATCATAGTTTCACTATCATAATGTGGAACTCGGGAAGTCTCTCATAAGAAATGAAACCTTTCTATGAGGGGTTGATTATGAAAATTATTTTTACCAGTTCTCTCATGTCTAGTACTTCGTCTTATTTTGGGAGGCAATGGTCTTGTTTGAAAACTTGATGTGGAAAAGGATGGATATGGATGGATTTGGTGACCTTGTTGTATTGTTTATGACTAATCAAAAGGGAATAAAATCCTAATAAATGGGGATAACCTTGGATGGTGAAATGGATGACTTGGATTTAAAATGGTGTGGATTGACTAGACTTGGATTTTAAAGTGTAAGTTACACACCTAGATATTAGGATTGTTTTGATTATGACATTGATTTTTGGAATCTACGAATTGGTGTAGATTTTCTAAGGATTTAAAAATGGGCCTTGGGATGATTAAAGGTCCCAAAGGTTGGACTAGGGTGATGATTTTGATTAAAAGATCCAAAAGTGTTAACTTTCAACTATGACCAAGTATTTTATCTGGATGATGATCAAATGTGGACTAAAAGGATGGTGGATAAAAGATGATAATAATAAAATTATTTAAGGATATCATTATGTTTTCAAAGATATTGTATGTGAATTTATGAATGAATAAGTTTATGATCAAGTGGAAAATGAATAAGGTATTGGTATGATGTGGGGATGTTGGTTTGATTTAGAATTAAATGGTTGTCCTTGGTTTGACTTCAGTGTTTTGTGTTTCAAAAGTATACCAATTTAGAAAATAAATTCAAATAAACAAAAGGATTTAAACTAGACAAGATACAAAAAATTATAGTAAAGGTTTATAAATAATCACTTTGGTATACACAACACTCAAACAATAAGACATAATAACAAGCCTAACTTTATTCAATAAAAGGAGTGTTAACTTAGTGTGGGCCCACCATGGAATTTAATCTATTAATACCTTAAGATTGGTGTGAGAAACCTCTCTTTCAATAGTCAGCAGATAGGGGCCCAATGGTATAAGGGCTCACCTTTCCCCTTTCTTTGGATTTCTTTGAATACCTTACCCAAATACCTTCTACCTCTACTCAAGAAGGTACAAGTTGGGAATGACATTGTACCTTACACCATAATAAGTAAAAAATGAAAGGTATTAAACTAGGTTATACAAGGTTTATCTAGGGAATCCTCTAAATGTAATAATGTTATGTGATGCATAATTTGTGAGTTTGAAAGTTCAATAAATTTAAAAAATTGGGAGAAGAGGGTAACCCACCCTTCTCCTTCACTTCCCCAAGGAATAAATTTTTTGGGGGATTAGCCTAAATGAAAAAGTCACAACTTCCAAGAGGCATGTCTTTTGACTCAACCCTCACCATTTATACTCTTTCAAAACACTAGAGTTAAGGTTGTCCCTTGCAGTGATGAAATCCCCAAGCAAACCCCCTAGAAATAAAACAAGATAACACTTAATTGTGATCCTCAAAACCACCCTAAGGTGCAAGAGGATAGCATACATATTTGTGCTTGGGGTTTAAAAGACATTTATAAATTATTAACCAAAATTGAAGTGTAAAAGTGAGTTTTAACCCAATTTCAATGGGAGCACAAAAAAGGAAGACAAAAAAAATGAAAAATAAAAGGTCTATAATCAATATCTTCAATAAAACGTCTTATAAAATCACTTAAGTTAGTAGTTTGAAAAATTGAATTCTTGGAAACATGAGAAGGCATGCACACAAAAGTCAATAAAAAATAGAAACATACTTAATTCTATAGAAAATTAAATATCAAAAGTAGATTATTTCTTTGAATTTTTATTATAATTTAAAAAGTCACTAAAAACGATAAAAAAATGTAAAAGTTATTCACTTGAAATTTTGAAAACAGAAACCTGACTTTAGATGATTATGCCTGAATTCTAGAGAAAAAATTAATAAATTAACCTCAACCATAACATTTTCCTCAGAGCTATCTTTCCAACACCTATAAAATTTCAAAATAATGATAAATATTGCAAAAGTTATAACCATTTTAGTAGCAAGTGGTTTTTGGAAAATTTTAATGGGATTGGTTAAGTGTTTTAAGCTCTTTGTGAAGTTGCTCCTAGTCAGCTAGGTGATTGTGGTTTGCATGCAAAGGGACTAGGGATTGGGGGCCAAAATTTAAGCCCTCATGGGTTGATCAAGACCATGGACCAAGTAACTTGTACAACTAAGGACTTATTCCTCATGAGGCCCTAGGTCTTTGATATGATCGTGAGCTACAAAAAAATACAAGAAAAAGCACCTCAAGTTGAATAGACCTATCAGACAAACCTAGAGATTTGTAAAATGTGATTTAAACCATAAAGTATACCATGAAATCTATTGATTTGAAATTGTACACCTAAAAATGTCTTGAGTATTATCACACGCATGATTTCACTTATTAACACCATTTCTAACATAATTCGCCTAAATCCTTTGTTTAATTAAATAATGTATAATTATTTAGCTAAATTCATTTAATTCTCCTATTAATTAAATAACTAAGGTTATTTGATTAATTCATTATAATTCATCACTTTCAACCCTTTTGATTAAATAACATCAATATTATTTAATTAAATGTCATTCATCCCATTTGATTAAATAATTCTTAATTTTTTAATTAAAAGTCCTAATTCTTCCAACGTGCATAATTAAATGATTTTGATGAATGATTTAATCAGCTAATTTTCCTACAACCCTCCAACTTGCACAAAGAATATTCCCCATGGAATATTCCCTTTTCAAATTTGAATTCTTCCCTCTAACTCAAGATATCTCCAACATAATTCCTAAAAATATGAGATATTGTTGAGTTTCTCATGGATTATGAACTGTTGATCTAATCCTTGATCCATGTCTCATGAATTATCAGCCACTTGATCAATCCATGCCTTCATCTCTCATTCGATTTCATACCTTCATCATTTTCATCTTGACCATTGATCATAATTCAAGAAATCTATAAATGCTTCACCATTTAACATGAATTCATTCACACTTTTCATAGAAAAGTTATTCTCTCGAATTGATCACTCATTTGTGAGAAATTTGAGTGCATCTTTTGTGAATCAACCCTCATTTTCAATCAATATTTTGCAACAACAATGGATAATGCATAAAACTGAGCAATTTTCATCCACATCCACTCATTATACATCAATCCACAATGGGATTGAGAGGTTTGCATATTAGTTCAGATTCATTTTATTTGAAGTTCATGTTTATTGCTTTGAATTGAGTCTTTCTAGTATTGTGTAATTGAATCTCATTAAATATGGATTTTTATTGATCATTTCATCTTTTTATTATTTCAATTCTTTAGTTTTGATCAATTAGACTAACCATATGAAAATTTTGACATGCTTGGTGGGACCTGAGTCCTTATCTAACCAATTTTCTTTAGCTTTATTAGATTTGCAAGTTTCAAGGCTATTACAATGCCTTTGTTAAAGGTATGCACTTTTGTTAAAGTTTTTCACTTCTATCACTTAATAGTGGGGGACTTCTATGCAAAGTTCCATGCTTCTATCAGTAAAGTTCCACACTTTTGTCAGTAAAATTGCACTTCTATCAGCAAAAGTGTGCTTTTGTAAGAAAAAGTGCACTTTTACAGTAAAGCCGCACTTTTGTCCCTACCACAGAAGTGCACTTATTTTAGTAAAAGTGCACATTTGCAATAGAGACAAGCTTTTGTCTCTACCACAAAAGTGCACTTTTGTGCATATAAGTGAGCTTTCATATAAAAAGTGCACTTTTGTCAAAAAATGTGCTTTTTTCAAAAAAAGTGTACTTTTTCAATAAAGCCACACTTTTGTCCTTGCCACAAAAGTGTGCTTTTGTGCATAAAAGGGTGCTTTTTTCAAAAATGTGTGCTTTTATCTTTTTTACCTCACTTTTCTTAACTCAGTACTGCAACACTTTGGTTTGATAGTGCAACACTTCTATCAAGTCTAGTAGGGGTTTAGTTTGTATATTTTAGTTTAATTTTTATGCTTATTATTTAGCTAACCCTAATCCTTTATTGTTTCCTATTTTCATTTAATATTTCCCAGCATGTGGCATTTGGAAAATCATTTATTAATGCTTGTTTTGAGAAAAATAATCTAGGAGGTCTTTTAAATTTGGTGCAAGAAATGAACTCATCTTTACTTTGGTGCACTAAAAAAAACCTTACAACTTGAACATTTATCTTTGGTGCTTGAAATTGAACCTAAAAATCTTCATCTTTACATTGGGATTAAAATGAACAAACAGTCTACACATTTCCTTTGGGCTTAAAATGAATCAAACATTTACATCTTGTTGTGCCTAAAATGAATGATTGTTTGGTGTGTATTTTATGTTTGGTGATTTATAGATGTGTATCCTCTCCCCTTGTACCTTGTGTGATCTTGGGTGAAGAGAAACATATTTAACTTACATTTCATGTTCATTTTTAGTCGAAGGAAGTTGCTACGTATCCTCTCTTGCCATTCCTAGTGTGATCTTGGGTGAAGAGAAATAGTAACACCAATCCTTCCCAATTTTTCTTTTAATTAGGAGGCCTTCCTTGAGACACATCCTTATGGATAACTCAAGGGTTTGACCTCAAGTGGAATTTTTGGGCACCCTATATAAATTTAATGAGAGTGAAAACTATAGTTCAATCTACACATGTAGCATATTAGACTTTCTCTAGGGATTTAAGTTTTTTGGTTCCTTGAGGAGATAGATGTAGTTGGCAGTGTTCACCAATGATCTACTCATTAAAAACATTTATTATATAGGCCTTAATTAAAGTCCATTCAAATTTAATCTTATGAAGTGGTGCAAGGGATGTGGATTGTATCATGAAGCTACTCACCATGTACTCTCTTGGTTGAGATAGAATATCTTTGGGTTGCTAGCAATAGCCTCTCAAGAAGAGAAAGAAGGTGTTCTCATGGCATCTATTAATGAACCTGTGTCACCAAACATCTACTATCCACCTTTGTATAGAAAATGTTTTGAAACAATTGTTTCACTACTCAATCTTTTTGGGTATTTACCCCTTAAATGGGAGTTGGTCCTACTTAAATATTACACAATAAATTTACCACTAAATAGGTCATACTTCATGGTGTGTTTTCATGTGAAGACCTTGTGGAAAATATTAAAAACCTAATCAAGTTAGTTTACATGTATATTGTGTTTGCAAAATCAAAACATCAAAAAACTAGGTCAACTCACATTTTAAAGATCCATTAATAGACTGACACATTTTGTCTAGATAGTGTGATGATTTTGTGCAAGTTAAACACTTCTATTTTATTAAAATGGTGTATTTGTTTGCATATTGATGCCTTTACACATCTCAGTACATTTGTTAGAGAGAAAAAATATATATAGAGGAACACCTTTTTTCAAACAATGTGAAGCTTTTATTGAACATTGGTTCCTTTGTAGATACTACAACACTTTTATAGTAAACAATCAAACAATCCATTTCAAACAAACCAAACAAAATCTTTGTTTACTATCATTTTGGACTTGTGACTATTTGGATCATTCAAAACAGAAAAAAGTAAACCTTTGTTCACTATCACTTTAAACTTTTCAAAAACATCTTTTAGGTTTTCAATTAGGATCAAAACATCTCACTCCACAAAATAACTTGAAAATATTGACATAAATCATTTATACTTACATTTTTTCACCTTATCAACTAGTTTAGCTTCATGTTTGGAAAGAATCCATTTTTAAGCATTTAGTTGAATTAGCAAACATCATTTTGTACATACTTACTTTGGATTCATAAGCCTACTCCTAAATTTTGTAAGCTCATCAACATCAAACACAAAAAAAAATTGATTCTAAATCTTGGCAAAATTGAAAGTTTCATATCTTCCACCCATTCACAAAATCATTCAACATTGATCCTAAAAACCTGTCAAAGTGTTAAAATTTGATACAACAAAAACATTCAACAAGGTCATTTGCATCTAACATCTCCTAGGATTTACACATTCCTTAATCATTCAAACATCTACCCTAGACCATTTAGAGGTCTTGAAAATTTTAATCTTGAAAACATGACAGTTCCAATCAACTATTTAAACTCACACCCATATAATTCTTACATATGTTCAATACATCCTACAAATTTCAATGACATAAATATGGGAATACCTAGTCAAAAATTTGGAACACCTTATTATATGATAGATGTTAATTAATTTCAAAACTTACCAATCTATCAATCAAGAAATCAAGGCATGGGTCTTTATCAACACAACATTAGTTCACAAAATCAATACTTCTCAAACACAAGCATTTCAAACATGAACATACAAAACATAAACCTATCAAATATGAACATGTCAAATCCACACATGGTGAAATATGGGATGGATCTATTCACACCACAACAAAACAAAATTCAACAAACACCTCAATATCCATATCAACAAAATCTTCAACATCGAGATATTTCATATCAATAACCACAACATCAAAAACAACATCATTATCAAAAATCACCACAACAAAAAGCATTACAATATAAACGTGAATACAATCCTTTAGGGGATCCAATTGAGTTAGTGTTAAAAAATTTATTCCATGCTAATCTTATCACTCTTCCAAATTCACTAGGTGATTGTGAACCTATCTTCAAATTCTCATGGTATGATGACAAGTTTTATTGTGAGTACAATAGAGAAAAATATCATGACACATCAAACTATATAAAACTCAAAAGACTCATACAAGACTTCATTGATCAAGGAAAAATAATTGTTGAAGACAACATTGAAGATTCAACCACCAATTATCACATTTCTAATGTCTCTACCTCACCCAATGAGAAATTTGGTGTACCTCAAGACTCTTTTCAAAAGCATTATCAGCATCCTCTGCCAAGGTCTATAAATGGTCCATTCTAATATATATTAACATCATTCAATCTCATGGTTTTAAATATTGAAGATATTATTTACGAACCATTTTATTCAAATTCACTTGAGGATCAAGAAACCCTAAAACAAATACCCATATTTGATGAAGAGAATCTAATCCAAAATCTACCACCTACATGTTCGCATTTTGAAGCAATCCAAGAGCTCTTTGAAATTAATAATTTCTTTGAAATCGATCCATGTAAAGAACTTAATCCAAAGTGTATCAAAGGTAACTCCAAAATAAGTCAAGGTCAAGAATTCATATCATCAAAATACTATAATGGCATCCAAATTTCTCCAAAAGAAGACCAAATCCATATACCAAGCACACATTCATCTACCCATGAGATTCTTACTTTTGATGGATACACAGATGATCTTCCAAAATAAGAGTCTCCTACTCCCAACATCATTACTAATGAACAAGGGTCTCCTACTAATGCAAGAGAATTTTACTCTGCCAAAATCACCATCCACAAACACAAAACATCGACAATTTTTTGCCTTAAATCAATATTACAATGAACAAAAATTACAATAAACTTTGGATTTATTGATTCAATTACAACAATACAATTGATTTTCCATTCATGACCTCAAACGTCATATGAAAATCCATCCTCTCATCTATTATGACTCGTCAAACTTCATTTCATCTGTCTACTAGTCACTTTGTCTTGGATAATTTACAGCAAAGGTCTTTACACTTGTCATAGTCTTTATAGATGTATTTTCTTTACTCGGCTAACTCATTACACTTCTGCACACATTTCCCTTCCCTCTATTTCACACACCCTTTCTACTACTTCCACACACACGTGATTTGAAAGATTGCCTTTGTTTTCCTTTCACATGGTTGAGTTTCTCTTACCAAGGCACTCCACATTTACTATAGCACCTTCATTCTTCATTGTGCACTTCCCTATCTCTTCATTGGGTTGATCCTCTATTCACTTGCCTCACTCTCTCATGGTTGTGTATACCTTCACCTCTACACATCTACTTTCCTTAGTTGTGCACTAGTCTCTAAACTATTGTCCATCTCTCTTTAATTCAATGCCTCTATCCTCTTTTTGAACTAATTATTTTTTCCCCAAAAACTATCTGCCTTCCCCCCAAAGTTTCATCAAAACAAAATTCTTTTATTTTTGACCTATGCCCCTTCATTACCTTTCTTTGATCCTCTATTCATAGAAGTTGAAAAGGCATAATTGAAACATCGATCTCCCCTTTGAAAATTCTATATTTAATGCCAAATTGATGGTATCATTGTAATCAATGAGACAATATTCCCTTGAGGCACTTTATCGACCATTTCATGTGCTGATTTGCGGTTCCACATTTGTATATATGTCTATCACCTTGCTAGAGTGTCATGGTGAAGTTGAATAATTTAAGAGGTTTAGGCACTGACCAAAAAAAAAAAAAAAAATGGAAACCAACACCGTTATTTTCTTATTGGTGTTGATTTCCTGTCCACTTGTGCGCTCCTACACCAGACACGTCGGGTAACTGAAATATTCCTTGAGTTGGTAAACTCGAGAACATTGGAAGGTGCATGTGATGGTAATCCCATTTTTTTATCCATAGTTTCTCCTTATTTATGGGAGCCTTCCCTCTTTGACTATCCTGCTCAACCTCAACATTCAAGCCACCTCCACTAATGTTATTTCATTTCTCTAAACAACTTCCTATCATAGGTCCACATTTGTGACCAATACATCCTTTTGGATTTCTATCCTTTGTTCCTTTATTGCATTTTTGCAATAAATCAGATCTAATCCACCCTTTCCCCTTGAAATCTACCCTTTAAATGGAAAATCATTGTACTCACTGTGTTCCTCTTCTTCAATTTGTTTCTTCTCCACACTGCAATAAACAATAGAGGTAGATTCTTTTATTTGCTTCTCCTTCTCCTTCAAATAATTCAACATATACTGTTGTCCATATTTTTGGATGGTATAAACATTATTTCTACCATCATAGATGGCCTCCCTGTCAAAATGCCATGCCCTACACAAAAACACATGACAAGCAGTCATAGGAATCACATCGCACAACACCTCATCACTATAAGATTCAATATGAAATTTGACTAAACACTGCCCACTCATAGTCATTTTGTGTTCCTTTTGCAACCAATAAACTTTGTACAAACAAGGATGCTTACACCTTTTCAAACCTAGATTTTCTACAATCTCATTTGAAACTAGGTTATTTGTACTTCCACTATCTACTATAACATTTTAGCACTTACCTTTAGCCTTGCACACTGTTCAAAAGAGACTTTGTCTTTGGGATGGTTACTCTTCATCCACCTTTGGATTCACCAGCAGTATCCTCATCATGAGAGATTCACCTTCTTTCGGTTCTTCACCTTTTGGGGATTCATCACCTTCCTTGTCCTCTTAATCTAGGCGGTTTCTTGTTGCACTTTTTTTGCCACCATCTTATATTTGAGGACACTCAAAATCACGATGACCAACTTCTCCATATTGGTAATATCTACTTGGAAACCCTATGTTGATGCTATCATTTCCTCTTTTTGAAATCTCATTTTCTTTTATTTTTTGGCCCATGTGTTTACTCCATTTTTCCTTGAATTCTTCTTCAATTTGTTTTCCTTTGTTATCACTCACTTGTCCCTTCTCAACTACAAATCTTCCTTGACTTGGAATTTTTTAATTGCCTCATTATTAATTTATCCTTGGCCTTTAATGCATACTGGTATGCTTCATCCATTGTAGTAATTTTTAGCATACTCATTTCATCTTGAATGTTAAACCATAAGCCATTCACATACCTGGCTACCTTTACCCTATCAATTTCATGCCTTCCAAATCGAATAGCCAACTTGTAAAACTCCTTCGTTTAATATTTTACACTCATATCTTTTTGCTTTAGATTTTACATTTTATTGTACAACTCCATTTCATAATCTTCGGGTATTAATTTTTACTTCAATCTCATCACCATTTGGTTCCACCTCATTATCCAAGGATCTCCGTCCATTTCCTACTCTTTCTACAACTCTTTCCACCATAATGCACCAATGCCCTTTCAATTTTTTGGGTTAACTTTACCCTTTGCATGTCTCTCTTCCATCTTGAAGTATTCTTACAACTCTCCTATCCAATCAATCATCTCTTCCAAATTTAATGTTCCAAAAAAATTTGGCACATCCATTTTATTTCTTTTTGTTATTTTTAAAAGAGCTCTCAAAAATCTTTCTTGTTTGATATCCTCTAGTCATTTTTCTTCTTCTCCTCCTTCTTTCTCTTCCTCTTTTATTATCTCTTGTATTACCAGCAACTAATCTCACCTCATTTTTCATATCATCTCTTATCATGTCTCAAAATTTTTCTAGCACTCCCTCTAATCTGGCTCTTCCTCTTCATGGCGGCATCTCTTTCAATCAACATCTTTTCCTTCTAAGCTCTCAATTGTTTAAAACTCCACACGCACACACAACAATGCTCTTGATCTCTTAACAACCATTACTCACTTCCCACAAGTTCTGGTGGATCCTCTCCATGCTCAGGATCCCCTACTCTAATACCAATTGATGCAAGAGCCTTTTACTCTGCCAAAAATACCATCCACAAACACAAAACATCGACAAGTTTCTACCTTAAATCAGCATTAAAATGAGCAACAATTGAAATAAACTTTAGCTTTATTGACTAATTAAAAAAATACAATTGATTGGCTAATCATGACCTCCAACTTCATGTGAAAATCCATCCTCTCCTTTGTTCGGACTCAGCAAACTTCATTTCATTTTTCTACCAATCACTTCATCTTGGATAATTTACAACAGAGATATTTACACTTGTCATAGTCTTTCTCGATGCATTTTCTTTACTTAGCTAAATCATTACACTTCTATGCACATTCCTCTTCCCTCCTCTAATGCACACACCCTTTTTACCACTGCCACACACACAGTTTAAAATATCTCCTATTATCCTTTCACATGGTCGAGTCTCTCTTACTAGTGCACTTCGCATTTACTATAGCACCTTCATTATTTTTTGTACACTTCCCTTGGCTCAGTGGCTTATCTCTTCATTAGGTAAAACCTCTATGCACCTACCTCACTCCCCCATGGTTTTTCATGCCTTCACCTCTTCACATCTACTTTCCTCAGTTGTGCACTAGTCTTTAAAATATTGTACATCTCTCTTTAGTTTGATGCCTTTATCCTCTTTTTGGACTAATTCTTTTTCCCCAAAAACTATAGACCTCCCCCAAATTTTCATCAGCCTTTTCTTTTCTTTTCTCTCTGACCCATGCCCCTTAATTATCTTTTTTTATCCTTTTTTCATAGAATGTGAAAAGGAATAATATAAACGTCGATCTCCCCTTTTAAAATTTTGCATTTATTGCCAAATTGATGGTATCATTGCAATTAATGAGACAAAATTTCCCTAAGGCACTTTGTCAACCAATTCATGTGTTGAATTATGGTTCCACATTTTCATATATTTCTATCGCCTTGCTAGATTTTCATGGTGAATTCAAAGAATTTAAGAGGTTTAGGCACTAACCAAAAATTAAACAAAATTGGAAACCAACAATATTTTTTGTTGGTGTTGATTTCCTGTCCACCCACGTGCTCCTGTACCACCTATTCTTCATATCCTTACAAATTATCAAGGCATATAAAAATCCATAGACATCTCAAAAATTCATCATGAAGAAAACTCCTACAAGGATTGTGAATCACAAACATTCATTGAAGAACAATCAAAAATTGATCATGTAGAAGACTATTACATGGATTGTGAATCATCAACATCTTTTGAAAAAGCATCAAAATTTGGCACATCCCAAATTCAAATCGAAGATATTGAGTCTGAAGATATCCAACATTGTTAGGGAAAAGAATTATATTTGCAATAACATGGTATCTTGGAATCAATACAGACAATAGATAATCATGAGCAATAGAGTATTGGTTATATAGTAATCACAAAACCCAATCATGATAGTGATACCTCCATCATACTGGGGGAAACTTTATCTAATGAAAATATCAACATGGGGAGCATGATGAGTCCTTATGATGAAATTTCTACCAACATTACAACTATCTATATCATAAACCATTTTCCTCGCATTTTTCCACTCACTAATTGGTACCAACCACAAGAGAAAAAGCTATATCAAAGAAAAGAGAAAATCATTGAAGCTAAAGAATCAATGAAGCAAAATGGACAAGAAAAATTCAAATGGATGTCAAAGAAAAATAAAAAAAATCATTCCTATCAAACTCCATTCGTCAAAAAAACTATGGGCTAAAATCAAAAATGGAATTTCATCCATCAAAAATGTCCACCGATGCAAATACAAGAGAAAGATTCAAGAGCATTATATGAAAGATATGAAGAATTTGGTCTCAATCGAATCTCCATATCCACCTTTCATTTCTCATCATCCCAATTCTGGAGAATCAAGGATTCCAAACTCTTGACTAATCCATATATGCCCCCAAAGCTCTCATTACACTCCACCATCCACTTCAACATCCATGGTATCTAACTCTCATGTTAACCATGTCTTGGTAGCAACACTTTATCATAAGGAGTCTAATACACTCTATTGAGATGTACCCATCTAGGTAAGGTTGAATCTAGTATCAATAAGGTAGATAAGAATTCCCAGGGGCTACATTCAAGCTCCCATATCTTGGAAAAGAAACTCCTTCAAGTAGGATATCATTGGCACATCTTGACAATAGTATCTACATCAACACCACCAGTTGGTCCAACATGACTATATAGGAGTGAATTTGCACCCCTCACGCAAATTCCCCTTTTACACATCCTCACCTTAGAAAAACAAATCCGAAGGAAAAATTCCACATTAGCAAGTTGTCTTCCTTCCACTTGGCATTTTTCCTTTGTGTCGATAGAAGAATATTTGTCAGGGATGCGCGTACGGTGCTTAGACCTCCATACGGCGCACTAACATCCTTGATGGATTCCTGTGTCTAAAGTTGGCAAGGGCATTACACTTTTTATTGGGATCGAATTTTAATGTCCCTCTTGGACCAATCGACCCCAAAAATGATAGATTATTCCCTCTTCTCTTTCAAAATAATCTCTTCTTCATTCATTCCATCTCTCTTGACAATTCTCATCTCTAAGCAACAGATTGGAATTCTCCTAACACTTCCAGCATTCTCTTCATCCTCAAGCAACACTCCAACACTCCATTGCAGCAACAACACTCTGTCAAATTTGTAAAGCAAGTGTGAAGCAATTCATCGCAACATCAACTTGAGGTATTGCAACACCTCCCTTCATCACAATTGAGGCTATGATGATTTTTCGATCCTTCTTTCTCCTCCATTGGCTAGTGAGCTCTTGGTGGAGGTGATAAAATTTCACTCCTCTCCTTTACAATTTGGTTGAGTAGATATTTATCGTTTTGTACCATTATTCGTGTGTTATCTTTCTTTACTTCTTTATCATACATTTATCTCTTGTTGCTATTTGGTTGTTCGTGGAGGTGGAAACACCAAAACAGGGGTCTGATTGAGGCAGACCCCTATACATCCCCAACAAATTTCCCCTCTTTCTTGTTTTCAAGTGGACGTGCTTTTTGGAGCTATCTAGTGAACTAGCATCTCTTCATTATCCTAGCTCTCATATATTTTCTTTATCATATTTGTTTGTATCTCTCCTAATTTATAATCTTGTTTTGTTCCTTTAGAAGTCACTAGCTAGGCCATCAACTTTTTTTTGATGGTTTGTACTATATTTTTTGGCCTTTGGTCATACAGATGCTAGCGCACCTGAGAAATTCTAGCGCACCACGTTGTCATCCCAGAACCGTGCTTTCATCCTTGGGCAGAAAGCTACCTGAGGTACAGTGTTGAACCCAAAAATCGGCTCACCTAGCCCCAATTAGATTTTTGGTTTTTAGAGTGATTGAAGGACCTTAGTCCTCATCATTCTCATCCCCTATTTCAAAACACCCCTTTAGAGTGAGGTAAGTTAGGGAAACCTTCCGCTTTATACTCTCCATGACCTTGAGCCTTGACATGGTTGGTCCCCCTCTCTTACAATGACCATAAACCTTTAAAATTCTAGAAAAATCAAAAAATTAAAAAAATAGTAAAGAGAAAATATTTCCTGCAATGAAAACCACTTCAACAACACTTTAGGTAAGTAAAATGATCAAAACCTAGAAAAGAAGTGTCATGAGTAGAATTGAGCATCTACATGTGCTATTTTAGGTGGAAGTATCCCATCCCCTTCATAATAATTCCAACATTACATACATTGTATCCATAATAAATCCATCTGGGGCCAACACATTTTTCATCCATCTTCCAAATTATCTTGATCTTGACAAAGGTTCAGTGTATACTTTAAACTTGCTTGTGGAAAAATATAGGCATGGGTCATTATCATTGATCTTATCTTATCCTTAAACAATCTAGCATTATCTAATCTATGAGGTATTATCCAAGAGATTATTTGATATCCAAACATGCTCCTATCACAAGATAATCCTTGGCATCCTTCAAAGACCAATCCATCCATCTTCCATCCATCCATCTATACATTCACACATATCATTCTACACATTGCTAGGTACTAGCAGTAGGTGTGTGTTCTTGCTTTCAGATAACTCTTGATCCATGCCCTATATCTCACAATGTGACATCAACATCATGATCTAGGTATCATTCTCAAAAATCTGAAACATCCATAACATTTTTAAAATCCAAAAACATTCAAAACATCCAAAAAACTTTAAAACATTTGAAAACTCAAAACATTTGGAAATTTTAAAAAACCTAAACATTTGAAACATGAAAACTCAAAAACAACCTCAAATATCTTTAAAAACTCCAAAACAACCTGATAACATTTAAAATTTAAAACATTTAAACAACCTCAAAATACCAAAATTAGCCTCAAAACATCAAAAAAATTGAAATATTCCAAAAAAAAAATTCACCTGCCTCATTTCATTTTCACCTGCAATAAACTCCCACCCATAATAAATTGATTTCCACCATCGCCCCTTGGAAGAAAAAAATGGAAATAGGTACAACAATCAACGAAACATAAAAATTCAACACAAAAATCTCAAGTCTTTATCGTGATCAAACATGTTGGTTAACATTTATATCAAAGGACTATCAAACAATTAGAATTAATCAGCATCCAATAACATTTCCTACAAATATATCTTTCCTACAAAGGGCATCATCATTGGAAATCACCCTAAACACATCCTTTGGGAAGAGATATGAATAACATTGATTGTTTTCTCATTTTGATATTTTCTTATTATTTATCTTATTGGTCCATTATGATGATCTCTTAAGGATGTCTAAACTGGTTTAGAGAGAAAGGAATGGGGCATTGATCATTGATTTTGTTTGATGTTCATTTTGGATATTCTTGTAACATGACCTCAGTGAATACTTGCCTTGTGTGTGTAGGGATAGTCTCAAGTAAAACAATGGATAGGACATATCAGGTTCTTCATACTTTTTGTGTATTACTCTCATTACTTTGATGGATTTATTCTTTCACATGATCAAACAAGATTTTTGTATGTGAGGTAGGAACAAGGATACTCCTATTTTTTTGTAGAGTCAAATTCCATGTACTAGATACAATGCCACCCTGGTTCTTCATACCTTGGTGCATCATATCTATTTGCTATATCAAAAATAAGGATTTCTATGATGAAAAGCATTATCTAAGAGCAGAATAAAAATAATTTCTCTCATCTCATCACATATCCAATAAAATTTTGGAATAATCATAGGTTTATTGGTATCTTGATCAACATCATCTATATTTTAATCATTCTTCTACTCCTATTCTATCCCATTCTCCCATCATATTCTTTTATCTTTACTAACATTTCTCTCCAAGTATCAAATGTCTATGTGATATACATCAAAACATACATGAGGTTATCCATAGCTGATGAGTGTGTATGCATCATAAAATTTGTCTACATCAAACATTTGAGCTTCCTAGGACTTATTTTTCATCATATGATCAATAGAACCACTCCTCTCATAATCTTATCATGATCTCAAACTAAAAATTCAGTTTTTCCACTTGATCTCTCTGGGAAACGTATGAGCATTCCTTCATCCACTAGGAATAGTGGGGCATCAAGAAAAATTAGGAAAAATTTTAAATTTTGATCTGAGCAATATCAACCTAACTAGTATTAGTTCTTTGAAGTAACATGATAGGTACCTCGCTTCAAAGAGGGGAAAATTTAGACACTTAAAAATGTCCTGAGTATATAACACACATGATTTCACTTATTAACACCACTTCTAGCATAATTCACCTAATTCCTTTGTTTAATTAAAATATGTCTAATTATTTAGTTAAATTCATTTAATTTTCTTATTAATTAAAGAACTACTTAAGGTTATTAGATTAATTCATTATAATTCATCAAATTTTACCCTTTTGATAAAATTATATCAATATTATTTAATTAAATGTCATTCATCACATTTGATTGAATAATTCTTAATTGTTTAATAAAAATTATTAATTCTTCCAACTTGTACAATTAATTGATTTTCATGAATTATTTAATTAGCTATTTTTCCTCCAACTTGCACAAAGAATATTCTCCATGGAATATTTCCCTTTTTGAATTTGAATTCTTCCCCCTAACTCATGATATCTCCAGCATAATTCCTAAAATTATGGGATATTGTTGAGTGTCTCATGGATTATGTATTGTTGACCTAATCCTTGATCCATGTCTCATGAATTATAAACCACTTGATCAATCATTGATCCATGCATTCATCTCTCATTTGATTTCATTCATTGATCATCATTTTCCATCTTCACCATTGATCATAATTCAAGAAATCTATAAAAGCCACCATTTAACATGAATTCATCCACACCTTTCATAGAAAATTTATTCTCTCGAATTGATCACTCATTTGTGAGAAATTTAAGTGCATATTTTGTTAATCAACCCTCATTTTCAATCAATATTTTGCAACAACAATGGATAATGCATAAAACTGATAAATCCACATCCACATCCACTCATTATGCATCAATCCACAATGAGATTGAGAGGTTTACATACTAGTTTAGATTTATTTTCTTTGAATTTCATGTTTATTGCTTTGAATTGAGTCTTTGTAGTATTGTGTAGATGAATCTCATTGAATATGGCTTTTAATTGATCATTTCATCCTGTTATTATTTCAATTCTTTAGTATTTGATCAATTAGACTAACCCTATGAACAAAAAGTAGTTGTAGATGTTAAAAGTTTGAAAAGTAATTAAAGATCTTGTATTTTAATTTTTTTGTAAAAATGTTGAATAAAATTTGAAAACCCTACTATAACCAAACAAAAAATATGTATATACCAAAAATAATTAGTATATAACCAAAAATCGTGAGTATATTATTAAAAAAATAGAAATGTTGTGTATATCATACAAACCTTGAGTAAGTATATGACATTTTCTATGCGGTACCATACAATACGGTTTTTGTATAGTTGTATGGAATTTCATATGAATGTACCTTCAAATATCCCTTCAAGCACCTCATTTTTTTTGTCAATGAAATATTAAGTGTTATTTATCAATTTTTATTTCTCAGTTGTTTTGGATGTAAAAATGTAATCCATTTTCTCTCAAACATACATATAAAAATATAATACCTGAAACCCACTCAAAAATCTTGTAAAACTAGTTGTTTAGAAAACACCATAAGACACAAACACAACAAATAAAGTGAGAAGAGATAAATACCCAAAAAATTCACCAAAATATAATACTAATATTTGAAACTAAAAAAGAAACAAACAAGCATGCAAATTCCTATTTCAAAACAAGTAAAACCTCTAAATAGAGCTCACAAAAGAGATCAAAACAAGACAATAACATCAAAATTAACTTAAAATGTTACCATAACCTCCATTTGTGATTTGATTTTCTCTAATGACTTTGGGATGTGGATTCTCCTTGCTCGAAGATTACTAATTTGATAAGATATACATCTAAGTTATAATTAATAGTGGAATGAAGGAGAGAGTGCTTGAATGTATATATTTTTAGAAATGGAAATGGATGGTCAAGATCTGATTATGAGATCTTTGGTGGAGAATGGTTGAGGGGAATTCCCTAGAATCAAGGAGAAGATGGAGGGTAGAGATGAAAGTGGTTAGATTGTGAATGAGTAGGATTAACTTACCAATTTTAACAAGTAGTTTTGAGCATGAGGAAAATCAAGTACATGTGCACATAGTAAGGCTATAAATTTGGGTTGTGTTGAGAGAATAAGGGGACCATAAGGATAAGTTTTTTAGGTGACCTTTATTTTTGGAATGTGTTGAGAGAATAATGGGACCATAAGGACAAGTGTTCTTGGGTGCCCATTATTCTTGGAATGTGTTCAAGGAATGTATGCCTAATTAATTAATATTATTATTTAATTATTATAGCCACATGTGTGAGATGAATAATAGGTGTTTTATATAATAATTTATTAATTTATTATATGCTAGTGTAGAAATTTTATAAACTAATCAAGATATGCGATGTAATAAAATTGAGTGAATAGAAATAAAAAATGCTAATGATTGATGCCCATTACTCATGAAATGAAACTACACAATTAATGAATTAAAGAAACAAAATCAAAAGAGAAAAGAATAAATGAATTCACAAAAGAGTAGCATTAGTGGAATGTGTAAGGGGGGAAATCAAGATCATGTGATGTAATCAAATTGAGTGAATAGAAACTAATCTAAACAAAAAAAGTTATAATGATTCATGCCCATTACTCATGAAATGAAGCTACACAATTAATGCATTCAAGAAACAAAATCAAAATAGAAAAGCATAAATGAATTCAAAAAAGAATAGAGTTACCATCATGTGTCAGAGTGTGTTTATGAAGATGTTGGGTTGTTCATATCAATGTGAAGCCTCCATTGTGCATACCAAATCTTTATGAACATGTGTTTGTTGATTGAAGATATGTGTAAATATTTGTCAAAATATCGATTAAGATCTTGGCATTACTTTTTTGTATAAAATATGTTGATTCTCTAATCCTTTTTGAGAAGGAAGATGATTGTTATATAGAATTTTTGTTTCAAAATAAACACTCGATATCCTGTAGTAGAATATCTTGATCAATGGTTCAAAATATTTGAGAGGATCTAGATGGGAATAATCAATACAAATTGATTACGTAATAGGTTTCATTGAAGAAATCATTTTGAGTGTTCAGTGGGATTGAGGAAACAATGTTGGCTCTTTTTAAATTCCAACCAGATCTTGCAAGTAGCCTATGAATTTTCCATTTTCAATGGTCAGCAACCTGAAAGGGGTTGGCCAAAAAATGAGAGAAAGAAATTTAGCTTTCCTCCTGCACTTTAGGCTCTACAAATCCTGGAAGGGTAATCCCACAATGTATCTATGACACTATTTCATAAAATCTTCACATACATTGTAAATTCAACAGATACATTCTCATTTCAAGACTCGATATACAACGATTAGCAAGAATTTGGAAAAGTCTTCACACCTTACAACTAAGAGTAGAGAATGGGTAGATCAACTAACAACTACAACAACCATAATAATTATAAGTAAGATTTGATTTAAATGAATTGTTCTTTGATACAGTTTAGTTGGACAGATACATTGAAAATTAACTGATGCATATAATAGTGCCTTATCATAGGGTGACGAGGTCAAATTCACAAATAACGGTAACACAACAATTATAGAATTTAACATTTACAAATTGTTATGGACTTGCATTACAAATTCATAACTTAAATAATCCATGCAAATAATACTTAAGGATCCTATGTCATATTGCATGAACCAGTGATTGTACTAAAGCATATAATCAAGTCCTTGAACTGAAGCATATAATGTAAACACACATCCAACCACAACAATCAAAGACCAATGAAAAATCCTTAACTATTTCATTTCTAATTTATTAATAACTTCATAGGAGAAAATATCCCTTGAATTTCCTATCTACTTGCATATTTCCTAAAATGTTCTCCAAGAATACCTAAGATCCAAAAAAAAATCAAAGACCCCTACACAATAGCCTTGAATTCCCTTTTATATAATTAAGGGAGCAAAACAAGCATCGGGCTATTGTCCTATCAAATTACATTTCAAAGTATTTCATTTCATTTCAACCCCCCTGGTAGTTATATTTGCATTTCATGAAATAAGGGGAAATACAAAAAAGAAAAAAACACAGATGAGAATTTAGAACTCGTTCCCTTGTTGCTTTAGAAGTCAAAGTCACCTCATTACTCAAAAATTCAATCAACAAAAATAGAAGAAGACAAAGAGTAGAGAGGAAATTTTGGCTAGATTTCCACATGACCATGCTCTATATCCATACCACCACCCCTTGTGGCTTACTCAACATATTTCTCCAACCAACTCATGTATTCCTCCCCTATGAGCCAATTGACATTAAGAAATTTTTGTACCTTGATAGTCTATGCATTATATTTCGCATCTATTATGACTCGGACCTCCCTCACAAAAGTGTCCATCCCTACCTCAATTTTGATGAAATTGTCAATCAAAGTATTTGGTACTGACAAGTCAAATTTATCCTCAACATACAACATTTCAAGACACTTAGTTGTCTAATGCTTAAACAAAGCTCTCCATGAATCATATTCTTTCATTTCTCCCTCTTCATTGAGAATCTTGGGCATAACTTGCTCTTCCATGTCCCTAAAGGCCTTCACTTTTCCTTAAAATAATCCCTTAACTCTTTCATGGAAGCTTATGATTTCTCCAATAGTTTCAATCCTTTTGATTACATCATGGAGTTGTTTTGGGGTTTCAGAATCTCCTTTTGCAATTGTCTGAGTTTCTTGTAGACTACTTAATCTACTGCTCCATTTATTCTAAGTATCCATGAAAACCCCTTGGGTATGTTGAAACTTCCCATATGCTTCATGGATATCGTTATATGTTAACCATGTAGTTTCTACCTTCAAAGTAACCCTAGACCATTTGTAACTAAGGAGACCTTCAGCCATATCCTTTGTAGTACTGCCCATGCCCTCTTCGATCTTGTTATTCTCATACTTAGTTGTTTGGAGTTCCTTCTTTAGTACACTTATTCTCAATTCTAAAGTATCCTTATCCTGATGTGAAGTACCAGATGGAGAGGTTGGTAGAGCCTTTTGACTAGATTTGGCCAAAGTAACCCTCACTTTTTTATACTCTTTAGCTAAGTTATTGTGCTTCTCTAATAATTTCAAATATTTGGCTTGACTAATCTCTGTAGTTTCAACACTAAGCATAGTTGAGTGCATCATTAACCTTGCATCCTATGGAGCTGTCATCTTTGAATCTCTCTCTATAATCACATCTCCAGAGAGGCCAATCAGCATTCTATTAAGTCTAGATCTTCCTGAATCTGAAGTTAATGACCAAATAGCTAGTGCATGTAGACTAGGGCTAAACCCCGAACCAAAATCATTCTCATCAAATTTTTCCTCTGATACCAAAGCATTTGGGTCACTCCCAATTGCATCCAAAGCCATTATGTAAGATAAGCTCCAACTAGGCATAACCATCATCCCACTATCTTTAACTAATCTTCTAGCTTCCACACAATTCATCTGCTCAATCTCTCGAACTATCTCTTCTTAAATTTTCTTCTTTACTTCCTCCTTTTAAGAGAGATCAACTAGCTCAATTTCATCTTGTATTCTATCATTTATTTCCTGAGCTTTCATCTCAGCAATGAATTCCCTAAATTCCTTTATTTCCACAAAAGATTCATCCTCCAAAAACTTAGCATAAGCTAGAAGCCTCGCATCATTGTCTTGGCTCTCATCATATTCCCAAGGCACTAACCCATCATTTGGAAAAAATGGTTCCATTACATCTCTAACATCAAAGTAGCATAATTCTTATTCTACTTTGTGCTCAATAGGATTTGACTCAACAGAAGGTTGATGTATATCTGCTCCAACACCTTGTGCTTCATCAATATTCATAAGTGGCAATTCCATGATAGGGTTTTCCTCGATATCCAACAACTACTACTGAACCTCTGGCACCACCAAATACTTTGATTGGCCATTAGTCTTCAATAAATTTTCTTGCAAGACACCTTGGGCTAATAACTTTTCTTGTTCCACCTTTTCTAGAAAAGTGCCATCACTAAAATCACTAAGGATTAATTCCATTTTGTTGAACTTATCAGTGATATGTTGATATGGACTTTCATAATAATATTTTTTTGCAAGAGCTATCTGTTCGACCTCAATAGATTTCAACCATACTCTTCCCCTATCTTGGACAGCAATCATTGTTGGCAGATTCCTTATCACATCTTCTTTAAAGTAAAAAGTGTGAGGCCCATACCCTGATATTCCTCATTTCATGTTTTCCCTGTCAATGAGTACTTCAAGATCAAACCTTCTGATAGGGTTTGTACCCATTCTCAGATTGTTTACCACTATACCAAAAACTTCATAAGCTTCCTTGGTAGTGACAAAAAATTAATCAAAAGAGAAAAAAAAATCAATAATAGAAGCCTTTCTAGAAATCCTAAAGTTTTTAACATCTCTATTATCCATTTGCCACATGATTTCCATAAATTTCAGCCTATTTGAAACAAACCTAGGTAGTAGATGTGGAGCCACAATAGTCCCATAACATCTTATAACATTGCAATTGTCATACAAATACCATTCACCACAATTAATTCATTATTGGGGTGATCTCAACATTCCTTTGGTCTTAACAAGTCTCTAGTTGTCTTATAAATTCTCTCCTCTGGCCCTACTCCTAGTTGCACCAAAATAGTATGTTTCATTGCATTACATAATCCAGCATAATCTAAAGTGGAGCAATGCAAATCCTAGATATGATTCCACATATTTATAGGTAACCTATGGTTTCTTTCATCCACCTGTCTCAACTTCAAGTTTCGACCAAAAACCCCCCTTCCTTGATATAGAAGCATATGCATTAACAATGAGTAATGTATGAAAGTAATGGTTTTTCCTCTCCTTTAACTTTATCAAATCATAATGTAATTGCTCAGTAACACAGTGAGAATAGTTAAACCACTTATGTTGATACTTGTGTTGGGTATCCACAATCATAACTAACAAGGATGATTTTATCCTTCCATCACACTTGATCCCAAGCACTTGGCACCACATATAATAAGTATACCTAAAGTAATCAAAAATATCTTTGCAATCAAATGGCTTGACCTCCTTGAGTGAAAATGTAGAACCCTCTCTTGCCTGTATTCAAGTAACTCACCTCTTTTGTACCCAAACCTATGAGCAGTATAGTATTTTTGTAACTTCTCCATGTTAATATTTTCATTAGCGTTAGGGTTCATGTTGAAAAAATCTATGAATTAGCTTCTTTTTATTTCCAGGAGACTCCTACCAGATGTGTTAGTAATAACCCTATTGACATCATCATACCTATCTGTGAGTTGCAGCATTAGATCCACTTTTGCAAAAATGTTTGGGACAACCAACTTTCCCAAGTTGTACCCCCAAATATTTTGTCCAATGTGTACAACATCCCTCCTTGTGAAAAAATACACAAATAATTCCCACCCTGACTCTAGAAAGTTGATGTCACCAACTTTTGTTGCAAGGTCCTTAAATTTTGAGGTTAATACCCCTTCTCTTGTGGCCTTTTTTCCACTTTCCTTGACATCTGGAGGTTGGAATTTGTCCATAAAAAAGACATATCTCTTTGGCTGCCCTTTCTTCCTATCAAGACCTTTAGACTCTTATAGTTTTTCTTGAGAGACCTATTGTATCTTTCTTTTTGATATAGGTTTAGAGGTTGATGATTCACCTGGTTGGCTCATCCTTCCTTGAACTAGGGTTTCTTTTCGACTATGAATTCAGACTAGGTCCCAATTTGGAAATATAAAATTTTACAATCACAATTATAGATTAATTCTAACCTCTCTATGTTATCCTAGCTAGAGATATAGACCAATTCATACAATTTTGAAAACACTACTTTCACCCTAGCATGCAATTACAGATATTTGATATATAGAGACAATTTTGCAAGAGAGAAAAATTTTACAACGTTCAACAATGACTTACCTAGGAAATAGCTTATGCAATTTTCCTTTGTTTGTGCTTGAGTCACGCCACTATTCTTCTTCACTTCTCATGTGCAGGGCAGAAATAAAACAAACACAAAACCCTTATACATTCACTCAGCTCAGTACGGGTACCATCAATGGTACAAGAAAACTCGTGCGAGTGAAAACACCCACTCTGTCATTTTCTCGTTCTTATTTGAATTTGAACCATTAATTTATAGGCTTTAAAACTTCATCCTATGGTTTGTGTGTCCTTTCCATCCCATGATGCCTTTTCCATGACTTGATACGTATCGGGCGATGGGCAAGGAAAATGCTATGTGTCACCTTCATGAACATGGCATCGAGCATCGCTAATTTTGAGCTTTCTTTGGGACTTCAACCAATGATAGTGGGAAGGCCAGTGATAGGATACAAGCCATTGATTTTAATCACATAAGAATCTTGGTCGTTAGCTACACTTTTCATCTCTCATCATGTGTTGTCTCTCCTTAGGCCGATGTCAACTGATGAAGCATTATCTCCCAATGATGAAAAATAACCCACACATTAGTGGTTGCAGGTTCACTTATAGCTTGCACAAGACAACTAATGATATTTAAAGGGACAGCAATGAGTTTAAATGTTAACTACATCGCTCATCAAGTGATTCTTCCTAGCAATAGTGAATGAATACGGGAGGGACGATGGATAGTCAATCAGAGGAAAAGAAGGAATATCTCTCATCGTAGGTTACACATGGATATTTTTAAACGAAAATGTGATGAGTGATATAACATTCGAGGACCAACTTAAGATGTGTTTAAATCATGTGGGCTCAAAGTTGTTTTAAAAGGAGCCCACCTAGACGTGATGAGGAAACTAATGAGGAGGCCGATAAAACAATGGGACTCAAGGCCATGAAGGATTATGAAATGACTAGCAATTGGATAGAGTCGGTTAACTCAAAATTAGAAGCTCAAAGACCAAACAAGGGTATGAACATGAATAGAACTTATAAAACCCCAACCCTATTGACAAACGAGACTGTGATTATCAAGATTTGATCATGAAATTCAGTGGAACCATGAAAAATTTAGGGGTTCCACCAGTGGCTCTGACTGGGGAAGTAGGCCTCCTACAGGCCTAGCAAGATCTCATCATCTCAAGTTTCATAGATCAAGAACACAAGGACCAAAACCAAGGACTTGTCCAGACAAGATAAGTAGACACAATAGAAAAGAAACCCACCAAGCCTATACACAAATTTTTAGGACTGTACAATGTACATGGAAATGTAGCCTATTTCAAGAGAAATAGGGTTTCAATAATTGTCCATGTAGTGGCAGTTCAATAATTTCACCTATTAAGGACTACAAGAAATGCGAATCTTCTTCATGTAATTTAGCTATTAAGGACTCAACCACAACGGGTCAAACTTCCCATGTTTACCCTTGTCTTCCATCCTTTCATCCCACATTAGAACCATGCTTCTGAGTTCAAACTTCCTTTCAATGGCTCTCTTATTGTATATGTTCTTAACTTGTAACTACATATTTTCATTTCTTTTAGGAGCTTATCCTCTAACTTCATCAAGCTCAATCAACTCCTCCATCCTATGTTGCATCTCATCACAAATGTCATTATCGTATTCCTAGAAAAAATTATACATCTTTAGAAAATTATTGTGTGGTATTTTAGCTTCAACCTTGTACACCAAGTTGAAAGGGGATTTTCCACTGACCTTCTTTACAGTAATTTTGTCAGCCCACAATGCAAGCTGCAACTTTGAATCCTGGGCCTTCTTGTTCTTCTCTAATACTCGCTTGTTGATATTCATCAAAATTTTATTACTAGATTCGGCTTGCCCATTCTCTTAAGGTGGTATGGGGTAGAATAAGATATGCTTATGCCATGTTGATTACAAAAATCAGTAAATTATTCAAACCTAAAGCACATAGCATTATCAGAGATAATTTTCTCAAGAAATCCAAACCTACTCAAAACATTTTTCATCAAGAAATCAATAACTACTTTACTAGTAGCTTTCTTAGTAGGAATGGCTTCAACTCACTTCATGAAATAATCAGTTACAACCAATATCCAAGCATGTCCTCCACTAGACTTTTTCCCCAATGAAATCAAGGCCCCATTGTTGAAAAGGGGCTTGCACAGATACAGGCTGAAGTGGAAAACTTCTTGAGAATTTCATCTTTCCAGTAAACCTCTAACAAGCATCACATTTGTTTACAAATCTATGATCATCCTTGAAGATAATCGACCACCAAAAAATTTCTCTCAATATCTTATGAGTGATGGTCTTAGCCATATAGTTTCCTCCACATGCTCCTTTATGAATTTCAATCAACATGTATTTTTCTTGGTCACCATCTACACATCTAAGTAATATACCCTCTGGGCTTCTCCACCAGAGTTCACCATCGATGATAATATACTCAATGGATTGTAACTTCAAGGTTCTTTTCTCATTATAAGGCAGACCCTCAAGGCATTGCATGGTCTGTAAATATTCAACAATCCTCCTATACCATCCACAAGTTTTCATATCGCATATAGGTGCCACATTCTCATGTTCAACTTGGTTTATTTGATTGGCTTCCAAATTTGTCTCATCCATCAGTTTGTCTAGACCTTGTCCTCTCACCAATTTAGTAATCTGAATATTTATGTTAAACTCTTGAATTTGATTGATCTATCTACATTGACGACCTGTATTCTCTTGTTGGGTGAATATATCTTTGAGTGTTGCAGTGGGAACATAAGCAACAATAGTGGCTCCAACCAAGTATGGTTTGAAGTTCTTTATAGATTTTACTAGGGAATAATCCTCATTTTATGTGGTATCATACTTAAGTTCAATACCTTGTAAGGATTTTCTAAAGAAGGCAATAGGTTGTTCAAAGCCCTCATCATTTTTTTGTAGTAATACTCCTACCACTGTATGGAATGAAAGAAAAATTTAAAAGTTGGAATGGCTTGGCATAGTCTAGATATTTGAGAACTGGTGCTTCCTTAATTGCATCCTTTATGGCTTGTAAATCCTTTGCAGGCTCCTTTTTCCATGATACCTTTTCTCCTTTTTTCAGCATCTTAGAAATGGGTCGGGCAATCTCAACAAAATTTGTGACAAATCTTCTGACAAAATTAATTTTCCCAAAAAAGGATTCGATTCCTTTTACATTTTTGGGTTGTGATATTTTATCTATATCTGCTACTTGTTCTAGATTAATTTTGACCCCTTCCTTTGAAATAATATTCCCTGGCATCTTTCCTTCCTTAACTCTGAAAGTGTATTTCTTGGGATTCAAAGAAATCCCATACTCCAATGCTTTAATAAAAATCTTCTCCAAGTGAGAACAATGATCCTCTTCCTTTTTCTTGTGAGCAATAAGGTCATCTTAGTATATGGCAAGGAAAAATTCAATGAAATCTACAAAGGCTACATCCATAGCTCTTTGAAATGTGGTGTTAGCATTCATTAGGCTGAATGGAATCCTCACATACACGTATGTCCCCAAAGGTGTAGTAAAGGCAGTTTTGTATTGCTCAGATTCTCTCACCATAACCTAATTATAACTTGATAATCCATCCATAATTGAAAGTAATTCACACCCTATGACCTTCTACAACATGGCTTCCATGTTGGAAGAGGATAGTTATCCTTTAAGGAAGCCACATTAAGATTCCTTAAATCTACACACAACCTTATATCCCCATTCTTTTTTCTAATGAGAACCAGATTTGAGACCCAAGAATAATGTTTGATAAGTTTGATGATACTATCATCTCTAAGCTTTGTAAGTTATTCTTGAATCTTTGGTTGTAACATTGGATTGATCAGCCTTTGTTTTTGTCAGAATGGTTTCACTCCAGGCTTCAAAGGGATTTCAAGCTGGAACAATTCTTCCTTGTATGCCTTCGGGTCATCATATGACCATGCAAATACAAGCTTATACTTCCTTAACAAGTAAATTAACATATTTCTCACATGGGGTTTCATATTTTTGTCTATGTACACCTTTTTAGGAGAGTTCTTTGTCCCTAGGTTTATCTCCTCTAAGTCCTCCTTAGGAGAAGGTATTTTCTTAATACCTGACTTGTCAGGGACATCAAAGACCCTCTCTATTACAACTAATCCCTTGGGAATTTATTTATTTTTCAATTGAATTATCTCATTCCCAAACAATGTCTCTTTCCCATCAACTTAAACCACAAATGAGCCAAATTCAATCTCTTGAATTTCATATTGGTCAATGCAATGCAAGAATCTTAAAATGTTATTATCATCATCAAACACCTCCCAATTGCAAATTTTATCAACCATTATAGGTTTGGTTTGTATTTCTACCCTTGAAATGCCATCAAAGGTGACATCATCTAGTCTAACTACAATGTTTTCTAGCAAATATCCTCTGACATTTTGTCCCCTTTCTATCCACTTTATGCCAAAAGAATCAAAGGCCTTTATAGTATCCCAAACTATATTTTTGTATTGCTTAAGCCTTTTATCTACAGCAACGAATTTGGATCTAACTTGGGAAACTACCAATTTACAATCCCCTAGTACTCATAATAACTTGGTGCCATGCTTGGAAGCTAATTTGAACCTAAGAAAAAGAGACTCATACTCAGCAACATTATTCGTACATGCAAACTGCAACAAGGAGTATTTGAAGGTCTTACCTTATGGAGAAATAAGAATAACACCAGCTCCCAAACCTTCCTTGGAGCAGGCCCCATCAAAATACATAGTCCAGGGAGCACTTTCTTGTACATCACTAGTAATCTCTTAGAGAATTGGTGCAGGCTCTACATTCTCCTCTAGGACTTCTTCCTCAACCCGAAAGGAATCTAAATAAGTTTCTAAAAAATGAATCCTTGTCGGTTCTTCTAATTCATCCACATACTCGATCATGTGACCAACTTGGGGCTCTCTTGCAATCTTAACATCCTTCTAATCAATGGATAAAGTGGAAAAGGATAGGTCACATTGTATACTCCCACCCATGGAAGCACTCCATTGTCTTGATAATAGCATCCCATATGTTGGTGGGATATCTACCACTATGATGCTCATGAACAACTCTTTTTCTGGGAAGGCTACCAATTTGTAAGGAACTCTATTGATCACCCCTATAATAGGTATTTCCCTTAAATACATAGCATAGAATTTCCCATATATACTATCTAATTTTAGGCCCATTTCCTCCATGATCTTCACTGGCATTACATTGTTTGAGGCCCCTTAATCTATCATACAATTTCTCACCAATTTACCATCAATGATTAGGCTAAAAAAATGGATTAACTTGGCTAGGGTTAGCAATAATGGTGGTTCCCAGACATATTTCAGTGTTTTCATTGATCAATGCTTTGACCTTAACATCCTTCTCCTAACTTCTACTTGATCCAGGTTGATCCATAACCATTTCTTCCTTACCAATGGTAATAATACTATTGATAAATGAAATCTTATCTTTATGCTCATAAATTCTCATCATCTCTAGTAATGGAACTATTACTTTGACCTAATAAAAAACCTGGAACATATCCACAAGGGAATAGCTTGGTATTTAGGGGAGTATAAATTTTTTAAGACTCACCTTTTCAGCATTGGGTTTGTCATCTTTAGCTTTCCTAGTTTGAGGGATAGCTTCACCTTAGTCTTCGCTTTACTATTCTTCTTAGCCCAAATCATTATTTCTTTACCCTCTTTGGGTTTTGTATCAACCTTCTTATTTTTTGTGTTAGTCCCTTTATTTATTGCATTAATTTATTTAGCAAACATGCCACCAGGGCTACCCTGGTCACCACTCACACTCATGTTTCTCAATTGGAGCTCACTCCTTGCCTTAGAAACCAACACAATTGTATACCTTTCAATTTCCTTATTCGAAGGTCTTCACAAGGAAACATTATTTTGCTCTAGAGTGTATATAGTGCAATCATTATTTGTCTCTTCATCTGAAAAAACGTGCTGGTGATGTACACTATCTTCTTGTATATGCACACTAGTGTATTATCTTTGCACATATACATAATTCATATCAACATCATCACTGGAAGAGTACTCACCACAATCAAGGTCGGATTTAATCATGAAAAAAAATTCCATCTAATCATGGCCTTGGGGAGAACCATATTTTCCCTAGTCATCTTGAGCCTCTTCTAAGGATTTTGTAACAGTACATTGTTGTGATGAGTGAGGCATCTAGCATACTTCACACCATGGAAAATCATCAACATTGGTGGAATTTATTTACAAAGGATTAGGTGTGTCCTAAACATTCTTCTAATTATTCTAAACCATCTTTCCATTATGCCAGTTTGTATAATAGGGATAATATTGCAATCTTGGAGGCCTCTCATTTCTCTGGAGTTGTGGCTTATCATTTTTGGTGGCCTTTAAAAAACTAAGAACCTGACCCAATTTTTCATCAAGGGTTGCAAATTTACTTGTCTTCTCATTTTGAGCCCTGGTGTTCTTCAAAAGCTTGGAATCATCCCTTCTTCCCACCTTACCAGAGGCTTTCCTATTATTTTCAATGTTCACCGCCATCTTGTAAGCCTCCCTCAAGTGTTGTGGATTCTTATCTCTAAGCATATAACACATTTTCAGATCATATGCATTATAGTATACAACTAGAAATGCACTCTCATTAGGCCCCAGATAAGAAAGGAATTTATACATTGCCTTTTGAAACTTGGCATTGAACTCAATGGTTAGTTCATTATGCCCTTTAGTGATGTTATTAAAATTATTTAATCTAAAATGTGGATCATTCTTATCTCCATATTGTTCCCTAAAAATTTGGTAGAAAGAATCCTTTGAGTCAATTCTTGCATCTGGAAAAATCCTATACCAGTCCATAGCATCCTCTGTCAAAGATTGTATGAAGTATTTTATGGCAACATCTTCATCCCATAACTCAAAATCCTCTACAAATCTTTGGAAAGCTTTCAAGTGGTCTTCACCACTAAGAGCGTTGTTGTCAGTGAACTTAGGTACATGTTTCTTTTCATTGTCTGTAACTGGATTTGGATACCCAAGAATATTTTCAAAACACACTTGTTTATATCTATTTGTATGCAATGGTCTTATTCTAAAATTTTCTTCCTCATTGCTCTGATTATCATAATTCCTCCTTCTTTCATGGTTATTCTCTGGTCTTCTGGATTTGGAATCATGTTGCCGGTTGCAAAGGATTATTATAATTTTGTCTTCAGGCTATGAGGATGAACTACGAGGGTTTCCACCAAGGGATATTTTTTCATTTAGGTGGGGACCTCAAGAGGATATGCAGGCCTGAGGGATCTAGGCTTCAAGAGCAGGACCTCTCACAGTGGATTTTAAGAAACTAAGTTTCTTTTACATCTCATTATTTACAGCCATTAGTTCCATTTCTTTTTTTTTCCTCTCCAATTCTTCATTCTCTTTCATCAAATTCTCAATCAGTGGGATAGAATCATCATGTGAAATGCATTAGTTGGAATGACCTCCCTCATTTATCTTAACTCCCTCCATGGATTTCTTTCCTTTATCAGCATTATGGGAGACATGGTTTGTATTTTTGGGTGGGGGGTTAACTGGGAACAAAGTCTTTTCAACATTATTGGTTTGTGGATTTACAGTAGCACTATCAATAGAAGGGATAATAGGGACCTTGGTCACAATTTCTTGAACAATAGGACCAATTGTTTGGGTAGTCTCAATTGCTAACCTATCCAATTTTTCCATCTCCTCAACCTTCCTTCGTAACATATTCGTCTGAACTATTGCCTCCCTTATCCTTTTCTCTTTCTCCATATCTCTTCTTTTCATGTTTTCATTACACTTTGAGGATCTTTCATTAAGTTGTCACATATCATTAAGAACTTCTTCTTCTTCGAGTAAATTTGAATACCATCAAATGCTATTATAGCATCCTCCTAATTAGGAACAACATTATGGGAATATTCATCATCTCCAATTATCAGATCTAGATGAATAGGGATATAGTGATGGGAATCTTAGGTTAGTTGTCCTTCAACTCTAGCTCATCTAGCACTAGCATTATCTCTTTGTATTCTATCTATTTCCCTCCTTTCCATGGCCTTTAAGCCATGGTCAGAAGGTTGTTCATCCACAACAGATTTCATGTAAACCTCCCCTACTTTAGTACAATTTCACTAAAATCTAACAAATTCTTTTCACACTCTGAACTAGAGCTAGAATGAATATAACGTTCGAGGAGAGGATGAGGAGTAGACTTGCATTTTTCAATGTCCTTTTCCTTTACCCATTTCCCACGTGGATTCATATGTTTGGACAATTATCCTTCCAACTTTTTCTCTAGATGCTTCTTCATGTGGCCTCAAGTTCCCCACATTTGTATTTGGATTTTCTTTACATCTGCCAACCTTTTTAGTTTCTTTCTTTTCTTCTTAAATACTTCCTTAATATCTTTAAACACCAGCTCACACTGGTGAAAAGACTTTAGATTCATCACCCATATTCCTTAGGACCAATTCGTATCAATTGTGTTATGATTTATGAAAATTTTGCTAGATCCTTGGACACACAGACGAACTTTGACAAATGAAAAATGTTTTTAGATGAACTTTGGACACAATTATTTGAAAATAAAAGGGCAGGAAACATATCATGAATTTTGATGAGACACGAGATAAATATTTAAGAAGTACTTAGCAATGCTTCAAAAAGACCGACTCTATGCATGAACACTACTATACAATATAGTGATCTTTGATAAGGCATTCTAGAGAACTAGTAATCAAAATCTTATGTCCCCAACAGAGTTGCTAATTTGTTGGCTCTTTTTAAATTCCAACCAAATCTTGCAAGTAGCTTATGGATTTGCCATTTTCAATGGTCATCAACCGGAAAGGGGTTGGTTAACAAATGAGAGAAAGCAATTTGGCTTTCCTCCTGCACTTTAGGCTCTACAAAACCTAAGAGGGTAATCCCACAATGTATCTATGACACTATTTCATAAAATATTCACATACATTGTAAATTCAACAAATACATTCTCATTTCAAGACTTGAAGTACAATGATTAGCAAGAATTTGGAAAATTCTTCACACCTTGAAACTCGAAGCAAAGAATGGGTAGATTAACTAGCAACTACAACAACCATCACCATTATAAGTAAGATTTGATATAAATGATTTTTTCTTTGATACAATTCAGTCGGTCAAATACATTGAAAATTAACTGATGCATAGAATAGTGCCTTATCATAGGGTGACGGGTCAAATTCACAAATAACGGTAACACAAAAATTATAGAATTTAACATTTACAAATTGTTATGGACTTACATTAAAAATTCATAACTCAGATAATCCACACAAGCAATACTTAAGGATCCTATGTCATAATGCATGAACCAGTGATTGCACTAAAACATATAATCAAGTCCTTGAACTGAAGCATATAATGCAAACACACATCACCCCAAAATAATCGAAGACCAATGAAATAATCCTAACTATTTCATTGCTAATTTATGAATAACTTCACAGGAGAAAATCTGCCTTGAATTTTCCATTATTGATTTCAAGTGCTACAATTATTGCAAAACTTTTAAGCTAATTGTAAACATAAACTCATAACCCTAGACTCAGCGAGAAATTCTATCTACTTGCATATTTCCTAAAATGTTCTCCAAGAATACTTGAGATCCAACAAAAAATTCAAAGACCCCTACACAATAGCCTTGAATTCCCTTTTATATCATTAAGGGAGCAAAACAAGCATTGGGCTATTGGCCTATCAAATTATATTTAAAATTACATTTCAAAGTATTTCATTTCATTTCAACCCCCCTAACAGTTATATTTGCATTTCATGAAATGGGGGGAAATACAAAAATAAAAAACACTTAGATGAGCATATAGAAATTGTTCCCTTGCTCCTTTAGAATTCCATGTCACCTCATTACTCAAAAATTGAATCAATGAAAATAGAAGAAGACCAAGAGTAGAGAGAGGAAACATTGGTTGGATTTCCACATGCATATTTTACTGAGAGGATATATATTTATTTTCAAAAAAATTATTTCAAAATCCAAACCTATATTATACTAGACCATGCTCTATATCCATCCTACCACCCCTTATGGCTTACTTAACATATTTCTCCAACAACCTCTTGTATTCCTCCTTTTTGGACCAACTGACATCAAGCAATTTCTACAGCTTGATAGTGTATGCATTATATCTTGCATCTATTATGACTCGGGCCTCCTTCACAAAAGTGTCCATCCCTACCTCAATTTTGATGAAGTTATCAATCAAATTATTTAGTACTAACAAGTCCAATTTATCCTCAACATACATCATTTCAAGGCACTTAGTTGTTTGATGCTTAAACAAAGCTCTCCATGAATCATATTATTTTATTTCTCCCTCTTCATTGAGAATATTAGGAATAACTTGCTCTTCCATGTCCCTAAAGGCCTTCACTTTTCCTTGCAATAATCCCCCAACTCTTTCATGGAAGCCTGTGATTTTTCCAAAGGTTTCAATCCTTATGATTACATCATGAAGTTGTTCCAGAGTTTCAGAATCTCCTTTTGCAATTATCAAAATTTATTTTAGACTAATTAATCTACTGCTCCATTTATTCCAAGTATTCATGAAAACCCCTTGGGTATGTTGAAACTTCCCATATGCTTCATGGATACCCTTATACGTTAAGCATGTATTTTTTTCCTTCAGAGCAACCCTAGACCATCTATAACTGGGGAGACCTCCGGCCATATCCTTTGTAATACTATGAATGCCCTCTTGAAGCTTATTATTCTCAGACTTAGTTGTTTGGAGCTACTTCTTTAATGCACTAATTCTCAATTTTAAAGTATCCTTATCCTATTGTGAAGTACCATATGGAGAGGTTGGTAGAGCCTTTTGACTAGATTTTTCCAAAGTAACCCTCACTTTGTTATACTCTTCAACTAAATTATTTGTGCTTCTCCAATAAATTCAAATATTTGGCCTAACTAATCTTTGCAGTGTCAAAACTAAGCATAGCTAAGTGCATCATCAACCTTGTGGCCTGTGGAGTTGTCATCTTTGAAGCTCTCCCTATGATCACATCTCTAGAGAGGCCAGTCATCATTCTACTAAGTCTACATTTTATTGAATCCAGATTTAATGACCAAATAGCTAGTGCATGTAGACTTGGGCTAAACCCCAAACCAAATGTCTTCTCGTCAAATGTTTCCTCTGATACAAAAGCATTTGGGTCACTAATAATTGAACCCAAAGTAATTAGGGAAGATAAGCTCCAACCAGGCATAACCATCATCCCACTATCTTTAACTAATATTTTGGCTTCCATAGGATTCGTCTACTCAATCTCTCGAACTATCTCTTCTTAAATTTTCTTCTTTGCTTCCTCCTGTTGAGAGGGATCAACTGCCTCAATTTCCCCTTGTCTTCTATCAGTTAGTTCCCAAGATTTCAGCTCAGCAATGAATTCCCTAAATTCCTTTGTTGCCACAAAAGAGTCATCCTCAAAAAACTTAGCACAAGCTAGAAGCCTCACATAATTGTCCCGGATCTCATCATATTCCCAAGGCACTAAAATATCATCCAGAACAAATGGTTTCATTACATCTCTAACATCAGGGTAGGAGAATTCTTATTCTACTTTGTGCTCAATAGGATCTAGCTCAACAGAAGGTTGATGTATATCTACTCTAACACCTTGTGCTTCATCAATATTCATAGGAGGAAATTCCATGACAGGGATGTCCTCAATATCCGATGGCTACTATTGAACCTCTGGCATCACCAAATCCTTTGATTGGCTACTAGTCTTCAACAAATGTTCCTACAAGGCACCTTGGGCTAATTTCTCTGCTTGTTCCACCTTTTTTGAAAAAAGTTCCATCACTAAAATCACTAAGGATTAATTCCATTTTGTTGAACTTAACAATTTCAATCCTTTTGATTACATCATGGAGTTGTTTTGGGGTTTCAGAATCTCCTTTTGCAATTGTCTGAATTTATTTTAGACTACTTAATTTTTTGCTCGATTTATTCCAAGTATTCATGAAAACCCCTTAGGTATGCTAAAACTTCCCATATGCTTCATGGATACCCTTATACATTAACCATGTATTTTTTTCCTTCAAAGCAACCCTAGACCATATGTAACTAAGGAGACCTTCGGCCATATCCTTTGTAATACTACTCATGCCCTCTTAGAGTTTGTTATTCTCAGACTTAGTTGTCTTGAGCTCCTTCTTTAATGCACTGATTCTCAATTTTCAAGTATCCTTATTCTACTGTGAATTACTAGATGGAGAGGTTGGTAGATCCTTTTGAATATGTTTGGCCAAAGTAACCCTCACTTTTCTATACTCTTCAACTAAGTTATTGTGCTTCTCCAATAATTCCAAATATTTGGCATGACTAATCTCTGCAGTGTCAACACTAAGCATAGCTAAGTGCATCGTCAACCTTGCATCATGTGGAGCTATCATCTATGAAGCTCTCCCTGCAATCACATCTCCAGAGAGGCCAGTCATCATTCTACTGAGTCTGCATCTTCTCGAATCTA
>CM021105.1:253891289-253972609 GCA_007115665.2 Sequoiadendron giganteum
TGTTTCAAAATCTTTGGAAGTAGATGTTATATCTAGAGATGAAAATATTGGAAAGTTTGATGCAAGAAGTGATGAAGGAATCTTTTTGGGTTACTCTACTAAGAGAAAATCTTACTGGTGCTACAATACAAGACTGAAGAAAATGGTTGAAAGTGCAAATGTTAGAGTTGATGAGGATACTAACAGGTCATCAAGATATTGTTGATATGACTTAGATGATCAACAAGATAGTACAGATAAAGGAAAGACTACTCAGACACAGAATCAAGTTCAAATTGTTTTGGTGAATCAAGAGAATCATGAAGGAGAAGCTAGTGGAAGTGTAGAAGAGAGAACAAAAGAACCAAAAGTTAGAGAGAATTCAAAATTCCCAAGGTATGTAAAGCTAAATCATTTTGAAAGTCAAATTATAGGAGACAAGAACAAAGGTGTACAGACTAGAAGGAAATTTTTAGAAGAGTATTGTCTGATTTCAAAAACTAAGCCCATCAATGTCAATGAAGCATGTAAGGATGAATATTGGAGGGAAGCTATGAAGGAAGAACTGATGCAGATAGAGAAAAATGATATATGGATTCTTATTCCCAGACCTCAGGATAAAAATGTGATTGGAACCAAATGGGTCTTTCAGAATAAGTTGAATGAACAAGGTGAAGTGGTAATAAATAAATCAAGATTGGTATATAAAGGGTACTCACAAATGGAAGGTATTAATTTTGAAGAGACCTTTCCCCTATTGCTAGAATTGAAGTTGTAAGGTTATTTCTTGCTTATGTTGATTTTAAAAATTACAGTTTATCAAATGGATGTAAAGTCAACATTTCTAAATGGTAAACTAGAAAAAGAAGTTTATGTTGAACAACCAGATATATTTCAACTGATTGATGAAAAAGATATGGTGTGTCGGTTGAAGAAAGCACTGTATGGACTTAAGCAAGCCCCTAGAGCATAGTATGCTAGATTGGATAAATACTTGTTGAAGCTTGGATTCAATAAAGGTATTGTTGACAAAAATATGTATTTCAAGATGGACAAGAATAAAGAGTTGATTATTGAAGTCTTTGTTGATAACATTATTTTTTAAGGTGATTATGACTTATGCATGAATTTTTTTGATGAAATGAAAAGTGAATTTGAGATGTCAATGATAGGAGAGCTGAAATTATTTTTAGGATTGTATATTACTCCATTAGATGATGGAATATTTATATCTCAATCCAAATATGTAAGAGAGCTACTAAAAAAGTTTGGCATGGAAGATTCAAATCCTATAGGTACACCCATGGTGACCGGATACAAGCTAATATAAAATCATGATTCTCCTAAAGCTAATGAAACAAGGTACATGTCAATGATTAGTGGATTGCTCTATTTGACTCAGACCAGACTAGACATGCATGGTTGTTAGATATCAAGCTAATCCAAAGGAATCACATGTGACTGCAATAAAGAGAATTTTTATATACTTGAAAGGAACAGTTGATTTTGGGCTATGGTATCCTAAGGATGATGATCTAACTTTCAATGCCTTTACAAATGCAAATTGGGCAGGAGATGTGGATGACAGAAAAATTACAAGTGGTGGTGCATTCTTCTTGGGGAAGAAGTTGTTGTCTTGGCTAAGTAAAAAGAATAATTTCATTTCCCTATCTATTGTTGAGGCAGAATATATTGTTGTTGCAAACAATTGTACTCAAGTAATGTGGATGAAGCAGATGCTGAGAGATATCAAAATTGAGTATGATGATCCTATTGCTATATTTTGTGACAACTCAAGTGCCATACACATTTCAAAGAATCCAATGTTACATTCAAAGACAAAGCATATATCTATCAAGTATCACTTTTTCAGAGACAAAGTATGTGATAAAGAAGTTAGATTGGAAAAGTGCCCACTAAAGAACAAATTGTAGATATCTTTACTAAACCCTTGCCTAAGGATACTTTTGAGTATCTCAGTGGCAAGTTAGGGGTGATTTCCCCTCAACTAAGATGCAAGTCTTTGCATCGATATCTTCACCTACAGTAAGATCTTGTTTTAGATTGATGTTATGGTGACAGCTACTTGGGGTAAGTAGTCAAATGATTCAAATATGTGGTTCAGAGCTTGTGTACCTTTTCCATTGATATCAAAGTGGGAGAAGAGTAATGTGAAAAACCATTGAGGAAGAAAGGTGAGAAGAGTCATGTAAGGAGGTGAAGAACAATTGGAGAAGAGCTAGTTGTGTTGATGGAATTTTTCCCATCATGTGTTGCCATCAATGCCAAAGGGGGATATTTTTGGATGTTGTGGTTGTGTTGCATATATGTGGTTGCCATTGATGTCAACACTATTATCATTTATGATTCTGAAGGTTGTGTATGTTGAGGATATTGATAAAATTAGAATAAATATGTTGCAGGTAGTTTGTGAAGTTGTTAAGATCAGAGTGGTGGAAATTTATGTACGTTGATATTCAGAAGTTGTGCATTAAAGGATTTTTTGCAGAGCCTATCTAGTATGTTGTTCAGAATATTTAGAGGTGTGCATCAAGATTGGAGAAATTATTGAGTTTCTGAGTTCCTACAATTATTCTGTTACTATAGCAGGTGTTTTTGGAAGAACAGATTGCAATTATGATGAATTGAGTTGTTGCATACATTCATGAGATGTTTAATGATGTTTCTAGATTGTTCTCTATCATTGTGGTATGTATGTGTGGATCAGTGTGTTCGTGATCAAATATTTTCCTTTGTGTGTTCGATTTTTCATGTTCTTGGCCGACATGATGGTGGTAGCGTGTTGCGGATCCTTGTGGATTAATTTTTGAATGTTTGGCATGTTCAATGATGTTGATTTAGGTCTTCATTATATTGTGACCAACTTATGTTGGTGCGCATTGATAATTTTTCATGTATTGGGTAGACAATTTGTAATTCATTTATTCTTTATTTGTGGCCAAAAAATTTGTTGATGTAAATTCATGTAGCAGATATATAAGAGTGATTGTTTCCTCATTTTGAAGTATGCTCAGTGAATGTATGTGAAGTGTGTGCAAGATATGTGTGAATAAATATCAGATCATTCAAGTGCAAAGAAGAGTGTGAATAATTTTGAGCGAAGTGTGAAGAAGTATTTATGTGCCTAACTGGAACTATCATCAAGCTTTTGAAGAAGCTAATTTCTCAATTCAACCTCATCGGATGGATTTAATATAATTATTTTATGTAAGGCACTGAGCCTTCCCTTCTGAGCAGTGAGTTATAGGTAGTGTGTCTAAATGAATGTGCATTCCTTATTCATTTATATTATACTTTTAATAGGGTATAATTGTGGATTAACCTCCACCATGGTTTTTCCCCTAACAGGGTTTCCATGCAAAAATCCTAGTTTTGTGTGTTTATGATGTGTTGTTGATTCTTTATTTAACTATTAATTATCAGATCTGAGGTTAAAGGTTGATAAAGTAAGATAAGTTTTAAATTTAGTTACAACTGATTCACCCCCCCTCCCTCTCATTTGTCTATCCTTGTTTTGCCAACATGTTCCTACAAGGCACCTTGGGATAATTTCTCTGCTTGTTCCACCTTTTCTAGAAAAGTGCCATCACTGAAATCACTAAGGATTAATTCCATTTTGTTGAAATTATCAGTGATATGTTGATATGGACTTTCATAATAAGAGTTTTTTGCAAGAGCTATCTGCTCAACCTCAACAGCTTTTAGCCATACTCTTCTCCTATCTTGGACAACAGTTATTTTTGGAAAATTCCTTATCAAATCATCTTTAAAGTATAAGTGTGAGGGCCATACCCTAATATTCCTCATTTCATCTTTTCTCTATCAATGAGTCCTTTGGGATCAAACCATCTGCTAGAGGTTGTACCCATTCTCAGATTGTTTACCATTATACCAAAAACTTCCTAAGCTTCCTTGGCAGTGAAAAAAAAGTAATCAAAAGATTAAAAAATTCAATAATAGAAGCCTTTCTAGAAATCCTAAAGTTTTTAGCATCACTATTATCCATTTTCCACATGATTTCCATAAATTCCAGTCTATCTTAAACAAACCTAGGCAGTAGATGTGGAGCCACAATAGTCCCATAACATCTGATAATAGTGCAATTTTCATACTAATACTAGTCACCCCAATTACATTCATAATTGGGGTCATCTCCACATTCATTTGGTCTTCACAAGCCTCTAATTGTCTTATAAATTCTCTCCTCTAGCCCTACTCCTAGTTGCACCAAAATAGTATGCTTTATTGTATTACAAAATCCAACATAATCTAAAGTGGAGCAATGCAAATCCTAGATGTGAATCCACATTTATATAGGTAACCTATGGTTTCTTTCATCCACCCGTCTCAACTTCAAGTTTCAACCAAAATCCTCCCTTCCTTGATATAGAAGCATATTCATTAACAATTAGTAATGTCTTAAAGTCAATGGGGTTTTTCTCTCCTTTAACTTTATTAAATCATTATGTAATTGCTCAGGAACACTATGAGCATAGTCAAACCACTTATTCTAATACTTGTATTGGATATCCACAATCATAACTAACAAGGATGACATTATCCTTCCATCACGCTCGATCCCAAGCACTTGGCACACCATAAAATATATACCTGAAGTAATCAACAAACTCTTTGTAATCCAATGGTTCGAACTCCTTGACTAAAAATGTAGAACCCCCCTCTTTCCTATATTTAGGTAGCTCACCTCTTCTATACCCAACCCTATGAGCAGTATAGTGCTTCTACAACTTATCCATGTTAATCTTTTCATTAGCGTCAAGGTTCATGTTAAAAACCTCTATGACTTTGCTTCGTTTTATTTCTAGGAGACTCCTACCAAATGTGTCAGTAATAACCCTATTGACATCATCATACCTATCTGTGAGTTTCAGCATTAGGTCCAATTCCACAAAAATATTTGGGACAACCAACTTTCACCCTAGCATGCAATTACAAATATTCAATATACAAAGACAAATTGCAAGAGAGCAAAATTTTACAACGTGACTTACTTGGGAAATAGCTTATGTAATTTTCCTTTATTTGCGCTCTGGTCGCACCATTATTCTGCTCATCTTCTCATGTGTAGGGGAGAAATAAAATGAACACAGAACCCTTATACATTCACTCAGCTCAGTATTGTCACCATTAATGGTACAAGACAACTCTCGCGAGTGAAAACACCCACTCCGTCATTTTCCCATTCTTGTTTGAATTTAAACCATTGATTTACAGGATTTAAAACTTCATCTTGCAGTTCACATTTCCTTACCATCCCATGATGCCTTTTCCGCGACTTCATACATACCAGGCAATGGGCAAGGAAAATGCTATGTGTCACCGTCATGAGCATGGCATCGAGCATTGCTACTTTCAAACCCATTTTGGGACTTCAACCAATGACAGTGGGAAGGCCAGCGATGGGATACAAGCCATCAATTTTAATCACATAATAATCTTTGTTGTTAGCTAGAATTTTCATTGCTCATCACGCATTGTCCCTCCTTAGGCCGATGTCAACCAGCGAAGCATTATCTCCCTACGATGAGAAATAACCCACACATCGGCAGTCGTGGGTTCACCTATATTTTGCACAAGACAACCAATGATAGTTAAAGGGGAAGCAATGAGTTTAATATTAACCACATCGCTCATCAGGTGTTGCTTCCTAGCGACGGTGAACAAACATGGACGGTTGATTGGAGGAAAAGAAGGAACATCACTCATCGCATGTTGCACATGGATATTTTCAAATGAACATGTGATGAGTGATATAACATTTGAGGCCCAACTTTAGATGTGTTTAAAGCACATGGTTTGAAAGTTGTTTTAAAAGGAGGCCACCTAGCTACGATGGGGAAACTAATGAGGAGGTCGGTAAAACAATGGGACTCAAGGCCATGAAGGATTATGAAATGATTGGAAACTGGATGGAGTCGGTCAACTTAGAATTAGAAGCTCGAAGACCAAACAAGGGTATGAACACGAATAGAACTTATAAAACCCCAACCCTAGTGACAAAAGAGACTTTGATTATCAAGATTTGATCATGAAATTTAGTGGAACTATGAAAATTTTAGGGGTTCCACCAAATAGATTGAAAAATCTATTGAATTGAAGAATAGATTGATCTATTAGGAAATAGATGGATCAATCAAAGAATAGATGGATCTGTCAGGCAATCAGATTGAGCAATCAGTGGTTCGTAATTCGCTCAATCATAAAAGCAGGTGAGGATAATTAATTAATTGTTTTAATTAATTAATATTTTCGGAGATGAACATGCAAATAAAGTTTGATTGTTTCAAACAAAGTTATATTTTTTTATTTGGTCTTTTTTATGATGTTTTGAATAAGTAAATTCAATTATTTAGTTTTAGGAGAAAGTGAAAGTTAAATTATTATGTTTTCATAATTTAATTGAATTAGGGGAATGAAGTGAATTAGCGACATATTTAAATAATTGATGTTATTTAATTAATGAGGAGGAATAAAGTTAGATTAAGACTATATTAAATATTAATTTAATTTGACAAAATTGCTGAAAAAGGTGAATCAATTAAATAATGTATTATTATTCAATTAATAGAGGAAATTAGGGTTTTTGATGTAATTGATGTGAAATATAGTGATATTTGGTGATAATGATGTCGGTGATGAGAAAATATCATTTAATATCTGTGATAAGTGTTAGGTCAATTTTACATGTCTATATTTTTCCCCTTTTGAGACAAGTATTGGATGCTTTGTTTTAAAGAATTTGATGTTAAGATCAAGATTTGAAAACATTTATATGCCCCATTGTATGAGTATTTATACGCTAATTCTAATTCTAGGATATTGAATGTTGGTATCAGTAATTTCTCTACAAGGAACTCATACTTAGGAATGTTCTATGAAATATCAAGAAGCGAACCTATTGTTGCCATGGAATCGACTGCTTTGTTGTTGATCTAAGGAAAATGTTCAAAAGTGATGGTGAAAAAATATTCCTTGAAGCTATCCACCATCCTCTTATACAAAATTATCTTGTTGGTTTTTGTTTGATACTCATCATTCACTTGTCTAATAACTAGTTGAGAGTCTTCGAAGACCTGCAATTCTTTTATCCTCCATTCAATAGTCATCTTTAATCCTGTGATTAGGGCTTCATACTCTGAGATATTATTTGTGCAGGGGAAATAAATTTTGGATGCCTTAGTTATACCATCTCCCTATGGTGTGATAAATAGGATATCTACTCTAGAGCCATATTGAGTGTGGGACTCGTCAAAATACAATGTCCAGTGGCTTTTTTGTTTTGTCAACAATATACTTTCATTTAGGAAGTCTATTGTAAGAGGTTTGTGGTCTTCTATTGGGGTGTCAACTAGTTGGTTTTCTATGATCTATCCTTTTATGGCTCTCCTATCTACATACTCTATGTCGAACTCACTCAAAATCATTACCCATTTAGCATTTTTCTATTAGAGTTTCTTTTTCTAATAGTTATTTTAGTGGATCTACCTTTGAAAACAACTTTACTTATTTGTTTAAGATATAATTTCTTAGCTTTTGTGTCATAAATACGACCGAGAGACATGCTCTTTCTATGGGTGAGTATTTTAACTTGTACCCCACCAGTGTTCAGATGATGTAGTAGACCGCTCTTTCTTTGTTATTATCATCTAGCTATGCTAGGAGAGCTCCCAATGTTGCTTGTTTTGTAGACACATAGAGTATCATTTCTTTGTCTAAAATAGGCAATATCAAGACTGGAGGAGTGAGTAGGTAATTCTTCACTTGCTAGAATTCTTGGTCACATATCCCACCCCACTTGAATGTGATGTCTTTGTGTAGGAGATGGGTAAAAGGGTGACATTTGTCTCCCAGTTATGTGATGAATCACCTGATAGATTGTAGCTTCCCTTGTAAACTTCTCAGTTGCTTCAATGTCTTTGGTGGAGAAATTTCTAATATTGGTTTTAATTTTGTAGGTTTTACTTTTGTAGGATCTACTTCAATGCCTCTTCTTGACACTATGTACCCTAGTACCTTTCCAAATGTCACTCTGAACACATAATTTTTCAAGTTGAGTGTCAAGTCATACTATTCTAGCTTATCAAACACCTTTCCAATATTAGTCAAGTGATCCTCCCTTTTGATTAAATTTGTTAGAATGTCATCCGCATAGTCTTCCATAATTGTATGTAGCATATCATGGAAGATTTTTTTCATCGCTCATTGATAGATCGCTCTTGCATTCTTTAGACCAAATGACATCGCATTCCAGAAAAAGTTCCCCCAAGCACAAGTGAATGTCATTTATGTTGATCATTGAGGGATATTTTATCTAATTATAACCAAAGAAACCATCCATTAATTATAGCATCTCATGTCTTTTTGTTAGGTCTACGATCATGTCTATACTTGGAAGAGGGAAGTCATCTTTTGGGCAGGTTTTGTTTAGGTCTTGAAAGTACGTGTAGATCCTTATGCCCCCAATGGGCTTTGAAACTGGTACTAGATTTGATATCCACTATGGATAATCGATCAGTCTGATGAAACCTACATCTAGTAACTTCTTTAGCTCTACCTTTACCAATAGTGATATTTGAGGAAACATTTTCCTTAGTTTCTACTTGATAGGTTTTTCTCTAGGAGATATGGCCAAATGATGTAAAACTAGTGTTGGATCTAGTCTTGCCATGTTTGCATAAGTCTGCGCAAAGTTTATCTTTCTATCATTGATGAATGTTGTGAAGTTCACTTTCTCTTCAGGATCAAGCGACGCTACATGGTATGTGATCTTTGGGTTCTTTGTTGTGCCAACATTAATGGATTATACTTCTTATACTAGGAGTGTTGAATTCTCTAGATATTAGAATAAAGGGAGATTGAATCCTCCATCTTTGAGTGCCTCAAAGAGGTTTTCACCTTCAGATTCATCCTTTATTTTCCTCTTTTTAGGATCTGATAGAGCCACATTGTGGTTTTCTCTCAGGAATCTCAAGATCAACCTTCAATTTTCATTCGAATTAGCCAAACTTGTGGTTTTTTTGAGTGGGCCCTGCTCTTCCTCTAGTGGGTCCTTCATGTAGTGATTTAGATCAACCTTCAATTTTCATTCGAATTAGCCAAAATTGGTGAGTAAAACAAGATTACAATAGTTATAATATTTATCAAGATATGGACTAACTCCAAATAAACTTAAGGATGGATATTTATGATGATATCCCGTATTTTTGAATTCAAAACATGGGCTCTAGTTGCAAAATTACACAGTACAAAGACAAATGAAACTCTACCTAAGAGTATCAAGAGAATATCACATTATTCCAGCTATAGCAGTAGTTTCCAAAATCGGTAGTGAGAGCCAATTCAGAATTATAGTAGTTCAAGATCTTTCTGGAGCCCTCAGGAGCATGATTAGCGCTATGCTATTACATAGGGAGTCTAACAGATTCATCTCGCAATCAGTATTGAAGTGCTTGCACAAAATCCTCCAAGATATATTGCATTTATGATAGAAAATGTTTCAATTTGCACAGTCATCTCTTTATTAACACAACTAAAAGAGGCACATTTAATGTAAAACATCATATCTAATATATTCATCAATTTAGTCAAATATAACATAAAACAAGTAAACATTAAACATATTATCAACCACCATAATATTTATTTAATAACATAATAAAGTCTTTTAATTTTATAAAAGGTTAATAAAAACGTCATGTTTGAGCATTCATCACTGTGTGATCTATTTGAATTTATCATTGGGTTTCAGGTGCTAGAGTGAGATGTGTTAGATGTTTTTGGATTGCAGCACATTTGCTACCTGACTACCATCAGATATCATAGAGCAATGATGACTTCTCTTGTGGAGAGGTGGCACTTAGAGACCTCATCCTTTCATTTACTTACTAGGGAGGCCAGCATCACCCTTGAGGATCTGTGGAGGATCCTTTGTATACCTATTGATGGAGAGCTTGTTACTTATTCCATTCGATAGGGTCTCGTACCATGTGTCGATTACTTGGTGTGAGGCATCTTCACATTCGTGAGGTAGAAATAGACTTATCTGATTTTATGGGTAGTGTCAATCATGTTTTCTTAGTTTTTTATGATTTCATTATAGGTCTCGTCATTCCTTATAAGTGAGGTCAGTAGTTTCCTATTGGTTGGGGTGTGTGCCTTGAGAAGATGTTTGAGCATGGTACTAGATATCCATGGGGCTCATGTCTCCTTGTGTATTTATAATGAGATATGCATGAGGTTTCCTATCGTGATGGTAGATCTATTTCAGTTTGTCTTTCTATTACATGTATAGGTGTGGGAGCACATCCTAGTTGCTCGACCTGATGGTATTTTGGATTAGACTCTAGATGATCCATATTCTTATTATTATGGTGATTTCCTTCATTATACTTGGCTCAGATAGCTTCCATAGTAGCATTGTATTCTAGATGATATGACAGGTTTTGTACGGAGACCATATTTATATTGTGAGGCCTAGCATGATGACCAGCAGAATTTACCTATTTTCAAATAGACTAGATGGCTTATTGGTCACATTCACTCTTTATTGGAGAGATATCTACTAGATCATGTTTTTCATCAGTTTGGAGAGAGATAGGGCCATTTCCTATATGTGTATGACGATCGTTTTGGTTGGACTACCAAAGAGGTTCATGTCTGGGGTCTACAGGTTGATTATGATGCAACTATTATAGATTTCAAATCTCTTACCCCTTTCAGGTGGGGTTGGCTAGTTAGTTTAGCAAATCCTAAGACTACGCCAGATTTTGGTCAGTGGTGGGCACAATGCATTCCATTGAGATTTATAGATCTTGTCAGCATTATTGTAGTAGGTAGAGCAAGTATTATTGGTCATTGAGGAGAGAGGCAACACATTGAGATTATTTTTGAGAAGCTTGTCGGTGTGAGGTAGGACGGTGCACAAGATGATCCGATGCAGCAGGATCAAGGACAAGTTGTAGGTCCCCCTCCTCCACCAAGAGATGCAGGGATATAGTTAGCACAGATGACAGTTGTGAGAGATTCAGAGGTAGGGTGGTGACTGGCTTTAGAGGCTTAGATTTCTATACTGATAGTGGAGAGGTACATCGCTAGACAAGAGAGAGATGGCTTCAGGGGTGATCGAGACATCGAGATTAGGCATTGTCTTGTTGTCGAGACATAATTATAGGCTATTACCATCAAGAGGGATAGTCTAAGGATAGAGCGTGATAGTCTCCATGTCAAGTGAGATCAGTTGTTATAGAGGATGGCATATTATCAGACCTTATATGATGCCTTCATCCCTAGAGCACAGCAATGGCCACAGTTTGAAGAGCCTAGTACTGGTATAGAGGTCAAGTCTAGTGGACATTTCATTAAACAGTCTGATTCATAGCCTGATCCTTAGAGTCCTTCTCCTCCAACCAGGCAATAATTAATTTGTACTTGATCTTTATGTTGTTTACTGTTCAAAAACTTATATTGCAGACATGATTTTGTATATATATTCATCAGCCTAGTTGAGGCCTCGTATATACGTGTATTTTTGTATTATCCTATCACACATATTTCATTATGATGATGTACTTGAAATTCTCATTTTGATGATGATATATATGAGATATACATGCTTCGATTTTCCTTCATTGTGTGTTGTTGTGATGAGTATGGATGATGGTGTATGATGATGTATATTTATACATATTTTTGGTACCTTTTTGATGTATTCATATGATGTGGATGGATGGATTGATCATATTAAATTACTTCATATGATGTTTTCTTATGTATATGATGGATCTATGCCCTATACATGATACATGATGTTTTATTGCTTTATTATCATCATGATATATATATTGATGACATTGTGGATGCAGGATGGATATGGAACTAATAATATTTTGATGCAGGATGGGTGTTAGTTAGAAGACATATTTGATGATGGATAGAAAATTGATGTTGTTAGTTATTGATGATTTTACTTTTGCTTTGCTTGGAAGCTTCACATTTTTAAAAATCCTTTTTTATGTAGCAAATAGATACGATGCACCAGGGTATTAATAACCAAGGTGACTTTGTATCCATTGTGTGGATTTTGACTCAACATACAAAGAATATTCTCACTCATACAAGACATACAAAAACTATGTTTAAAATATATGGTCGGATTGTGTTAAAAAAATTTGGACTAGTTACACAGGGAGGTATAAAATACCTCACATGAAATTGCTACATGAATTTTCTTAAAACAACTTCCATACACTCAATAAATCAAGTATTCGTTGTGTTATTTCACAAAAATATCCTACAAACAGCAAACCAAAATGATGATCAATCGCCCCCATTCCTTCTTCTCTAAATCCATATGGACGTCCTCGAGAGATCTTGGGAATGAGTCAATAATATAAATCATAAATATAAGACTATAAAAAGATAAAACAAAGTTGCAGTATCACTTGCCATATCTATTTTGAGGTTTCGGGCTATTATCCAATGTTGATCATGTCTATCATAGGAACGGATCCGTTAAGGCATATCGCAGGATGTTGTTGGTGAATTTTCAAAAGATGTGTAGTTAATACTTTCTCATTGTTTTAGTTTGTTTGTAATCAAATATTTTTGATTGTTTGCTTGAAATTTCTAACTTTTTATATTTTCTTTGTTTGTTTGTTTGCTTTGTCAAAGAGTGAAAATGATGATTTGTTTATTATGTATGAAAAAGTTTATTGTGGATTGTGATGATGGAGTTAGGATCTTTTTTATTTTTCTGAGTTTTATGATGTTGTTTTTGTTGTTTTCAAGGGAATAAACTAGGGCCTTGTGGTATCATCAAAGATAAGCCTTGCCTACATTGTACATGCAGAGGCTCATAGTTTGCTTGGTTTGATGTGACCTTGTTTTTGATCTTTTTTTCTTTTTGAATGTTTTTAGATTTTCAATTTCTTGACTAAGTTGAAATAATTTATGATAAATACCTAAGGAGACTGACCTAAGGCCTCGGGGGTTGATAAGCCTTGATTACATTGTACACGTAGAGACCACATAGTTTGCCTAGTGTGACTCAAAGCATAACATGTTTTTGGGATCCAAACAATGTTGATAACTTGGATTGATATTCCACTTATTTTTCTAGAGGATATGTAGTGTGAAATATACTTGAACTAGCTATATGGTTCAAGAAAATCTTGATATCTTAGATTCTTGAGTGAAGGAATAATCCAAAGTTGTTTTTTTTTATTTTTTATTTTCAAATATTTTTTATTTATTGCTTTCTAGATGTTTTGATGGTTTTTGATCATGATGGGATGCACAAGGATCTAATCTACTATCTATTGCAAGAAGTTTCCCCCAATTTGAAACAAGAAAACTTTCTTGATGAGATGGATGTTGTTGGTACAACAAGGTTCAATATTTAATCAATTACCAAGCCATGGTTGGACACATGTTCTATTATGGAACAAATGGGTGGATGCTTTGGATAATGTTGATAGGTAATGACACAAGTCTTATTCAAAAGTACCACCTGTTTTCCAGGTTTTCACTATGATAACTGTTCGAGGAGCACCACAAAGTGGTTTTCACTAAAAGAACATTTTATTTCTCTTTACTATTTTTCTTGCTTTTTTTTTGCTATGGTTCAACTAAGGTTTCTCCTTCAAGAATAGCCAACTGATAAGCTCCAGAACCATAGCTTTTTGTGATGATGAATGGGCCTAACCAGTTGAGTTCTAACTTACCTTTTCTATCTTGATTTAATTGTACCTTCTAATTCTCTTTGAGTACCAATTCACTAATCTAAAATCTTTTGTCTTTGATCCTTTTATCATAGCTTCGTTTGAGCTGATTTTGATAAACCTGAAGATGGTTTAATGTTCTCAAATGCCTTTCGTCTAGGAGTTCTAACTCATTTAATTTGGATACCTGATACTCTTTGTTGTTGACCATGCCTTTTAGTGATATTCACAATGAGGGGACTTCAACTTTGATAGGTAAGATAACTTTGGATCCATATACCAAGGAGAAAGGTGTGGAACCTGTAGGTGTTCGCATATTGGCTCAATAAGCCCATAGAATTGGACTCAGTTACAAATTCCAATCACAACCAATATCATTAACAATATTCTTGAGTATCTTTAGGATGGTTTTGTTAGACACTCCAGCCTAACCATTTCCTTGGGGGTAGTAGGGAAAGGATAATCTATGTTGGATAGAGAACATGGAACAAAGTACTTAGACGTATTGATTCTTGAATGTGGTTCCATTGGATGTTATGATGGTTTACAGAACTCCATACCTACAAATTAGATAATTTAGAATGAACTTTGGTATCTATTTTCTGGTGTTGTAGGTCAATGGAATTGCTTCTATTCATTTGGTGAAATATTCAGTTGCAATAATAATAAACTTATGCTCGTTAGAGGAAGCAGGATAAATCTTACCTACCAAGTCTAATCCACATTGCAAAAAAAGGCCATGGTGTGAGGATAGGTCTCAACTCTTGTGTTGGTGTGTGAACAAGGTCACTATGTTGTTGGCATTGATGACATTTTTGGGAATACTGAATACACTCTTGTTCCATGGAGGGCCAATAGTACCTTGTTCTCAATATTTTTTGTAGTAGGTTAGGTCCGCTAGAGTGGGACCCACAAGTACCTATGTGTACCTCTTGTAAGGAATTATGTGCTTCTTTTGTGTTAAGACATCAAAGTAACATACCATCTAAACTTCAATGATTTAATGTATCTCCTAGGATCATGAATCAGGAATTCCTACAAATAAAGTTCTTCTTTTGGGTGGTTGTTAGATCAAGTGGTATGATACCGTGCTAGATGTAATTAAATGTGTATTGGTACCATGGTGAATTAGGGCCAACAACAACACATGCTAATTCTAATTCTAGGATATTGAATGTTGGTATGAATAATTTCTCTACAAGGAACTCATACTTAGGAATGTTCTACGAAATATCAAGAAGCGAACCTATTGTTGCCATGGAATCGACTACTTTGTTGTTGATCCAAGGAAAATGTTCAAAAGTGATGGTGAAAAAATATTCCTTTAAGCTATCCACCATCCTCTTATACAAAATTATCTTGTTGGTTTTTGTTTGATACTCATCATTCACTTATCTAATAACTAGTTGAGAGTCTTCGAAGACCTGCAATTCTTTTATCCTCCATTCAATAGTCATCTTTAATCCTATGATTAGGGCTTCATACTCTAAGATATTATTTGTGCAGGGGAAATAAATTTTGTATGCCTTAGTTATACCATCTCCCTATGGTGTGATAAATAGGATATCTACTCTAGAGCCATGTTGAGTGTGGGACTTGTCAAAATACAACGTCCAGTGGCTTTTTTGTTTTGTCAACAATATACTTTCATTTAGGAAGTCTATTGTAAGAGGTTTGCGGTCTTCTATTGGGGTGTCAACTAGTTGGTTTTCTATTATCTATCCTTTTATGGCTCTCCTATCTACATACTCTATGTCGAACTCACTCAAAATCATTACCCATTTAGCATTTTCCTATTAGAGTTTCTTTTTCTAATAGTTATTTTAGTGGATCTACCTTTGAAAAAAACTTTACTTATTTGTTTAAGATATAATTTCTTAGCTTTTGTGTCATAAATACGACCGAGAGACATGCTCTTTCTATGGGTGAGTATTTTAACTTGTACCCCACCAGTGTTCAAATGATGTAGTAGACCGCTCTTTCTTTGTTATTATCATTTAGCTATGCTAGGAGAGCTCCCAATGTTGCTTGTGTTGTAGACACATAGAGTATCATTTCTTTGTCTAAAATAGGCGACATCAAGAATGGAGGAGTGATTAGGTAATTCTTCACTTGCTAGAATTCTTGGTCACATATCCCATCCCACTTGAATGCAATTCTTTGTGTAGGAGATGGGTAAAAGGGTGACACTTGTCTCCCAATTATGTGATGAATCACCTGATAGATTGTAGCTTCCCTTGTAAACTTCTCAGTTGCTTCAATGTCTTTGGTGGAGGAATTTCTAATATTGGTTTTAATTTTGTAGGATCTACTTCAATGCCTCTTCTTGACACTATGTACCCTAGTACCTTTCCAGATGTCACTCTGAACACACAATTTTTCAAGTTGAGTCTCAAGTCATACTATTCTAGCTTATCAAACACCTTTCCAATATTAGTCAAGTGATCCTCCCTTTTGATTAAATTTGTTAGAATTTCATCCGCACAGTCTTCCATAATTGTATGTAGCATATCATGGAATATTTTTTTCATCGCTCATTGATAGGTCGCTCTTGCATTCTTTAGACCAAATGACATCGCATTCCAGAAAAAGTTCCCCCAAGCACAAGTGAATGTCATTTATGTTGATCATTGAGGGATATTTTATCTAATTATAACCAAAGAAACCATCCATTAATTATAGCATCTCATGTCTTGTTGTTAGGTCTACGATCATGCCTATACTTGGAAGAGGGAAGTCATCTTTTGGGTAGGCTTTGTTTAGGTCTTGAAAGTATGTGTAGATCCTTATGCCCCCAATGGGATTTGAAACTGGTACTAGATTCGATATCCACTATGGATAATCGATCAATCTAATGAAACCTACATCTAGTAACTTCTTTAGTTCTACCTTTACCAATAGTGATATTTGAGGAAACATTTTCCTTAGTTTCTACTTGATAGGTTTTTCTCTAGGAGATATGGCCAAATGATGTAAAACTAGTGTTGGATCTAGTCTTGCCATGTTTGCATAAGTCTACGCAAAGTTTATCTTTCTATCATTGATGAATGTTGTGAAGTTCACTTTCTCTTCAGGATCAAGCGACGCTACATGGTATGTGATCTTCGGGTTCTCTGTTGTGCCAACATTAATGGATTATACTTCTTATACTAAGAGTGTTGAATTCTCTAGATATTAGGATAAAGGGAGATTGAATCCTCCATCTTTGAGTGCCTCAAAGAGGTTTTCACCTTCAGATTCGTCCTTTATTTTCCTCTTTTTAGGATCTAATAGAGCCACATTGTGGTTTTCTCTCAGGAATCTCATTTTGATATTTATATTATCTTTTTAGCTTTTACGACTAGAGGACACAATCTCCCCACCAAAGTATGCTTCTTTTTCAAGTTCCTTGATGAACCTTTCTTTATGATCTCTTGTTGGTATGTTTGTTTGAATTCCCATAAACTATGTGATTGCTTCATCATTCTAGAATTGATCCAAAATAGGTATATGTTATTGTTGGTCCCAATCTATCAATGGTGGGTAGCAAAGGGGTAGGCTATCATCATTATCCACAAACCTTATAGAGGTTGTCAAAATGGTTAGTATGGCTTTGGTATCATTCTCCCATTGGGTATCTAGGTCATCATCACTTGAGGTGACAAAGGAAGGAGGATCCCATTCATACTCTTAGAGTCTATTTCAAAATAATAATAGTCATTAGGAATAGTTTTGATAGGTTTGATAGGAACCATGCTTATGATAAAGCTCTAAAATAAGTCCTTGATGGGTAAATAATTGTCTACATGATGGTATATATCCAATGTCTTAATGCTAGTAGAAGGAACTCATTTCTTAAAAGAGGTACATGCAATTTTTGGAGTCACCACATCTATTGAATCAAAATGTAGTCCCATGTTATTTTTTCTTTGTTCCACTATAATGGGCTACCATCTACCTTGTTTGTGTAGTCTAAAGCCTTATGTTCCATAGTATCTCACTTGTTTGGCTAACTAATAGCCTTTACTGCTAGAATTGATTAGAAGTGGTTGTGGTTGTTCTAGCTCCTTTTGGTCCTCTTTGTAGATCATTGATGACAAGTCTTCTTGGAATACCTGCTCACTTGGTGAAAATCATGGGTTTGGCTATCATTTTTACCATTTGAACATATTTGATCTCCTTTGGTCCTCCATAAACCTTGGGTGTTGGTGGAAGCATTCCAATGAAAAATTCCTTGAAGTAATAATTTCCATTACTCTTGTCAAGCACTTGAAACTTGGTTTAAGTTTTTGGTTGCTCAATTATTGTTGTCCTAGTTGAGGTTGACAGTAGTGTGGAAGGGTCAACATATGAGAATGAATGAAATGATATGTCATTGTTGGGTATTCGTTGGATCTTGTTACACTTTTCCTCCATTTTTTACAAAAGTGGAAGGGTTTAGGATCAACGTATAATTTCACCTCCTTTCCTTTGTGAGGAAACTTTAAACATTGATGAAAGGTTGAAGTAACTTCTTGTAATGCATGAATCCAAGGTCATCCTAGGAGGAGGTTATAAGGTAACTCAAGTTCAAGTGCCTATTGAGAAAATGTGGCTCAAACTCACTAGTATAACCCTGGTTATGTCTCTAATCAGCTCAGAATGGCATAAGTGTCACTTACATGCTTGCACCGCGATACCTCCATGTGCTTATGAGAGAGGAACGGTAGTGCAGTATCCTACCATACCACCAGGTGCTTATGAGAGAGGCATAATAGTGTTGTATCTTGCCATATCATAGATGCTTGCCAACACTCTAGTGGTGGCGCGGTGTATCGCCATACCATGGAGGCCTGTGAACTCTCTGGTGGTAGCACAGTGTATCCTGTTATACTGTGGGAACCCTCTAGTCATCTAGCAGTAGTGTGGTATATTGCCACCCCACGGAAGCCTTCAGATAGATGATAAGTGGTGTGGTATATTGCCACCCCGCGGGTATCTTTAGCTCTTCTAGCATCGGTGCAGTAGTAAGACCATGGGTGACCAACACGAACTTGGTTGACTGCTGAGTTGTATGCCGAACAGTGGAGGACATTGCAGACTTGGATGTGGCCATTCGAATGACAAGAAAATTTTGACAGTTTCTCACATGAGGTAACTAAAACTGAACTGATTATACAAAGAAGCATATTTTTGATAATGATGGTTGTTATACATTGTAAGATATTGTAGTTGTTATGTGTTTGATGGTTTGACAAATTGATGAGGTGGTTGAATGATCAGTTATTGTTTTTGAACTATATGTTGAATGAGCATTGTAACAATAAGACATAACGAGTTGTGTGAATTTTCATTGTATGCTTTTGGAAGCATTGTAATAGTGATGTTTTGTATGAGGTTGATCAGGGAATTATTGTTGTTATACAATTGACATCTGAAAGTTGAGTATATTACTTTGTATTTAAATTTTTTTACTGTAATACAAAGAGGCTTTACTTGGTGTGGTGGGTTTTTCTCTAGTAAGGGTTTTCCCATGTAAATCTGATGTCCATTTGTGTACATTTTTTATTTCTCTATTATGTTATTTCTTTCTAGCGCACCTTAATGGACTATAATTGTGAAATTTAAAATATATATCTCCATTCTCCTCTGAGTTTCGACATTAGGAGAGTTTGTTCTTCGCTTAAGATTTTCCTAACAAGTGGTATCAGAGCCTAGCCATTTATGTTATCCTTGTGGGTAGGTTGGGTTTTTTTTGTGTCAATTTTGTTCAATGGGAGTTTTTTGGAAGTCTAGAAATTTTCAAATTACAGATTGAGATGGCAATGGTGAGTACATCAAGAAATATTGAAATTGAGAAATTCAATGGTAGCATTTTTTAGTTGTGGAAACTCAAAATGGAAGATTTGTTGGTTGATCATGATTTGTGGGTTGTTGTGTCTGGAACGAAACCTTCAGGCATGAAGCAAGAAGAATGGGAACTAGAAGATCAAAAAATGAAGTGGTTGATAAGGCTCTGTTTGGCAAACTCTATTCTTCTAAATGTTCATGAAGAAAATACTACATCTTCTTTATGGAAAAGATTAGGAGACATTTATCAAGGAAAGTCCTTGGTGAATAAGTTGTTCTTGAGGAAGAAGTTGTACTCTTTGAAAATGTAGAAAGGAGCGTATGTTGTTGATCATTTAAATACCTTTAACATTTTGATTTCTCAGTTACCATCAATGGGTGTGAAGATTGATGATGAAGATTGTTGTATGCTATTGTTATGTTCTTTTTCGGATTCGTGGGATCACTTGGTGATGGAAATTGGGAGCACGAAAACCACTTTCAATATGGAAGATGAGGTTTTTTCTTTGTTATTAGAAGAGATGAGAAGGAAATATTCTGAGATGGCGAAGGAGGCTCTTGTTGTTTGAGGCAAATCGAAAGAAAAAGGCAACAAGAAGGACAAGAAGTCCAAATCAAAATCAGAAGGGAGATCAAAGTAACCTGGTAAGAAGTCCAAGGTGAAATGTTAGAATTGTGAGCAGCCTAGTCATGTCTGAAAGGATTAAAAAGAGGAGAAAAAGAAGAAGAAGAATAAGAATTCTTACAATGATTCTTCTCAGAGCAATGCAGATGCCTTCATTGTAGCTTTGGAAACTCAACCATCAAATGATGTTTGGCTGATTGATTTTGGAGCATTTTTCCATATGACATCTCATAGAGATTGGTTCATGAAGTATGAAAAATATGATGGTGGAAATTTGTACTTGTCAAGCAATTCATCTTCGGAAATAGATGGTCATGGAAGAGTCAGAATTCAATTTCCCGATGGAAGAACTAAGGGAATTGATGATGTAATGCATACACTAGGTCTGGCTCAATATTTACTTTCTATAAGTAAGTTGAATGATGTTGGAGTGCAAGTCTCATTCTCAAGCAATGGTTGTAAAATAACTAGAGGCTCGATGGTGTTGGCTAAGGGTGCTTGAATTGTTACTCTGTACAAGTTGGATGCACTATTTTTTCAATGTAATAGTGTTTTTTCAAAGTTATTGAAGGTTATTCGTAAAGAGAAAAATGAAAATTTTCCTTATGGGGAAAATTCTTTGGAGGTTAAAATTCCAGCAAAAAATACTATGATCTAGCATCAAAGACTCAGTCACATTGGTGAAAAAAGTTTGAAAGCCTTGAAAAATAAAAACCTGGTTGAGGGGCTTGATGATTGTAACCTAGAATTTGAATTTTGTGAACATTGTATATATGGAAACAACATCATGTTTCATTTTACTCCAGTCTTTATAAATCTTATGGTGTTCTGGATTATATTCATTCAGATGTGTGTGGTCCAGTGGATGTTCCTTCATTCTAAATCTAAGTATTATGTTTCTTTTATTGATGATTATTCAAGGAGGGCATTTCTGTATTTTTTTAAAAGTAAATCAGAAGTGTTCAGTCATTTTAAAGAATTAAAAAACATTGTGGAAAATCAAACTAGAAGAAAAATGAAGTGTTTAAGGAGTGACACTGGCGGTGAGTTTTTTTATAATGATTTTGAAAGGTATTGCAAAGACCATGGGATTAAAAGGCATAAAACTACACCTTACACTCTATAGAAAAATGGAGTTGCTGAAAGGTTGAATAGGACATTGATGGAGATGGCAAGAAGTATGTTGAGCAATGCTAGTCTGGAGTAGAATTTTAGGACTAAGGCTATGGTTGTAGCATGTTACTTGTTAAATTAGTCTCCTTCGTTAGCACTTGTTGACAAAATGCCTATGGAATCTTGGTTTGGTAAGAAGACCTCTTTGAGACATGTTCTTGTCTTTGGCTATGAAGCATGTTTATGTACCGAATGAGAAGAGATCTAAATTGGAGAACAAAGTTGTTAAATGTATCTTCATTGGCTATGGCATTGGTGTGAAAGGATAGAAGATTTGGAATCCTATGACTGAGAAGGTATTGCATAGAAGGAGTGTAGTCTTTCAGGAACTGAAACCTTCTTTAGTGGATCTGTAGTCAGGGATGAAAGAAGATAAAAGGGAGAATGATTTTTTTGAAATACCTCTAACTCTAGACAAAGAGGAACAACACATTGAAAGTGTACTTGAAACTGAGGAGAGTTCAAGCAGCTCTGAGAGTTCTAAACAAGAAGAACCACAACCTCAGCCTCAGCATATGAGGAGTTCTACATGTGAGAAGAATCAACCAGATAGGTATGGATTCTCTACATTAGATTCTAGTTGTGCCTATGCTTTGATTACTAACACAGATGATCCTAGGACTATAAAAGAGGCAACTGCAATGTCTGATTTAGATTCTTGGCTGAAAGCCATGAATGAAGAAACAACATCATTAAAGGAAAATGATACTTGGGATCTAGTCCCATTACCTGAAGGTAGGAAGCATGTGGGTTGCAAATGAGTATTTAAAAGGAAAATAGGTATGGATGGCATTGTTGAAAAGTATAAAGATAGGTTGGTTGCAAAGCGATATTCCTAGGTAGAGGGAATTTATTATGGGAAAAAAAATTCTCCAGTAGTGAATCTGACATCTATCATATTTCTTTTATCACTTGCAACATCATATGACTTGGAGATTGAGCAAATGGATGTGAAGATAGAATTTATTCATGGTGATCTTGAAGAAGAAATTTATAAGTCCCAGCCTGAGCACTTTGTGGAAAAAGGTAAATAAAGTAGGTTTTGCAAGTTAAAGATATCTCTATATGGCTTAAAATAGTAGCCTAGAATGTGGTACCAGAAATTTGACATGTTTGTTTTGTCACTCAGTTTTGTAAGATCAAAATTAGATCATTGTGTATACTTCAAAACTGAAAAATGATCAGGTTCTTATTATTGCACTCTATGTTGATGATATGTTATTCATAGGGAATAGTAAGTTTATGATTTTTGATCTAAAATCTCAGTTATTTACAAAGTTCAAAATGAAGGATCTTGGTGCAGCTAGGTATATTCTAGGAATGGAAATAAACAAGGATAGAAAGAGTAGAAAGATTTGTCTTAGCTAGAGTAAGTATATTAATATTGTTCTGAAGAGATTTAGTATGACTGATTGCAAGTAGCTAGTTCTTCCAATTTTTCATGGAACAAAGTTATCTATTGAATATTGTCCAAAATTTCCTTCTCAGATGGAGGAAATGACTAGGGTGCCTTATACAAGTGCAGTTGGAAGTTTAATGTATGCAATGGTCTATACAAGGCCATACATTTCCCAAGTAGTGGGATTTCTTAGCCAATTTATGGTGAATCCAAGAAGGACACATTGGGATGCTATGAAAAGAGTGTTTAGATATTTGAGGGGCACTTCAGAATATTTTATGTGTTACCATGGCACTTTGATTGGATCACAAAGGACTCTCAACATTCGTGGATATTTTGATTCTAATTGGAAAGGGGACATTAACAACAAAATTTCCACTACTGGATATACTTTCATGTTGAATGGTGGTGTAATTAGTTGGATGAGAAAGCAGCAGGTTGTAGTCGCTACAAAGGCAGAATACATGGCAGCAACACATGCCTACAAATTAGTTGTTTGGCTTAGACATTTGTATTCTAATATTGGTTTTGATGCAAGGTAGATTATTATTTGTTGTGATAGTCAGAGTGCCATTTGTCTAGAAAAAAATCCAACTTTCCATGCTAGGATGAAACATATCGATGTGCAGTATCACTTTGTTCAAGATATGGTGGAGGATGGAAAGGTCTATTTAGAAAAGGTGGATACACTGAAGAATGTTGTTGATGCATTGAAAAAGCCAATGAGCATGGATAATTTTAGGTGGTATGCAAGTTTGATGGGCCTTGGGGTCCAGGATATTCATTGACTTCATGTATTGAAAAGGGTTCAGTGAGTTCTTCATCAAGTGGGAGATTGTTGAGAAAATGTGTCTCAAACTCACTATTATAACTCCGGTTTTGTCTCTAATCAGCTCAAAATGGCATAAGTGTCACTTACATGCTTGCACCGCCATATCGTGAGGTGCTTATGAGAGAGGTACAGTAGTGCGGTATCCCGCCATACTGTGGAGGCCTGCCAACACTCTGGCAGTAGTGTGGTGTACCGCCATACTATGGAGGCTTGTGAACTCTCTGGCAGTAGTGTGGTGTATCTTGCCATACCATGAGAACCCTCTAGTCATCTAGTGGTAGTGCGGTATACTACCACCTCATGGAAGCCTTCAGATTGATGAGTGGTGGTGTGGTATACTGCCACCTCATGGGTATCTTCAGCCTATCTAGCGATGGTGCGGTAGTAAGACCATGGGTGAAAAACACATACCTAGTTGACTGTTGAGGTGTACGCCGAACAATGGAGGACGTTGTTGAATTGGAGGTGGCCATTCAAATGACTAGAAAATTTTGAAAATTGCTCACATGAGGTAATTGAAATTGAACCGATTGTAAACAAAAGCATTGTTTTGATAATGATGGTTACTATACATTGTAACGTATTGTAACTGTTATGTGTTTGATGGTTTGATGGATCGATGAGGTTGTTGAATGATCAATTATTGTTTTTGAATTGTATGTTGAATGAGCATTGTAATAGTAAGACAAAATGAAGTGTGTGAATTTTCATTGTATGCTTTTGGAAGCATTGTAATAGTGATGTTTTGTATGAGATTGATCAGGGAATTGTTGTTGTTGTACAATTGACATCTAAAAGTTGAGTATGTAACTTTGTATGTAAATTGTTTTACTGTAATACAAAGAGGCTTTACTTGGTGTGGTTGGTTTTTCTACCATAAGGGCTTTCCCATGTAAATCTAATGTCCATTTGTGTACGTCTTTTATTTCTCTATTTTGTTATTTATTTCTAGCGCACCTTAATGGACTATAATTGTGAAATTTAAAAGACATGTTTCCATTCTCCTCTGAGTTTTGAAATTAGGAGAGTTTGTTCCGCACTTAAGCTTTTCCTAACAATGCCTAACATGTGGTTTCTATGGTGGTTGGTCCTATCTCCATTGGTAGCTTGACTATCCCTTTTGAATTCCTCTTGACGTCATTATAGGCCCTTATAGTCATGCTCTTTCCTTTTTTTATCACATCATCAGAATACCCCAACTATTTTATGAATTTTAAAGTTCAGATGTTGAGACCTACACCGTCATCTATCAACACTCATTTGACCATGTTTTTGTGGACACCAACCTCTATGTAGAGATCTTGGTTGTGAAATGACTTTTGTGGAAGGTCTTTCTCTAAAAATACTAAATGTTGATTGGCTTTGATTTTTCCAACCATGGCTTGGGACCGATTAGGATCAAGGTCGTTAGGGATCGATGCTTCCAATGATTTTTCTAGTATCTCCCTATGTGTGGGATATAATTTTAGCAATTCTAGGATTGAGATCAAAGTAGGAGTCTTCTTTAATTATTCCATAATATTGTAGTCATTTGATGAATTAGTTATGGGTTTAGGTGGGGCTCCTTATATTGTAACTTTACCTCGATCAGTAGTTACATTACATTCAATGTCCCTACCTTGTATATTCAATATATTTATCCTAGTGTCATTTTCTTGAGAGAGGGTACCTATAATTGTGTCACCATAAGTGTAGTTAGCATTGTGATAGTCATGGTCCTTTCCTTTATCATTCCTCTTAGCATGGTTTGTAATTGGATTTGTGTGTATCTAGAGTTCTTTGTTTCCAGGATGATGTTTGACATCAACCTCTCCCTTTTCAATCAAATCTTGTATTATGTGCTTGAGTCTCATGCAGTTGTTTGTTGTATGTCCTTTTATTTTGTGGAACTCACATAAGTACTTCTCATTGTACCATGGTGTTTTGAAGCTAGGATCCTCATATTTTGGGTGGTCATTGACCTTGATGAGGTTTTGTTGTACTATTTTGTGCATGACCATCTCAAGCGGCTCTCCTAATGTAGTGAAATTCCTTCTTGGTTGATCATATTGCCTTTGTTTCCCTCCCTGATTTGTCTACTGGTTGACCACTTGATTGTTTTGGGGATAGGTAAGTTGATTGTTTTGTGCATTATTAGGAGCATAACTTGTTTGTGCCACTTGAGTTTTGTTTTGTGGTGTGTTAGGATTTTGTACATTCCACACATCTCTAGCATCAACTACCTCATCGTTGGTGATTTTTTTGTTCTTGGACCAAATCTTAGGTTTTTTATTTGAATTAGAAGAATTGTCTATTGGGTTGTTTAGCTTGATCACTCCCCTTTCTATGAGGGCCCTTTCTATGTGTAGTCCCTTTTCAATGGCCTCTTCAAATTTGTTAGGACACAACATGGTAAGTTGTTAGCTTACTTTTTCTTGGACATTGGAAACAAATATGTCTACCAGTTCCTTATCGAGAATAGACCATTTGCACCTACTAGCCTTATGTCTCCATCTCTATAGGTAAGAGGTAAAGGATTCTCCTTGACTATGTTTAATCTTATATAAATTCATGATGGTGACATCTTGTTCTATGTTTAATGAGAAGTGGTTTATGAATTTGGTAGTCATTTCATCAAAACTTTTAATTCCTAGTGGTAGATGGGTGAACCATTCCATGGTGTGACTAGTAAGACTACAAGGAAAGAGCCTCATTAGGTATGAGTTGTTGTTTTTCACTTCCATGCATGATACGGATAAATCTCATACGTGTTTTATTGGATCTCATTTTCCTTTGTACTTGTCAAAATTTGGTATTTCATTTTTTTTTTAGAAAACGAAGCATAGTAATGGAACAATCAAAAGGAAATAGACATATATCCTGAAGGGTATAAGTCTTCTTTGGTTTTCCTATTTGCATGTGTGATATCTTTTGGTTTATGGCTTGTACTTGCATATCCACCTCTATTTTTGGTGCATTCATTTGTGGATCCTCTATATAGTAACCTTGCTTTCCTACCATGTTTTAGTCATAGGTTGGGTATTATGGAGGTGCGGGACCTTGGTAACCATATTGGGTGGAAGGAGAGTTAAATCCTTGTTGTGTGAAAGGAGGGTTAGGTCCTTGTTGTGTGTAAGGAGGATTAGCTCCTTGTTAAACATAAGGAGGGTTAGCTCCTTGTTGAAAGTAAGGAGGGTTAGCTCCTTGTTGGATATAAGGAGGGTTAGCTCCTTGTTGGATGGAAGTAGGGTTAACTCCTTGTTTAATGTAAGGATGGTTATGTCCTTTTTGAATGTAAGGATGGTTAAGTCCTTGTTGCTTTTGTTGAGGAGGGGTACCTTGGTAGTGCGTTAGTGGTACACCTTGTTGTTGGGATGAGTTGTATTGAAGGTTACCCTAGTGGTGCGTTAGCGGGTTACCTTTTTGATGGGATGAATTGGGAAGGGTACCCTATGGCACACCTTGTTGTTGGGGTGAATTATTTTGAAGGCTACCTTGATAGTGCAGTGGCGGGACACCTTTTTGATGGGACAAATTAAGAAGGGTACCCTATGGCACACCTTGTTGTTGGGGAGAACTATTTTGAAGGCTACCCTGATAGTGCATTGGTGGGATACCTTATTGATGGGATGAATTGAGAAGGGTACCATGTGACACACCTTATTTTTGGTATTGTTGATTGGGAAGGGGACCATGTGGCCCACCTTGTTGATTGGAAAGGGTACCCTATGGCACACCTTGTTGTTGGTATTGTTGATTGGTAAGGGGACCATGTGGCCCACCTCGTTGATTGGAATTATGGCACACCCTGTTGTTGATATTGTTGATTAGGAGGGGGACTATATGACCCACCTTGTTGATGGTATTGTTGTGGAAATTGCCCTTGTTGATTTGGTACATTTTGTGAAGGGTCAATATATAAAGTTTTTGGGTCATGTATTGTCCTATTGGTGGGTTGTTACATTGTGATACATATTGAGATGGACCTCTTTCATAATTTTAGGTTATTGATTCTTATTTGATTTGGTATGGTTTCCTAAACAAAGGGCTATTCGTTGATTGATCTTTGCCTTGTGATAATACTCATGGCATGTTTGGGATCTCCAATGGTTTGGGTATTTATCTCAAAATTGAGTTATCCCCTAAGAGAATGTGATGAGGATATTTAAGACCTTTTACGTTAAATTCTATAGGAAACTTAGCACCACTCTATGCTAACTTGAAGAAGTAAGTATTTGGATCCTTTCTTAGGAGTTTGTCCATCAATTTGAGCACCTTGGGATTGTTCGAATGTTGAAATAATTCTTCATTGTTTATTTCTTCCTCACTATCCACCTCCTCTACAACCATGTCCCTTGGGTTCTTATTTACTCTCTCCATCACTTCTTGTTATCTACGGATCACTTCTTCCTCACTAGGTGATTGGTTTGTTGTTATGTTGAATGTGGGTCTCTTTTGAGGTGTTTCAAGGTCACTTGGCCTATATCCCCATGGGACACTTTTTTTTTTGTGGTTCTTGTTGGGGGTATGCTAGCATTACTTTTCTTTGCTTCCATGTTTTTTCTATGTCGTGATCTTGTAATTGTCATAAAAAAAAGCCAAGTTTGTGTGAAAATTTGGTGAATTCTAACTATGGAATGAAAGCATGCTTTGCTTTTGGGATTTTCTATTTTTTAAGGAAATGAAATTACATTTGTTTTTGGGATTTTCTATTTTTGAGGAAATAAAATTGCATTTGTTTTTGGGATTTTTTATTTTTGAGGAAATGAAATTATGTTTGTTTTTGGGATTTTCTATTTTTGAAGGATGGTGTCTATTGTCATGCGAGAGGTGGTAATATGGGATCTAAAGTGATACAACCCTAAGAACTCAATGATTTAATTTCTATGATCATATTGGATATGCAAGTTCGGTTCATTCCTTAAAGGGTGAGTATACAAATCTCTTATCAAGATGTCCCAGTTATGGTAAGTCTTCAAGATGTGCCTCTCGATAAACATTGGAGTATGATGCTTATTTTTGAAAACGCGAAATGTGGATCTTCATTTAAGGACTTTGGTCTTGCAAGAGATCATGAGGACAATCAATTGTGTGTTTATTTTTTGTATTTTCTATATTTGAAAAGAGGATACCTATTGCCACGTAGGAGGTGGTAATACGAGCCTTCTAGACACAAAATAAACTTTTTTCTCTTGTTTGACTAGAATCTTTGTTGTGTTTCTCCATTGGTTTGGTGTTTTATTTATCTCGAATATGAAGCTCCTCAAACTACTAATTATGTTCACTTGTTCTCCTTCAATCAGCTTAAAGTTTGCTTATATGATAGTTGGTGTAAGGCTCGGTTGTTGAACTGGATCAATCGGTTGTCAAATGATCATAAGGTGAAATGGTGAAAATGTTGGTGTTTTTATATGGTTTTTGTGCTTCTTAAGACCCTAAGGTTTGAGCGATGTTTCGGGATGACACTATTCTTGGAACTCAAAATGCTAAAAGGTTTGGATCAATATTTCACTTCTTTTTCTAGAGGATATGTTAGAGGATATGTTGCAGGAAATTTACTTCAACTAGCCTTGAGGTTCAAGCAAATGTTGATATCTTAGAAGCATGAGTGAAGGAATGATCCAAGTTTGTTTGTTTTGATTTTGACTTCTAAAAGTAGGATGGGGTGTTGAATTTTTCAAATGGATGATGGACCGATTATGACACATCTTGGTAGTCTAATTGTTTTGTTTCTCAATAGGATCTTGTAACTAGTTTTGGATTTTTTCTGATTTTCAGTAGAACATAGAGAAAAAGTGGCAGGTTTGAGGCAAAAGCGGTTGAAAAAGTCAACTATAGCTAGATTATAGTCAAGTGCAGCTAGATTAGAAAATAAAATGTGGTAAGACTTTTCAAGTGTGATCTTTGTGTGTAGTTTTTCAAACTAGTGAATTGCACAGGTGAAAGCGAACTCTTTTTTCAAAAGATAAAATTTTGTAGTCAACTGCGACCAATAAATTTTTCAATTGCAACACAAAAAGGTCAAGTGCGGCCAATTTTTAGTCAAGTGCACTCAGATTATCAAAAGCGACATATTTTCATTAGTAGTTGTCATAAGACAGAGAGCAAAAGAGAGCTATTTTTGGCAAGTGCGGCCATTTTTTGATCAAGTGCAATAAAAACAATAGTGAAAGTGACATTTTGTGTAGATTTGTTTTCCAATTTTTGAGTTTGGTAGTAGCGTTAGATGAATTTGTAGTTTTGAAGGTTTTGTTTTTTTTTATTCGAGATTTGGAAAGTGATAACATGATACAACAATCAAAGCTTATTTTACCCTAAATTTCTACAACTTTAAGCATGCTTCTTCCCACAAAAGCTCACTATTTGTGAAAGTCGAAATACTAAAAGCTATGGTTTCCAAGTTTTACTTCCTTCTTAATGTGACTTGAAAAGTGAGCCTAAATATCTAGAAACCTTCAAAGATGTTATTTTAAGATATCCTTTAGGAGTGCAAATATATGGCTCTTTTCAAATGATTCACACTAAGTCTAAAGGGTTTACAGTTTTAGAACCATGTTAAGTGCTTGTTTTGATGTGTTCATTTTGAATTCAAGCACAAAGTTTGATGTTTTAAAATAACTGAATAGATTTGGATTTTTTTTATGAATACAATGCACACCCTATGGATAGACACTTCCTCCTAGATGGGCTTACCTCATGCCCCGAAGGGATGATTTTATATGCAACCAATGGAGAGTGTTTTACACTCAGCCATAAATTGGACTTGGTAAGTAACTTCTCAAAATCAAAGTTCCGATGCACCACTTCAGAGAATGTTTTGGCTAAAATGGGTAGCTTCTACAACATTGGTTCTTAGTCATGTTTCGGGATAATTGGTGTCTATACATGTGTTGATTAACTCAATTAAGAGGTCTCCTGTCCCTTGTAGGTTTTTACGTATCACACAGATACTAGGGAAGACTTTCATCGGTATAGAACATCATCACCAGGTAGGTGATGAAATTTCCTCACACCCATAGTTATTTATATAGCAGACCAAAAAAAAGTACCGCTTGGGTTGTTCCCTCTCGCAAGTTGGGAGATAGGCCCTCTAAAGGTATGCTTTGAAATGTAAACACATGTGTGAAACTCAAGATGTTTTTCATCATTTAAGATCATCCAAAGGTGCAAGGGGAGAGGATAGACACCTAGTTTTCCAAACACGAAATACACAGTATACACTTCATCACAATGTCCTTTTTAACTTCAGAAAAAATTAAAAATAAAGAAATGAAAATAAAAGTGTGTACAAGATAGTAATTTTTTGTTATTTTTACGTGCACCAAAATGAAATATTCTGGATTTTAGAAAAAGAGATAGCAATGTGCAAGAAAAGAATTTGATTTGTTAATTTTTAAGCACCAACCAAAGTGTTTTTCTTCTTTTTCTAAAACCTTGTCTTAATGGTCAACAAAAGAAAATTGTAAGTTCATCAACAAAATGAAAGCGTTGGTCAACAAAAATCAAACATATTTTAGAGCACCAAAAAGGAATTGTTTGTTCTAGCAAGCTTTTAAAAAAAAATCCGTTTTAGAGCACCAATTGAAAGTGTTTGTTTGTGGGGTTCTTTTTTTAGCAAAAATTGAAAACATTCGCTAAGCTAGAAAGCTTCAAAATTTTCTTTTTAGAGCACTAATTGAAGTGTTTGTTTGTGGGTTTCTTTTTATTGCACCAATTGAAAACATTCGCTAAGCTAGAAAGCTTTAAAAAAATTAAACCTTCGACCATTCGCCTTCTCTACAAAAAATGTGTTAGTCATTTCTTGAATAAAACTATTCCATGCTTCTGCAAATCTTGCACAAACAATGTTAGCACCTGTTAAACATCCAAATCAAATGATCGTTAGTGTTATAAATTGAAAACATGACTTGTAGATTTCAAATTAAAGTTTGACAGAGAAAAAGTGAAAACTTAATACAGAAGCAGCCTTATCATAATCAAGTGTGAGCAAAAAAGTCAAGTGCGGCCTCTGTGTTTTAAGTAGAAGCAACCCAAAAACTCAAGTGCACCTTTGTTATTTTCGCAAAAGCGCAACAAATGTAAAAAGCGACCAAAAGAGCGGGTCAGTTGTGGCCAAAACATGAAATCTATTGCAAAAACTTCTTGTAGTCTGTGCGTGAAATTTTTTTAAGTGTGCTTCCAGAACCCGTAACTTCAAAAATTGCTCATAAAATGGTTAGTGCTAAGGACCGTGGTCCCACCTAGCATGCCAGAATGTGTAAAGGGTAAATCAATATCATGTGATGTAATCAAATTGAGTGAATAGAAACTAATCTAAACAAACAAAATGCTAATGATCCATGCCCATTACTCATGAAATGATACAACACAACTAATGAATTCAAGAAATGAAATCAAAAGAGAAAAGCATAAATGAATTCACAAAAGAGTAGAGTTACCATCCTGTGCCGAAGTGTGTTTGCGAAGATGTTGGGTTGTTTGTATCAATGTGAAGCCTCCATTGTGCATGCAAAATATTGAAGAACGTGTGTGTGTTGATCAAAGATATGTGTAAACCTTTGTCAAAATATTGATTAAGATCTTGGCATTGCTTCATTATGTAAAACATGTTAATTCTTTGATCATTTTTGAGAAGGAAGATGGTTGTTATATAGAATTTGTGTTTCAAAATGAATGCTCAAGATCACGTAGTAGAATATCTCAATCAATGGTTCAAAATTGTTGAGAGAATTTAGATGGTAATAATCAGTGCAAATTGATTATGTAATTGGTGTGATTGAAAAAATCATTTTGAGTGTTTAGTGGGATTGAGGAAATAGATTGAATAATTTATGGAATTGAAGAATAGATTGATCTATTAGGAAATAGATGGACCAATCAAAGAATAGATGGATCAGTTAGGCAATTAGATTGAGCAATCGGTGGTTCACAATTTGCTCAATCATAAAAGTGGGTGAAGATAAATAATTAATTGTTTTAATTAATTAATCTTTTTGGAGTTGAACATGCAAATCAAGTTTGACTTTTGCAAACAAAGTTGTATTTGTTTGATTTCGTATTTTTGATGATGTTTTGAATAAATAAATTCAATTATTCAATTTTAAGGGAAAGTGACAATTTTTTTTTTAGCAAAAGTGGCAAGCCACTATATTATATTATAATATAATTTTAATATAATAATACAAAAACCTGTTTCAATGAGCATACTGGTAGGAAAGAACCAGGAAGAAAACCTCTGATTGTAGCTCAATTTGATACAAATTCATTACAAAATCGTCCCAATAACAAGGACCCATAACATGATTTTACAAAGTCACTTCATCAAAAGTAACCAAAATTATAACCCACCAAGATTCATGAACACTACAACCCATCATAATTCACAAAATAGGTGTACCCTTACATGATATTAATCACCTTGCATCAACCCTTCACAAACAAAACCACTTTTTTACTTCTAAAATATTATTCTCACACAAGGTATTTAGATAGCTTGTTGCTACATACTAATTAGCTCGGGAAATTGACTTCAAAATCATTATGTGTTGTATCAAATTTGAACTAAAATATTACCAAACCGATAAATAACAAAACCCATTTTCAAAATTGTCACCTCTACTACAAAGTCATCTGTTTGACTGGGTGGAAAATCATTCAAATTCAACCCTACAACACCATGTACACTAGGCATACCAGTTGGTTGAGGCATCACACTACTCTCATCTACAATGCCTTGTGGCCTTTGCATAATCCTTGGAGGTTCATGTACATGAGTCAACAATGTCATCACCGCTTATACTTTCACCTTTACCGACTCTGCTAAATTATATTTTATCTCCCTTGAAAACCTACGTAGAGCTCTTAACATGAATTTGGAATCTTGATGAGACAATGTTTTATTAATTGCAATGACCAAAGCCTGAAATGTTGTTCTACTCAAAAAATAATGCCTGGGAAATAATATAGCCACATAACCATGTCCTTCCCAAAGATCATACCCCTAAAAATATTTAGCCATAACACCCTCTTGCAAATACTCAGAATTCACTACCTTTCAACAATACTTTCAACTTATGTAGCATCCTAGAGCAAATCCATTAGTGTAAAAATAAAAATCGACAACAATTGAGATGGGTATATCAACCTTTTTACCTTCGATTCCAAAATTTCAACCCCAATTACCCTTGAAATGTACTTCTTGAACGATGCACAATGATCTCTAAACACTAACTTAAATTTATTCCCACCAATTACTTCTAATATTGGTACCTCCCATTCCTTCACTGGAATGTGAACTCTATAATTTCGAGGAAAGAATGCCATGTGAACAACAAAACCTTGAACTTGGGACTCCTCAAAGATCATCTTGAACAAATTCTCCACACCAGCTCCTTGCCTATGCCACTTTTGTAAGCTATGAAAACAACTGGTAAAGGGAATTATGTTTAAAGCTCCCTACACTTTCCACTTCTTAAACCTACGAAAACAACTTGTAAAGAATGATACAAAAAGATGCTTTGATGAAGCACTTATTGAAAGATGAGGTAACATGTTGTAATACGCCTTTCCTTTCAAATGCTTTGTAACTTACGCACTCCATGTGATGATAGCAAATAAAATGAACATGCCAATAGCTAAATTTGGTCATGCCATATGGCTATGATTAGCCCAATCTGAAAGACTACAAAAATAGCCAAAATATCCATACTTTTATGTGCCATTAAATTTGAAGCAAATGAATATGATTTCCCACTATACAGTCTCAAATTACTCATGTTCTTTGCATAAAACTCTTTGGTAAATGCAAAACCTGTAACCTATAGCTTACCCATGATGTTAGCAATCATCAAATCTTAGATTTGGCACCTGCTAGAAAAGATCAGCCTATGCCAAAATTCACTTTAGCTTTGCAAAAAAGGATTTGCTAGCAATCTCATTTGTACTCCCTAGAATTAACTTAACTTTTCACATGAGTTCCAAGACTCATTTAAAGTACAACACCCACTTAAACTCTTCTTCTTACGCCCAAGATGATGAACCAAACTTTATCGACAATCCCTTCTATAGTTGCCATAAATTACACTCTAGGAGAAAGTATTAATCTCAAAATCAAAGCCCATAATAACTTGCCATAAATTACCACGTGCGGTAATAACCTTAAGTTTTAAATGGAACATTTTAAATTAATTTTGATTTAAAACTATACTAAATGTAAACTCACTCCAAAATTGTACCAATCTAAAAGTATACCAAATCAATCTTTTGATTGCACACCCAACACCATACAACTCCAATTCATCTCTAAATGACCAACTATCAGACTTTGTATTACAACATACTTTGTCATTTTTCTTAATCGAGACTCAAAGCATCCTACAAAATTATTTCCTCTAATTGAGGATATTCTTTTATGCAACTAATATCTTGTGCAAGGAAAATTTCTTGTTTATTGCACCCCATGTTTGCTAGGCAGTCTACTAATTTATTTCCTTTTCGATAAGTATGAGTGAGCTGATATGACTGAAAAATCTATAGTAAAGACCAAGATCTTTCAATAAATTTCTTGCAAACACTAATTTTGAATATTTTTTGTTTTACAAGCATTAATTATCACCAAAGAGTCACCTTCGATATACAAATTTTTAATGCCAATCTTCAAAGCAATTTCCAAACCCATTAATAAATCCTTTGACTCTACTATGTTATTTGAACCTTTTGGAAGATGGATTGAACTAACTGCTAATGCCTTACCCTTTGAGTCTCGTAAACAAATACCTACTCCTGATTCCCCTAGATTTCCTCTTGAAGCCTCGTCAAAATTCAATTTTATGAAGACATCTTGAGGCACCTTCCATTTGACATGCTTCCTATCAATTTTCACTGCTTTTGGTTGGAAGAGACTACCCGAAAATGGAAATTTCAAGTTCATCCAATTGTGCATAATCATATCATCCTAGCTTGTAAAGACTGAATTAACACCTTTAACCTTATGAACACTTGAATTTACAGACTCTAAGATTGCCTTCTCAATTTTTCAATGATTGTCTCAGTTGAAGATGCTACTTTCCTAAAAATGTGTAAATTTCTCTTCCACCATATGTTCTAAATCAATAACATTGGCACCACTCTCCAAATGCACACAAAAAACCAGATTTGTATAGAACCAGCTAGCTTTGGAACAACTCCCATAAAAGAATTTGGAAAAGGAGTATGAAAATTGAGTTTACTCAAAACAAAGACCCAACATTGGTGTGTAAAAATACATCTGAAAAACAAGTGATCAACCTCTTCTAACTCCTTACTGCACAATAGACATTTAAATGGGTCTAATATTATTAACTTTATTAAGCGATCACTTGTTAAATTTTGTTTCCTTAATGTCAACCAAGCAAACTTCCTGCTTTGGGTAAAATTGTTCTATCCTAGCAAAAGGAGTGTGCTCTTTGAGGCACAAATTGACCTAAATTTTTAAATAGAGCCTTAGAGCCTTGGATTATTATGTAATTACCATCAGTGGATGTTTCCCATATCAATCTATTTGGTTTTGCAGAGAGGAAAACTGTACACTCATTCATCTTCTCTTGCACTCCAAAACACTGTTGAGGAGTAAGAGAAGGGTCTGAAAAAGTTTTCCAAGTCACTTTCCCTGAAATTCCATCCACTGACCGTACATAATCTAAAAAAATTTCCCCCCATACCTATTTCAAAGTTTCCATTACATGAAAAAATTCAGGGTTATTTTGTAAAGGAGGATTCCCATTCCAAGAATCACTCCAAAATTTAACTCTTTCTCCATTATTGACCTCCCATGAGAGATATGTAATGATTAAATTTCTACAAGAGCTTAGAAAATTCCACATAGCTTATTCTTTTGGTGGATTAGCAATAGTGATCATTCTTGAAGGATCTCGATTATCTAGATACTTTTCTTGTAAAATACTACACCATTTGGTCTATGGATTTGCATACATCTTCCAAACAAGTTTTTCTCTAGATTGTTTATTTCTACTTACTAAATTATGAATTCCATCCCCACCCTAAATTTTTCTTGTGCCATACCATCTAATGATATTAGAGGCACCTTCTTTTGATCATCAATATTCCCTTTCCAAATAAAGCTTCTAATAATTTTCTCAATTTCTAAGATCATAAATTTTGGAGCCTTAAGAACTGCTAAAAATAATTTGGAATTGAAGACAAGATTTCTTTTACTAATAAAATTCTCCCTGAAAAAGATAACCATATGGCTTTCCATAGTAAAATTCTTGACTTCAATCTTTCAATTACTTTCACCCAATATATTGGTTTATTAGCACCCATGAAAAAAGGAATTCCTAAATAAGTACAAGGTAAGGTTGCTTCTTGGAAACCAAGAATGTTGATGATCTTTTTCCCAATCTCTTCCTTCACATTGAGAATATACACTTTTGATTTAGATGCATTTATCCTTTTCCATGACACTGAGACATATTTGTCTAAGACTTCCTTAATTTGCTTCACTTCTGCAATAGTAGCTCTCCCAAATAAATTAGTATCATCAACAAATAGAGAATGTGTTACTATTAAACCCGCGTCTCCAATTTAGACCCCTTTTCAAAAACCATGAGAGTGTTTCCTGATGATGAATCTACTCAAAGCCTTTGCCATGATTATAAATAAATAAGGTGAAAGTGGATCCCCTTGTCAACACCTTGTGATGCACTGAAAAAACCAGTAGGAGAACCATTCAACAAAACTGAAAATTTTACACCTGAGAGATATAAAAATTATCCATCTACACCATTTTACACTAAATCCAAATTTTTCAAGTACTTTTTTCAAAAATTTCCAATTAACTTTTTCATATGCTTTCATCATGTCCAATTTGACAATGATAAAAGGAGCTTTAGTCATAGAAATTGAATGCAAATTTTCATGGGCTACTATAGCTCCCTCGACAGTCTCTCTCCTTAGCACAAAACTCCCTTGTTCTTGGGAAACAATCCTTGGTATAATAGGTTGTAGTCTTGAATAAATTTCTTTAGTAAAGATCTTGTATATTATATTACATAGGGATATAGGTCCAAATTCTTCAAATGTTTTTGGATCCTTCACTTTTGGAAAAATCACTATATTTGTTACATTGAATTGTTTTAGTAATGTACCTGTTCATCTTGATTCTTCAAGAGCCCATAACAAATCAAAGCACAAAATTTCCCAACATTTTTGGAAGAAAAGAGCAGTAAAACCATCTAGGTCAAGTGATTTATCTAGAGCTAAAGAGAAAACTACATTTTTAACCTCTTCTAAAGAAAAAGGTCTCATTAAAGATTCATTATCCCTTTCAAAGACAAGCTTTGGTATTGTTTCTAAAAGTTCAGCTTCATCACTATCATTTTGCTCCTCTTTGTTCTGTGGTGCAGTTAGAAGATCAAAAAAAAAAAAAAAACCTTTCACATTCTCTACTTACATCTTCTTCCTTAGTGGGCCAATTACCCATAGATATCTCCTGAATAGATTGAATAGATTTGGTAGCCCTTTTGATTTGAGTAGAAGTATGAAAAATAATAGGCATTATGGTCACCCTCCCTGAACCACAATTCCCTTGATTTTTTCCTCTAGTACATTTCTTCTCTTGCACTTAATTCTTCCCAATCACTTTGTAATTTATTTTGTTTATCATACAAAGCCTCATCTAGACCATGTTGAATAATTTGGTCATGAACTTCCTCCAATTGCTTCCGTGTAACCTCTTTTTGATGAAATACATTCTTGAAAACCTCTTTATTCCATTTCATAAGTTGTTGATTAAGATGTACTAACTTTTTGCTCAACTAAAAAATCATTGTGCCCTATTCATAAGGTGCAACCATCCACCACTAGTGAACCAATTCTTGGAAATTAGGGTATCTAAGCCACATACTTTCAAATTTAAAAGAGGATTTGAATTTTGGAGATGAAACTTTTGAAATGGTGAGAGAGATTGCATAGTGATCAAAATCTGCATAAGGCATTGTTGGCCTCCTACAATGATTCAACAACTAAGCCTTTATAATTATGATTCAAAGATTGGACATCTAACCTGAATAGCTATCTCATTCATCATGAAGGTGCATTTAAATTGTCAACCTAGGGACGTAAACTTGAAATGGGTCAACATTGTATGTGCACTAGGAATCCAAAGTAGCCATACCTATCCTACAACTAAGAAAAACACAATGTTGAAAGTAAATTACTTGGAAGGAAATAGCATAAATCCTTATATCAACCAATAAATAGATCAAGCTGAAATGCATGATAGAAATGAAAATATGAGCAACAAACAGGAAACTACTTTGTCTTCTTTGGTTGCAGTAATAGTCACAAAATAGAATTTTAGTGGTTGTAGGAACAGTCAGTGCCAAATTCTTAACTAACTACTGAATAAAAAAATACTGACTAAGAAAAAGGAAAGAATGCTCATCAAGTGGCCCCCCTTGGATAAGTATTCCCTAAGACTAAGTTAAATTCAGATGCATGAACTCAGAACTTCATTTCATTTATGGAAAAACATGATTATAAATTATCAACATGACTGTATTGCTGAAAAGCTTAAAAGTGAGAGTAAATCAAATCAGCATTCTTCGACTAGAAAAAAGAGAGAGAGCTCGAAAAAAAAATCAGAGCCTTATTTATCTAGCCACCTAGCAAGGCAGTCAACTCTGATAGAATCGAAGGATGCTACTTAGGGAAAATGCAGAAAGAGAAGAGGAAGTTATACGCACACATAATCTATTAGGCATGTTTTCCTTAACACGACCCTGACACAATAGTAATTCTACACATGCTCAACAACATTTAAGATCATTACAAGGTGGTTACAATCCAAAGTGTGTGAGGAATCTCCAACCACCGAGGGTCTTCTCTCCATTAAATGTCCACCTTCCTGACCAATATGGCAAACATCTAGCTAGCAAAATCTTCCTAAGTTGTAGACCTTAAATTATTTGCATGACAATGTTAGTGTGCACACAACTACATATCCATAATCATCTTAAAGCGTCATTGATTAATCACATGAAAAATTAACACAAACAGTCCATATAGCATAACGATATCATTTGAAAGCTTATAAAAATAGATTTATATCTAAGGTCTATGGTTTAAGGAAATATTATGAAAAAGATCAACTCCCAAGCATCAAATTCTTAAGTTATTGCAGGAAATGGACAACAATCCCATCAATAATTAAACTTTAAACTAGACTCATCATTCCCCCACAACCTAATGTCTTGATGGTCCTCCAGTAGGGTAAGAGTTGTGATTTTGCTTGGTCAATGCCTTAAAGTTGGCAACTGCAAGTTGTCCCACATCTATTTTTGTTGTATCTGAATTAGGATCCCAAAAGAATTCGTGTTGTCTCTCTAGCCTGCTCCATCTTTGTCTTTCATCAACAATGTCATACCTATAAAACCTATAGTTTGGCACTGGCCACAGTAGAATAGGAGGCTGGAAAATTAGTTGAAGCCAAAATTGCCCTTTTGTTTTTCCGAGCTAAATATACCTATCAATTCTTTTGAGTGTTGTAGCATAGTTGTGTGTGGAATGGGTCTCAGCTTACTTCAAATCATCAGATATGGTATTCCATATCTGTGAGAGGTATCCCATCACAGTCTCTTGTGGTTTTTTCCATCTCCTCATATGCCTTATACACTACCTCTCTCTCAGGCAAGACCCCGCAACTATAGCTTGGTTGGTATAAAATTATGTGTCAATCATTAAAAAATTCTCCCGGATGCCTAGATTCAGCCCTAATGGCCAGGGGAATGTTGGATTCAACCTGCCTGTAAGTCTTGTATTGATTTCCCCAGCTTACTTCATTTTGTATCTAGGACATGAATGCTCTTAATTGGACATCCCCAACATATAACAGTAGATTCCAATCATTTTCCTTGGTCGCAACATAATTATGTAGATAAAATTTACATAACAATTTTTTCATCTCAAGGAGAGCAATCTGAAAAGCATTGAAAAATTTAGCAGGGGTTTCAATTGAGGGGTTCAAACCTAAAACAATCTTTGTAAATTTGAAAGAAATATGCTTATCCTTTAAATACAAAGCATATAACCTCGGAGGATCTCTACATTCCAGTATCTGTGGCACTAAAGTTGTCATGTCATCCACCTTCTTCTTTAATTCAACAATTTCTTTTCTCTTGTCTTCAATTTCCTCGTCTTTTTGTTCAATTTCCTTCTTCAACTTGAATTTTTCTACTTTCCATTCTTCTTCTCTTCTTTGTATTTCCTTCCACGAGTTTAAGACTACTATGTTCATCAAAAAATCATAGGGCCTATGTACTCCTAGTGTTATTTTACTTGGTCCTTGGTAGAGTACCATCTTTAGGGCTTCTTCTCGCCCAACCAATTTTGGTTGCAGGGGCTCTAGTCCTTGATATCCTATTTCAATTTGTAGGGCCTCTTCTTCCTATTATTGCTCATGCTGCAAGAACTTTTGTTGTAGGAGTTCCTGATTTTCCTTGTATGCCTAGTTTTCAACATGCTCAATAATATTTGCAAGGTCTGCCAATGTCATGCTTGTTGTTTCCTTAAATATATCATTTTCCTTCACATTCACTTGCTCCATTGGAGCTTCTATATCCTCCCATGGTGATTTTTTATGTTTAGGGCTTCCCTCAGGAGATACCCCAATGACTGGCCCAACTGACTTTAATTTTCTGGGAGGGTTTCTTCATTTTTCCTTTGTTGCAAGAAGAACAGTGTCAACCCTTCATTTCATGGAGCTTGGTGCTTCTTTTTCTAGCATTTTCCTTTTAGCTTTTCCTTCCTTTAGTTTTTCCTTCCTCTTATGTGCCCTTTTTTTCATTAAGGTGTCAAGGGGAACCTCATCATCAAAATCGAGAGAGGAACTCTTTTTATCATAATGTTCTACCCCAGAAGAACTAATTTCAATAGCTTGTGTGGCTGCAAGAGGGTTTCCACTAGGGCTTGCATAAAAAAATGAAGTACCAACAATGGCCCCAACATTACTCCTTTTCCTCCCAAATCTACAAGGTTGAGGCAAAACCCTAGGTTGCAAATGATTTGTACTAATTTGATCAATCCTCAAAAATTCTTCCCAAGAAATATTGGACACATTATGCAAATATTTTTCAACAAATAATTTAATTAGGTAATGGTGGGAAACATAATTGTCCCTACCTTTCTGAGTTTCTTCTGCTGTGATCAAAAGAAGGTGATACAACATGTTGGGCACATTCATTCACCTTTCATACCTCATGTGGTTCAGAAGCTTAAAATAGATGGAATGCAAATTTGACTCATAGCCTTCACAAGTGATATATTTGACAATATAGACTACAACCTACTTCCATAACTTGGGCAGAGAATTCCTCTTCACTCCTTTTTTTCCTATGCTCAACGAGGGGTCATTGGGTTTTGTGAATTTGGCCCTAGCCAACCTGGCATCCCTAGCAGCAAGGTAATTTTCACCGTCAATAGGTAACCCCATAACTTTTGCAATTCTCTCCTCTTTAGTTGTGACTTCCAACCCTTTTACTACGGCTTTCCCTTCAAACAATGTCTAGGAAAATTCTAATGCAACACCTTCGTCGAAGCCATCCAACTTTAAAAAATAGTCTAGTCATACACAATTTCTAAACTCAGTTGGGCAAGGCATATCCTACAGTAACACATTGTGTACCATGGGTTCATTTCAAATCAACCCACCACCCATTGTTTGCAATCAAACCATTACTTTGCAAAAAAATTCCTCTTGCAATTCTTGTTTGGAAACCAAACTTCTTCTTCCTAAAACTTTGCTAAATTCTAATGTTGGTGTCATTTGAATTTTACTTTCTGGTTTAGGATAATGATAAGAACAATTAAGGCAATAAAGGAGTAATAAATGTATGTTGTGATTAAGGAAAATGGTAGTGGAGGATTTTCATTTCGCACATACGAGTCATCATTTCAGAATTCAAATTGGTTTAATCACTTAATTCTTGTTGACGTGAATCAGTAGGGTCAGACATGCGGACATGGCATTGACACGTTCCCCCCCAACCTAAATTTGGACATGTGTCCTCACATGTGAGGTGAAAGGATGATTTGACAAGGGCAAGAAATGATAAAATGTTATGGTGAACGTGTAATTAAATAAATACACTAAAAGACAATTAATGTGCACGTACTTGAATTCACACCTAAATTCATCGAAGATATATTGAAAATATAATGGAGAAAGTACCGATCATTTCCAAGAAATCAGTTGAGTAATTAATGAAAGTGGAGTGGGATGAGGTGGAGTGAAATGAAGTGAAGTGAAATGATGGTGGTGAGGTGGAAGAGAGAGAAAGATGGAACGAATGGGTGGATGGTGAAGAAGTGAACCCCCACAAAGTGGGAGTATTTATTATGAGAAGTGGCATACCTTAATTAGCCAGAAGAAGGGAAACTAGTTCCACTTCCTTTGGTTGCAGGATGTTTGGGTGTTGCACGTTGAGTGAATTATTGCAGGAATTCCTCCTTAGAAGTTGTCATCTGATACAATCACAAGCGATGACCATTCACCAGCAGCTTAAACCTAACAGGGTCAATGGTAGTAAGTTGAACAACTCCATTGGAAAATACTTTAGCCACCTCATAAGGTCCAAGCCATCTTGTCTATAATTTTCTTGCGTTATCCTAATATCTTGAGTCATAGAGTAGTGCCCAATCTCTAGACTGAAACTTCTTGTCCTTGATGAATTTATCATGTCATCTTATTCATTGATTATGCACTACCTCTGTGTGATGCAAGGTTGCCTTCCTCATCTCATCCAAATCACTCAGCTGCATGATTCTATCTCTTTGTGCTTTAAAAATATCCATTCCCAATTCTACTGCAGTCCTAAGGGTCTTATGTTCAAATTCAATGGGAATCATGGCTGACTTTCCATACAATGACTCAAATGGAGTGAATCCTGTAGTGGTTTTCTAGGTGGTTTTGTAAGCCCAAACAAATTTTGGTAACCTGATTGCCCAATCCTTTTTATGAATAGCCACTTTTTTTGTCAGAATGGCTTCAATTTCGGTGTTAGTCACCCCAACTTGGCCATTGGCCTAAGGGTGATAAGGAGTATAATTCTTGTGCCTAATGTTATACTCATTGACTAGTATTGTAACAAAGGTTGAAGTGAATTGAGTCCCTTGATCAGTCACTATTTCTCTTGGAATTCCACACCGTGTGAAAATTTCCTCATACATAAATTTTACGACTTTAGTATCTTGTGCATGCTTTATGGCCTTAACTTCTACCCATTTAGTTACATAATCAATGCATACTAAAATATAGGATTTACCTTTTGATGGAGGATCAATGGGTCCTACAAAATCCAGTCCCCACTTATCAAATGGATTGATTACTACTTGAGGAAAAAATGGTATCTCATCAGATTTTGTTGGCCAACCCATCCTTTGGCATTTGTCACACTTCCTTGTATATCTCCCTACATCCTTGTGAAGTGTTGGCCAGTAATATCATGTGTTCAAAATCTTCATTGTTGTACTCTTGGCTGCAAAATTTCCTCTATAGGGTTCATTGTGGCATGCATGCAGAATATTAAATGTCTCATCTTCCCTCACACATCTCCTCATGACCTGGTCAAGTCCAGTATAGAACAAATATCTAGCAATCCATGAGAAAGGGAAAGATTTCTCAATGAGCACTCTCCTCTCTTTTAGAGAGAAGCAAGGAGGGAATCTCCCTGTGACCAGAAAATTAGCTATGTCAACATACCAGGGTGTCTGCACACTAATGGAAAATAAGTGCTCATCAGGGAAAAATCATCTATGACTTGATTTTCTTCTAATGTGGTCAACCTTGAAAGAAAATTTGTAACAACATTGGCTTTCCCTTGTTTATCCACAATGATTATATCAAAATCCTACATTAGCAATAATCATCTTGCTAGCCTTCCTGAAATCAGAGGTTTGTTCATAAGGTATCTAATGGCTACATGATCGATGTGCACAAAGATTTGGTAGCCGGTTATGTAATGTCTAAATTTGTTTGAGGCATAGATAACTCCTAACATTTCTTTTTCTATCACTGTATAGTTGAATTCAGCTCCTTGCATATTTTTGCTGACAAAGTAAATGGTGTTTTCAATAGCTTCTTCTTTTTATCCTAGGACTGCTCCTATATCATAGTTTGATGCATCTGAAAGGATGTGAAAATTAATCTCCCAATTAGGTTCCTTAAGCACAAAAGCATGAGTTAAATTTTATTTCAAGTCATAAAATGCCTTGTCACGGTCTTCTGTCCATTAGAAATCAACATATTTAGTGAGGAGATTATACAATGGTGTTGTCATTTTGTTGAAGTCTTTGATGAACCTCCTATAATAACCTACATGTCCCAAGAAACTATAAACATTTTTTTTTGTAGGAATAGGCAGATTGGTAATTACCTCAATCTTTGTAGGATCTACTTGAATTCCCTTGTGAGAGATACAATGGCCAAGAACTACACCTTCCTACATCATCATGAAGAAATTCTCACTATTTAAAGATATATTGTGGTCTTCACATCTTTGTAGGACTCTCTTAAGATTCTCCAATGCTTCATTGAAATCATCACCATAAGTAGTGAAATCATCCATATAAATTTTCATGCAATCATGAGAGATATTTGAAAATATGATGATTTCCTTTTGAAAAGTTGCGAGTGCATTGCATAAGCCAAATAAAAGTACTGAGTAGGCATAGGTTCCCCATGGACAGGTAAAGGTGGTCTTCTCCTGGTCCTTTGGTGCAATTTGGATATGGTTATAGCCATTGAATCCATCAAGAAAATAAAAGTATTTCTTTCCTACAAGTGAGTTCAGAACTTGATCTATGAATGGTAAGGGAAAATGGTCTTTTTTGGTGGTAGAGTTGAGTTCCATGTAATCAATACAAACTCACCACTTCCCTCATTTTTTGGGCACAATCACCAATGGGGACACCTACTAGCTATCTGAAATGGGGTAGATAAATCCTGCATCTAGCATTTTTTGCAGTTCCCCTTTTACTATTTCTCTCAATGCAGGGTTAATTCTTCTTTGTGGTTGTCTAACCGATGTATAATCATCTCTTATATATATTCTATGAGTGCAAATTTTAGGTTCCAATCCCTTCATATCATGATAGTCCCATGCAAATGCATTTTGGTGGGCCCTTAGTAAGTTGGCTAATGACAACTGATGTTCTTCACTCAATTTACTATTAATATTCAAGTATTTCCCTTCTAAAAATTGCACTTGTGTAGTTAACTCAACCATATCTACTTCACTAATGCTTGGTATTTTGAGTTCATGTGGCAGTAATGCATGAAACATACATGTTGCTGCAGGAAATTTGATTGTAGGAAAATTCTATCCAAGAAGAGTAGTTGTAGGAAAGGTGTCTACAAGAAGAGCGGCTACAGGACGAGTGGCTACAAGAAAAGTGGGCTGGAGTGTTTTCACTGTAGTAGTAAAATTAGACACATGGGAGGATGATGATTCCTCTACCTCATAATGGTTCTGAATTATGTGAGACAATACTGCATCTTCATCTTGAAGTTGCAGGAAGGGGCTTTTGTGTAACATCTGTTAGAGTAAAGGTCTTAACTTAATTATGTTGATTAAGTTACCTTTATTCCCTTCTTAAGATTTCACGTTAGTTTTCATAAAGTGACATTTAATAATTATATTAATTATTAAATGTTTTCCTATGAGGGCTTCTATTAGGGTTTTTCCTATCAGGGTTTTATTAGGGTTTGCATGATCTCCTTTTTATAAGGATTGATCCCATTGTATTTCATATCAATTCATTCTTTCATTCTCTCCGATATATACATTTTCAATTTTCAGAGAACCCTTGCTTGTTTGTCTCCATCTCTTCTTTTGTGACAGGTTACTTGCATGCAGGTGATCTTCAGGGTTTGTGAAGTTGTATTTTCTCAACTCCTACATGGTATCAGAGCTCCACACTTACTCCTTCTTGTTCTTGTTTTGAAGATTTTTGGAGCTTCAAGGGTTTGGGGCTTGTTTTTTTAATCCAGGGCATACCTGCAATTTTGAAGCATTTTTAGCTCAAACGGACCTCGCCATTGCGTCCTCAGCGGTCCAAAACTCCTAAATCGACTGTTCATTCATCCATTTTGGACAAAGTCGAATTTTAGGGCAAAATTTTTTTGCAATACGACCGTCCGCCTACCTGGTAAATTTTATTTTCGAAAATTTTTTGTCCAAAATTTTTTATTGCAAAAAATTGTTGTAAATGTATTTTTTGTTTTGATTTTAAACAAAAAAATCAAAGGAAAAAAATTAAATTGAAGCGAGCCTTTTAAAGGCTTGCCCAGGCCTAACTGCATGGTCCTGCATAGTGTACCTATGCGGTATTGCACAGTGAGCCAGCGGTACAAGGCCGTTGGCCTTTTTTTAAAATTTTTTAATATAAAAAATAAACTTTGTAAAAAAAAAATTATTGTTTTCTTTATTTAAAAAACATTTTTTTCCAAAATAAGGCCTATTATGCATATATGGTGATGGTCGTTTGGCCGTCAAATTTAAGCCAATATTTTTGTTGCGACGGTCGTATGACTGTCAAATTTAACCCAATGCTGGTTTTTTCCTTCTTTGGAGTTGTTTTCTTCCAGAGGCCGTAACTTGGGCATACAATATCATTTTTTGGCAAATGAAATATTGTCGGAAAGCTGGTTTTCTCATCTTTTCAGTGGTGTGGGTATCATTACTTCTTTTTTCCGTTGGTGCATTCTACAGCCATTTGAAGACAAAGGGGCTATTTTCAGTCCCAAACTCATAACTTTTGATCAATTTCTCCGTTTTTCACAATCTCAGAGGCGTTGGAACCGTATTTTAGAGCTCTTCAGTTTCATCCATGCAATTTTTCCAGATTTCACTCTAGATATATTTTATTTAGTTATTTGTTTTTTCACACTCTGGTGGATTACCTGGACATATTTGCTCTTGGAAAAAATTTATTTGCATGGGATGCTTTATTTTTGGCTATTCTTCATGTATTTCCAGCATTTTGTCCTTTGAGGACATTTTGAGCATCATTTGTAAGCTATATTTTATGTAAACGCACTGAGATAAAGTGCCACACTATTGTACATGCAAATTTTGGGAATTTTGCACATAGGGTTGTGCCATATTTTGTACTTGCACTGATATTATAAAGTGCCATGATGGGTTGTGTAGTTTGCCTTTGTTTTGCCATCACATCTTTGTTCGGTGAGTGTCCCTCCATGACGATAGCGAATCCATACCATGGGGGGTTGTGTAGTTTGCCTTTGTTTTCCATCACACCTTTGTTCGGTGAGTGTCCCTCCACGACGACCATGGATCCATATGATTCCAGCCTCATGCATGTGTGCTTTGTTTTGCACACCATTTTTTCAATTGCAGGTGCTATCTTGCGCACTTTTAGATGTTTTTTCTCCTTCATGCACTACAGGATGTTTCACACCATTTCAGTGGATTTGTCAGCTCTCCTAGTTTAGCATTATGGGGGGGTTATTATATTGTTCATGCTAATTCTTCCTTGGTTTTTCCTTGGAAGGGATCTTCCATCTTCAACAGAGGTTCTTCAACACCATAGCAATCATCTTTCGACAGTTGTTTGCAATTTATTCTGCTTCAGTGATGTTTCTTCTTGGCTTTTTACATCTCTTTTTGGAGTAGAGCTTTTTCCCATGAGGTTTTCTCTATTTCTCCTCTTTACAGAGATTTGGTTGTATTTGGGTACCTGATCTGGCCTAGTTGTCGGGACCCATGTTTGCCTTCTTGCATTGTAGTTACCTTCACTTTCTTGCATTTGTTTGTAGCTGCATTATTGCTCATCTTAAGGGGGGGTGTTAGAGTAAAGGTCTCAACTTAATTATGTTGATTAAGTTACCTTTATTCCCTTCTTAAGATTTCACGTTAGTTTGCATAAAGTGACATTTAATAATTATATTAATTATTAAATTTTTTCCTATTAGGGCTTCTATTAGGGTTTTTCCTATTAGGGTTTTATTAGGGTTTGCATGATCTCTTTTTTATAAGGATTGATCCCATTGTATTTCATATCAATTCATTCTCTCATTCTCTCTGATATATACATTTTTTAGTTTTCAGAGAACCCTTGCTTGTTTGTCTCCATCTCTTCTTTTGTGATAGGTTATTTGCATGCAGGTGATCTTTGGGGTTTGTGAAGTTGTATTTTCTCAACTCCTACAACATCATAAGTTGTGCCATAGAATTAACTTCATCAACCTCTTCACCAACGTGTGGCCATACTAGATTATTCTTATCATGGGCTAGCTAAGCGGGAGGGTAGAGAACAAGATTTTTGGTGCTCTTTCCACTAGAAATGTTCATGTCTCTTGTTCAACATCCAATATAAGCATCTATTGTTACTAACCATGGTTTTCCAAGAATAATGGGGTACCCGCCTAGTGTGGCTTTCGGAGAAAGAATCATAAAAAATTTTGGGTACTCCCAAGAGTCTAAAGTTACCACTAGATCTTCCACTATACCATCAGGCTTAACAATAGAACTATTAGCAAGCTGCAGGATAGTAGGGGTAGGTCTCATGCGTACAATACTTAGTTATTATAGGATGTCCTTGGTCATAACATTTATTGTTGCTCCCAAATCAATTAGAGCATTCTTTATTTGCATCCCATTTATAACAACTCATACCACAAGACTCCTTGGGTCATTGTACTTGGGAACAGTCACTTTCCCAAGCATGATGTCAGAAAGTTGTCCCACCACATGAAATGTAATGGAGTCTTTCTTCTTCCTGCCTGGCTTCTTATAGCATGCTTCCTTGATTGCCTTGACATATATGGGAACATATTTTGTGGCCTGAAATAGAGGTATCTAGACACATATATGCTTCAACTGATATAGAATGTCAAAATTTGTGTCATCTTTTTCTTCCTTTTATTTCACAGTTTCCAACCTTTGGAGAAACACTGGTTTAGGACCAGTCTGCCTGGCTGAGACTGGTTCAAGATTTTTAGGTTGAACAGGGACATTCAAAGGCTCCTTCTCTTCCATAGGAAGCTCATTGATAGTAGGTGTGGAAGGAGCTGGAAAATTAGTTCTTGAACGCAAACAGATGTCACTTACACTCACATAATATGCAAGGAATTGATGTGGATCAACAGAGTATATTGGTTGTTGTTATGGTTTATTATTTAGGTTAGGTGTGGACTAGGCTGGTAGTTGAGTAGATTTGGGCACATTTGAACTTGGATTAGCAAGATGAGGCATTACATCAAGTTGTTGGTGTTGAAAAGGTGGCTTCATGTAATTGGTTTTCTGGCTTGGCCATTATTGTCCTACCCTCCATTGAGATGTTTTTTGGCAGTTTCTTGGAGGTGGCTGCCAGTTTCCTTGAAACTGATGTCAATTCCCCTGAGGTTGTTGCCACTGGGATGGATATTTTTGGTGATTGGGCCAAGAATTTGGAGGGTTACTCCAAGGATGTGGTGGATATCCTCCATAATTGGATGGATATGGGGGTTTCCATTGATTACTAGATGAATAAGAATTGAAATATGGCCCAACAAAAGATAGTGGATCTAGTGGCATACCTAGTCTTGGAGCCCATGGTCTCCTTTGTGCAACATAGTAGACTTGATCATATTCATCCTAGATTGGCTTGAACTTGGGTGCCATCTGCTTGTTGTCAATATTATCTATCATCTTGCATCTACAGTCCTTTTTCTTTTGTCTGCAATGAGGGTAATATTCTACCAACATTGTCTTTGCCTCCTCTTGTTTCTTCTTGGCCCGAGTGAATTCAATTAAGTAGCCAAATTGTTTATGATGTCTTGCTTGAAATCTTCCAGTAAGTGAGTAATCTCCATCCTTGAAACTCCACTGGTGGATGACTTACCCATAGAAGAATGGTAAGCTCTCCCCTTCTTTGAGGTTGCCCAAGAATAATTTTGACATATTTTCTTGATATCCTCCCAAGGAACTTGGGTGATATCTCCTCCTCCCATCAGGTCCAAGGAATGAGTGAAATTGTCATTAATTCCTCTAGAGAAAATAAACTTCTATGATTCTTCATTGAATTTATGGTGTGAAGATTTCTATAGACAAAACAAAAACCTTGATGAAATCTTTTAGGCTCTCATCTTCCTTTTGTTGCATTTTGAAAATGTCATCTCCTCTCATGTAACTGCCTTTGCAATTATCTTTGTATTTCTCAAGGAATTTTGTCTTCATGTCCTCCCAAGTCTCCATAGTATCTCTACCTAGGCTCATGAACCATCTTAATGCAACTTCTTTCAAGGTGGCAGGGAAGCTTAAGCCTATGGGCATCAGTGGTATAGTCATAAATTATGCAGAGGATATACAACTCAAACAAGAATGTATCAGGATCTTTTGTGACAAGTCCATAGAACTTAGGAAGAACTAAAGTAGGGATATTTTTTAGGTTGTCTACTTCATTTTGATGAGCAATGGGGAAAGGAAAAGTTGGTTGGTTAGATATGTTAGGTTTGTTTCCATTTGCATCACCCATGCTTGCTTGGTGAAATTCCATAAAAAGGGGGTTATGAATCTGATTCTAATCTTTAGAGGAAGCTTCAGAACTAGTCAGATCTAGAAATGTATCAGCAAAAAGGTTGGCCTCTTCTTCTTCTTCACCTCTAGGTAGGTTCTGGTACTCAATTATCTGGAATAGATCAGGATTGTTAGGAAGGAATCTCCCACGAGCATCCCTTCTTCTATGCATACGGTATCAACTCACTATCAGCTAGCTCACACAAAAAAATGGTAAAATAATAGGGGGGTCATTAATCTTCTAACGAGGGGTATAGTAAGAACAACTCCAAAAATATTACAGCAAGAAAAACTATCAATGACTACAAAGAACTCCCTAGTTTGACACCATCCCTGACAATGGTGCCAAAAATGTTGGCCTCCTACAATGATTCAACAACTAAGCCTTTACAAATGTGATTCAAAGATTAGACATCTAACCTAAATATCTATCTCATTCATCATGAAGGTGCATTTAAATTGTCAACCCAGGGACGTAAACTTGAAATGGGTCAACACTATATGTGCACTAGGAATCCAAAGTAGCCATACCTATCCCACAACTAAGCAAAACACAATGTTGAAAGTAAATTACTTGGAAGGAAATAGCATAAATATTGAACATCAACAAATAACTAGATCAAGCTAAAATTCATGATAGAAATGAAAATCTAAGCAACAAATAGGAAACTACTCTATCCATTTTGGCTATAAGAACAGACACAAAATAGAATTCTAGTGGTTGGAGGAACAGTAAGTGTCAGATTCTTAACTAACTATTGAACAAAAAATACTAACTAAGCTAAAGGAAAAAATACTCACCAAGTGGGCCCCCTTGGATAAGTATTCCCTAAGACTAAGGTAACCTCAGATGCACAAAATCACAACTTCATTTCATTTATGGAAAAACATGAGTATAAATGATCAACATGACTGTATTGCTGAAAATCTTAAAAGTGCGAGTACATCCAATCAACATTCTTTGACTGGAAAAAATAGAGAGAGATTGAAGAAAACATCAGAGCCTTATTTATCTAACCAGCTAGCAAGGTAGTCAACTCTGAAAAAACCAAAGGACGCCACTTAGGGGAAACGTGGAAAGAGTAGAGGCAGCTATGCATGCACAAAATCTTTTAGGAATGTTTGCCTTAACACGACCCTAGCACAACAGGAATTCCTACACATGCTCAACAACATTTAATATCATTACAAGGCGGTAACAATCCAAAGTGCATGAGGAATCTCCAGCCGCCAAGGGTCTTCTCTCCATTAAATGTCCACCTTGATGACCAATATGGCACATGTCTAGCTGGAAAAATCTTCCTAAGTTGTAGGCCTTAAATTATCTACATGAAAATGTTAGTGTGTGCACAATTGCATATCCATAATCATCTTAAAGCGAAATTTACTATTCACATGCAAAATTAACACAAACAGTCCATATAGCATATCAATATCATTTGAAAGCTTATAAAAATAGATTTATGTCCAAGGTCTATGGTTTAAGGAAATATTATGAAAAAAATCAACTCCCAAGCATCAAAGTCTTAAGTTATTGCAGGAAATGGACAACAACCCCATCAATAATTAAACCATAAACTAGACTCATTAGGCATTATCTCAGACACAAAATTGTGATGCAAGTTGATCCAATTATAAGAAATAAGATATATGTCCAGCCTCACTACAATTTGAAGGAACCCTTTCCTTTTGTTAGTCCATGTAACCTTAATTGGAACGACATCCCCTAGAGTATTATTGTTAATGAATGAGCTAAAATTTTCTATTACTTTGGAGGGAGGGATAATACGCCCTTTCTTTTCTTGAGGTGAGGCAATAGCATTAAAATCCCTTGCCACTATGATTTTCTTATCCCCTAAACCTAGAATTATTTATTTGAGATGATCCCATAATTTTTTCTTATCTGAAGTAGATGTTGGTCCATAAATATTAAACAACTTGAACTTTAAATCAAACTTTGTTACTTCCAACAACTGCTAATTAATTTCATTTTTATTTGAAACTACACTTGCTAACTTTGGATTCCACAACACCACTAATCCCCTTGATGCCCCTTGGGCAAGCGAGTGCAATGATTTCAATAACTACCATTTTTGAATTGTACCTTCATATGTTTATGCTGATGTTTTTGTCTCCTACATAATCACAATATCAACATCACATCTATCTACTTGGCATTTGATATGAGCACATTTTTTAGGGGTATTAATGCCCCTAGCATTCCATGATACGATCTTCATTGAGCACGAGGAGAGCAATAGGCTCTCCTCGTGCATTTAGGAAGTATTTTTGCTATCGAATCATAAAGAGTGCTTTGTAAACCTGCATCTATTTCCTCCTGCACTTTACCAAATTTGATTTTTGGCCTCTCTTACCTAGATAATTATTTACTACAAGTTGAAATGGAGTCTGAGCTACAAATAAAACTTGTGAATAATCAAAATCTACAACATCCTGTACACTAGCTTGCACTTGTACTTTTGAGATAGGATTAGACTACATATCTTGAAATGAGATTTTGAACCATTCCTTCTACAAACCTCATTTCCTTCAACAAAATTGTAATCCCCAAATATACCTTCTTCTACTATTTCCTCTACTATATCATCAATTATACTTGATCCTACTGACAAAAGGACCTTCTCCGCCAAAAATTCCAATTTTGCAACAAAAAATTTCTCATTCTTCATTGAAAAACCTTGCAATCTCAACTATGTTGAATCAACTGACAAATCCTTTGAATGAATAGGAAGATGTGCTTGATTTTTTTGTTTCCAATCCATGATTAATGTTCCTGAATCTTGAAACATCAACTTCTTTGCTATATTATTCAACTGATTTTCAGAAAATTGTAGAGATGGGGAATATAAGTTTAGAATGCTATTCATTTGCTTCTTTCCCAAACCCTCTAAATTCTTGGCTAGATCTGTGGATAACAAATAATGTTTTACTTGCACATCTTTGAACACATAGTGATTTTTTCCCTTGAACTGATAATGAATTACTAGCTGGTGAGGTTTTGAATGAATTTGCTTACTATTGCACTTTCTTACTATTTCTTTACAATAGTTAGATGATGATACATTCCGACTCAAAACCCTTTCAGGCTCCTTATTATAGTTAATCAAATCTTGATTTAGCACTTTATTTTGCTTCATACATTCTAACTTTGAATGCCCTAGCATATGACATTGAACACATGCTTTATTTAGGAGTTTGAAACAACAACTCTTGCTACCAATTTCCAAAATTTGATGTTATCTCTATATGCTTTGGAAACCTCTTAGTTATATCAATAAATACACTCATCCTTACTGACTTTGATAGATTATTAAAGAAAAGAAAATCATGTTTAAGGAAAATGCCTATTTCATTCGCCATGATTTCTAGCAAATTTAATTCTTTGTATTACAGTGGTAAAGCATGCATTTAAATCCATAAAGGAATAAAGCGTGTAACAAAATCCTTAGATTTAAAATTTGGAGTCAAACATTGCATATATAAACTTGAGCCTTGAAAAGACCATGATTTGGTTTTAAACACCACTTCCTTACAATATTTACTCAAAAATAGAATAACAAAAATAATTTTACTTTGATCTAAATAGAAAACTTTAATAGACCCTTCCCATTCATCCAATATTAAATTCTTTAAGTTTTCTAAATCCAATGTAAGGTTCCAAAACTTACATACAAGTCCTTTGTCTTTGAGATCTTCAATCTACAGCTACAACATATGCTCAAGAAAAGTAATCTTAACAAATCCCTATTGTTGTGATGATAACTCACTGGTTGCAATCTTGGAACCCTCAACCCGTGATTTAGCATTCTGATTATCTTAGGCTCCTTTTTGCACCTCTTTTCTTTTCCATACTTTCTTGAACAATTTTTTCTTGACTTTGGTTATGCCTTTCGATCCCTTTCCTCCTCTTTGCCTACCATGATATTTTTTCCCCTTTTCCTTTGAAGATGCTACCTTTTGAAAACCTTGTCCTCCTCCATTATTAAAGAAACCCTCATTCTTAGCATATTTAAATTCTTGATTATGAAAACCCTTTTTACCTCCTTTGCTTCCTCTTTACCAACCATACAATGTCTGCTCAATCGATGCCTTATATTTTTGTCTTGGATGAGACAACACCTTCTATTTATGAAAAAATGCTTTGAGAATGTCCATGCAATCTTCATTTTGGTACATCTGCAATGAATTTTGTTGAAGTCCCTTTTGATTATCAGAAATGGATTTTACCTTTGGATTGAAGGGACCTCCTCCAACTTTCACAACCCTATTTCCCAAAGGGTTAGGCCTTGGTGGAACAAACTCTTCTTTGCATAGATAAAAAATTGATTCCCTGCATTTATCCAAATGCTTTCCCAAACTAAGAGGCTTCCAAATAGGTCTTGCAAATCAATGCCTAATCAGTTGCATTCTTGCCCTTGCATGATATTGACCCACCTTTCCAATGGGCCTAGGAGCCTGTAAAAAATGTATGCCATGATTTTGAGGCTATCGAGGACCATTAACTCTGCCATTTACTGTAAATTGACCATTACTCTGCCATTGATCTGCCATCACAACTTTACTAATGGATATTCGTTACTTAGGGGAATAAACTAAATTAGAGGCATAATTAAATAATTGATGTTATTTAATTAATGAGGGCGAATAAAATTAAATTAAGACTATATTAAATAAATCAAATTTATTTAATTTGAAAAAATTGATGAAAAAAGTGAATTAATTAAATAATGTATTATTATTCAATTAATAGAGGAAATTAGGGTTTTTGTGTAATTGATGTGAAATGCAATGATATTTGGTGATAATGATGTCGATGATGAGAAAATTTCATTTAGGATGTGTGATAAGTGTTAGGTCAATTTTACATGTCTAAAGGTGCCCATTATTCTTGGAATGTGTTTAGGGAATGTAGGCCTAATTAAATAATAATATTATTTAATTATTGTAGCCACATGTGTGAGATGAATAATATGTGTTATATAATTCTAGTATATATTTTTTTATGAAAAAAAACTCCATAAGACAAGATATTATTGGCATGTCATGATTGAAGTATCCAAATCAACTATATCAATTATCCATGTACATTATACCTAAAGTCCAAATTTCAAAAAATAGAAAAATAAAAAAATGCAAAAAACAAAATTCTTGAAAAATAGTAAAGAGAAATAAATTCGTCCACAAGTGAAAACCACTCCTTATGGCACCTTGGGCAAGTACCATGATGAAAACTTGGTAAAAAAGTGTCATGTGTAGTAGGAAAGCACTCTAGTCTATGAGCATGCATCCTTCCATATTATTCCCACCATTATATTTTGTTCATCCCATTATATCCTTTACCTTAGATTGTTTCCTCGAGTCCCTTGTACCAATCCATCATATTTCATATAGTTTTGCTTTCAATAATGTGTTCCTTGGATCACTACAACATTTGCACTTTCTTTGATTTTATTTATGTTTCATTTTTTATTCATGTTTTTTGTTACTTCTAGTCTTAGTGCTCCACCTATCACACTATCATGGTCACCCTTATCCTTCATATGATGATGTGTCAACAATAAAATGTTTATTGGATCACTATTCTATTTGAACAAATTGTTTATTTGTGTTAGTCCATATACATATGGCGCATCGTCATCATGATCCCTTGTATCATGGTGCATAATAAGTGCTACAATAAAATAAAGGTTACTCCTTGCAAGTGAAGTTACTATGATAACATGCATTCCTCATCCATTACAACTTTTATCATTCTCATCATTTATCCATAATCCCAACCATGCATCATTTTATTACATTACATATTTGTGAGATTTCATCATCCAACATGTAAATTTATTCAATCAAATCTAAACATCTTAGTTGTTACACCCTATTTTTGCTTTACTAAATTACTTTTGACTTTTATTTTAAAATACATTTTGATACTTGGTGATGTCATTATGATATTTAATGTTTTGATGATATTAAATTATATGCAATGAGATGTATTTCAATATTTAAGATTAAATTCTATTTAATCAACATTATGATTAGGTCGTGATGTTTAACAACTAGCTATGTGAATGTTTTTCAAAGTAAAATGCAGGATTATTTCTTGCCCTATATAGAGAGAGGGAGAGTATCACCAGAGAGGAGAATAGAATTCAAAAAATGGGTATTTCCATTTGAGTTTCCACAAACTAATGTAGGTCTACTTTAAACCTTGTTGAGTCAATTAAAGTGTTAAGTTAAATTGAGTTATCAAACTGAGTTGATAGGTTAAGTCTAACATAATAATGTATTAAAATTATTTAAAATTATATATATATATATTATAAATATATGTTGTTTTTATTTAATAATTAGCATGCTTGTAAAAGCATGAAGTTGGTAATTTAAATCTGCCTTTTATAGAAGCACTTTGAGAGGCAATGTAGCCTTTATCAAAGGATTTTAAGGTAGCATGGCATAAGCCGTAACTAGGGCCACATAATGGCAGCTCTAACTATCTATTTTTAAGCGTTAAATCCATCACATTAAAATGTAACATCTTCACATTAAAATTGTGGCAGTTTAAGCCAACATTAAAAGGCAATATGAATGGCATTAAAGCCATAAGTAATGCCATGGATAAAAGCCAACATTGTTGCCTCCATATCCTATTTTGAAGTCATGCAAGTGGAAATTGAACTTCATTTTAAATACAACCATAATTAGTTATTAATGTAAGCCAATGTTTGAAATGATGGGAAATCCACTAAGTGGTGACTTAATGTGTTTTCTAAATACATATTTAATAGCTTTGTTAAATCATGTCATATTGGAGGGTAGTTGTTCTCTTCAAAGAGGCGACTATTATTAATTTTTTAACTCACTCTTTAATGAGTGATAGTGGTGCACCTTTTGGGGCTCGATTTTAGTTTTTCTTTCTTGGCATTGTGTGATCAAGTGAGATGCCTGATTAGCGTGTTCAGTTAGAATTAATGCTAGTAGTTGGTAGAGGGCCACAACTTATACTTCATGTTTTTCCTTTTGTTTTCATTCATCACCTAACATATAAGAGAGTATTGGAGGTTATCCTTATACTGACATTGGGTTTGAATTATTATGGGGAGAGCAAGATTATGGTAGTGGTTGTGCCAAGCTAAGGAAAGCTATAGGAATAGCATAAAGAGAGTTTTATTCTATATCAATTTTGGCATGATCTTGCATTTTGATATCCATTCTTAAGGAATAAAAATTAAGAGTAATCTGCAACATGTAGAAGGAAGATAAGACCAGTTCATGGATAAGGAATTCTCACATTGCTTTTAAGATGAAAGATCGAGAGCCTTAGAAGAGATTGCATAGTCTTGTATGAAGTGACTGGCTTTGGGGTTAAGCGTAAAAATTTCTACATATAACCAAGCAAGAATATCAAAATTTCCCTCTTTTCTTATTTTGTAAAAATAAATTGACAAAGTTCAATTTGAAAAGAGAACCTTATGTGTTTATTTTTGGTATAAGAATATTGTAAAATTCTTTTAGATTACTATAGAAGTTAACTGAAGAATCTCTATTAGAAATTAAAGAATTAACACCATTAAACTATGGAAAAAGAAAAGCAAGCAACTATTATTTTCCTCTTTTCAAATGATTTTTTTCAAATTGAGCTTATATTTTGTATCTACTCATGCATATTCAAATATCCAATTGATTTAGAGAAATCAACTCGATACAAATACATGTATTTATAAAGTTTATGTATGAATATTTATATGAGAACAATCATGTTATATTAAACTAGAAGTTAAGTTGAATGCTTACACAAAATAAAATCTGAAAAAGTATCCAGATTATTACACGTGATGTATAGTTTAATATCATGGAAAATTAGTAAAAGAGAAGTTGAGAGATGAGCTTATTATTCTCTTAGTTGGGTTATTTAATTTATACTACCTATATAAACTGATTCATTGAGAAGTTATTAAATACTTGAATAGTATGTAATCATCAAATCAAACATGATGATATTTTATTCTTTAAATTTACCAAAGATTATATGGCATTCTTAATGAAAGGAATCATAAGTTTTAACATTGAAAAGTTTAAAACATTAATTAAAAAAAGTAATCTTCTAAATAAGTTAAATATTAATTTATTATTCTATTTGACATTTGATCATTATTCTTAGAATAAGATTGAGTGTGTTAAGAAAATGACATTGTGCTATCACGATAAACTAAAGGTGCATAAAAATAAGAGAGTAGTTACTCTCAAGATTCAAAGTAAGGACTTGGAAAAGTGGTAGTTGCTAAGGCCCAAGATGATATGAGAATTTATCATGGGTTTTCATGGTCATTGAAACTTAACCAACGAGTCATTTAATGACTTAGTGAATATAAATATTCAAAAAGACAACCAGTCGGCCAAACAGTTAGGTTGAGTTAAACCTTAGGTCATAAAGGTTTCCAAGTCGAGTTAGAGATGGGTGAATGCACAACTCCACTTTTTAAGGAAGTGGGTGAACTATATTCAAAATTTGGTCAAAGTAGTGCAAAAGTCTCTACTTGCTCTTGTCGATTCATGGTGCTCCACAATTGTATAACCAATCAGTAGTGTCGTACTTAGAGAATTATATAGTTGTATGGCCATATTGGTTATGTAAGACACAACACTAGAGACTCAAATGGAATGTTAAGGATTCCTTAGTTTATACTCTTCATTGAAGGGTAGGGCCACTTTTAGTTAGAAGGTGTGTGCGGGATCGTCGGTTTGTGGTTGGAGGTAAAGTGTTTGGGTGATGCTCTCCCTCTTGTAGACGATAATGTTGAGGCTTGTGAAACAAAAGATTAATTCAAATATGGAAGTCCTAACCTTGAAATTATTTTTAAAATATGAATTTATTTACTTTATTTTAATTCATATATGAAATTATCAATGGAAAGATGCATTTCTTTTGCAAGTTGAAAAGTAAAATTTATTTCATATGCGAAATGCTTAATGCTTTAAGATTATGTAATGTGCAATAAATGATGTTAGAAAAGAAAAAAATTACATCTATATTTTAATGGAATTGTAATTATTTACTTCAAGGTTGAAAAACTAGAGAATTTACTATGTTGTTTGAGTTATTTACTTCAAGATTAAAAACCAAAGAGTTTACTATGTTGCTTGAGTTAGATTATTACACTAGCGACATCAACCAACATGCCCAATCCTTAATCCATCATCAATCCTATATTAATGGCATATACATCATCCTAACAATGATACCATATCTTTTGGATCACCATTATATTTGCAACTTCTTTATTTGTGTGTTAGTCCACATTCACATGATGCATCGTAATCATGATCCCTTATATCATGGTGCATAACACTAAGTGATACAAAAAAAAAAAGGTTTCTCCTTACAAGTGAAGTTACTATGAAAAAATGTATTCCTCATCCATTACATATTCTATCATTATCTCATCATTTATCAATAATATCAATCATGCATCATTTTTTTGCATTACATCTTTGTGATATTTCATCATCCAGCATGTACTTTCATGTAATCAAATATAATCACCCTAAAGAAATCAATCAACATTCTCAATCCTTAATCTATCACCAATGTTATATTCATGGCATGCACATTATCCTAACATGATTTCTCTCAAGTCATGTTTTATCCTTTATGACATGTATTTTTATCACCCTTAAATTCTTTTCAAGATACTTATCGGGTTCCATTTCACCCAATAGTTCTCTTGAGGGGGTTTCACTTCCATCAACATCTCTAAGAAATTGGGGCAACTTGTCATCAGAGATTCATTCCATCCCATCCTAATTTTTATTCTTCTTTGAAATAATGTCACTTAGTTGCATTGTATCAAAGAGGGGAAAAATATAGACACCTACAATATTCCCTAGGTCTAAACACCATCAACTAGTCAACCAATTCCATCATTGAAGCCTAATCATCTTCATCTAGTCCTAAATCAATCAATTCCATCACCTAGTCATAAATCGATCAATTCCATCACCTAGTCCTAAATTGGTTAATTACATCACCTAGTCTCAATTGATTAATATCATCACCTAGGACATGTCTCGTTTATCTAAAGTCCATCACTTAATTAAATAATCATAAATTATTTAATTAAGCACCTTTTTCCATCTCTTCATAGGAAATAAAAAAATAAACACATATTCCACCTATTTTCCATCTCACATGTGTGGTTAAAATAATAATTATTATTATTATTTAATTAGGCCTATATTCCCTCAACACATTCCAAGAATAATGAGAACCTAAGAACACTTGTCCTTATGGTCCCATTATTCTCTGAACACATTCCAAGAATAAAAGGCACCTGAGAATACTTGTCCTTATGGCCCCCTTATTCTCTCAACACAACCCAAAGTTATAGCCTTCTTAGGTGCAAATGTCCCTAATTTCCCTCATGCTCATAAGTACTTACTAAATCTGGTAAGTTAATCCTAGCCATTCCTAATCTAACCACCTTCATCTCCACCCTCCATATTCTCCTCGATCCCAAGGAATTCCTCTCAACCATTCTCCACCATTGATCCCATAATCAAATCTTGACCATCCATTCCCCGTTTCAAAAATCTATAAATTCAAGCACTCTATCCTTCATTCCACTATCAATTATCACATATGCTAGCCATAGGTTGTCAAATTGGTAATATTCAGGCAAGGAGCATCCACATCCCAAAGTCATTAGAGAAAATTAAATCATAAATGGGGGTTATGATAGCATTTCAAGTTGGTTTTTGATGTTATTGTCTTATTTTTGAATCTCCTTTGTGATCTCTATCTAGAGGTTTTGTTTGTTTTGAAATAGGATTTTGTATGCTTGTTTGTTTTTGTTTGAGTTTTAAATATTGACATTATATTATCTATACATCCATGTACATCTATCCATACACATATCCATATCCATATGTATCCATCAATAAATAAAACTTATGCAAAATTAAACACTAATTCTAGATCCAACACATAAAAAAATAGAAATGAAAATAAATCGTCTATTGGAAACAAAATGAGTCAATAAAAAATATCTATATTTGTATGCCATTCAATAATGTATTAATACGTGGCTTGCAATCCAAAGGAAAATTCTAACTCAGGATAGGTTGGAGAGGATGGGTTCTAGGGGACCTAATGGGTGCATTCTTTGCAAGCAGCAGTTAGAAACTGTGGATCATCTTCTGCTCTCATGTCCTTATTATGAATAATGTTGGAAATTCATTATTGGACAACTCGGATACCAAACTCCTTTTCCCCAAGGCCTATATGACTGGATGTGTTCCTGGCCAAGGAAGAAGGTTAAGGGTGTCTTCAACAGTATCTGGCAGATTTTGCCATCTACGATTTGCTGGGAATTATGGAAAGAAAGGAACCGAATAATCTTTAAGGATCAAGCTATGACCAGGGAGTTGCTGGCAAAGAAAATAGAAGGATCAATTGTGGAGTTAGTCAATGCGGCTGCTAGAAGAAGTCCATTCTCAAAAAATATCTTCACTAATAGGGATATTGAGCTAACGAATAAGTTTCAGGGACTAAGTATCCCTGCAGTGGTTGGTTCTCAGAGCATAGTACAAAAGGCCGAATTAAGAAGGAAAACAATATGGAAAAAATCAAAGGATGGGTGGATCAAAATTAACTTCGATGGGGCTTCTTGTGGCAACCCGGGTTTGGCAGGGATCGGGTGTGCTGCTAGGAATTCAGAAGGTGAAGTGATTGGGCAAAAAGCAAAATTCATTGGATAGGCATCAAATAATGAGGCTGAGTTCAGGGCTGTGTTATGTGGGTTGGAGATGGGGAAAGCTATGAGCGCGGCTAAATTACATCTGGAGGGTGATTCACTCATCACAATCAATGCGATCAAATCCAACTTCACACCTAATTGGTTACTGAGGAGATGGATAGATCCCATTTCAAAGCTTATTAATACCTTTTTGGAGTTCCGGATTAGCCATATTTATTGGGAAGGCAATTTTGTGGTGGATGGGCTCCCAAAGAAGGTTGCAGTAGGAATTGAGGTCGGGTAGGGATAGATACAAGCACAATAGATAAGGTGGATATTGTGGTGGTCTGCTGTCTGTATTTATTGAATTTTTAATTAAGAGAGGCATGGAACTGCTCTGGTCGAGCTTAGACAAGATCAATTCGGGCTTAAAGTCCATTTCCTTGGGCTATATGAAGGCGTTTTGCAGATTGCATGCACATTGTGTTTGGGAGTCCACTTTACTCTGTTGGTGATAGGGGGGGAGAATAGGATTCATAAATGGGGAATTCACACTAGTGTGCGAAGAAATCAACAATTTTTTAAGCACTGCTCTGTAATAGAAGGGTATCACGCGACTAGGATAGTAGCTGTGCCTATGTAAATCCTATCATAATTTGGTTTTAATAAAATGGGTGCTGGCCCAACCCAACAATTAAATTATAAAATAAAATAAAATGTCTTAATGAGTATAATGAGTCTTCCAATGTATGGGACGATAAAAAACATATAATATGTCTAAGTGTACAATAAGGCTTCCCATGCCAAGGTAGTCAAAATCACAAGAACATAAATGAGCATTAAATAAGTTAGGGTTTGTATAACCTCCAAGTCACCAAATATCTTAGGCTCCACTAATACTCCCTATTTTGAGTGCTCTACAAACCTCTATAGGAGTGCAAATGTGCCTCTAGCTAGGACCCACTTAAGAATGGGTGTGGGTATGTTGACTAACATTTGCCTACATACATTCTCTCATTTGTCTTTAAAGGCTCAAAAGAAGTGTGTTCTCAACCTATAATCTAGTAACCTCTACTTTTTATGCAAGGATCTCTTGGGCTATGTACTAGGATGATAAACAATATTTATATGATAATTAACATACATATAAGACAACTAGAGTTGATTAGGGGTTCATATTTGGCCCAAGGAAAACTTGCTCATTTTGTATCTCTAATTAAAGTCCTCTACCCATCGATCGTATTGATAATCACAAACTAAAAAGAATAAAGTTAGGCGTCTCCTTAAAAATAACACTATTCCTTCATGTCCCATATGTTTTCGCTCAAGTTCTCAAAGATTGCAGAGTGACGTGCTTATTTGTGATTGGAAATAAGGTCAATAGAGACACACAAAGCTTATTAGAAAGTTATAGATCCAATGAGTTAAAGTCACCAATACCCAAAAATAGCTATAAAACCCCATTACACTACAATAATGCTCATCTTCTTATAAAAATCCTCTTAACAACTCAAATTAACAATAAAACCTTTTGTATGATATTAAGGTTATGAGCCTTTGGTTGTTGGCCCTACATGCAAGAAGACCAACCATTTCACTACAGGAACTCCCCTTGACACCAAGGTCAAATAGTCTCCATTGTTGAGAAAGAGCTAGAGTTATTTTAAAGGGGCTAAGGCTGCCCTTTTTTCAAAATTTCTCTTTTTACTCCTATTGAGGTGGAGTTCATGAAAACTAAGGGGATCTTGGATCTATAAGTGATGTTGCTCTTTTTGATGGTGTATTCTCCTATTGAGGTGGAGAATGTCTGTGTAGGAAAATTTGGTATCATTTCAAGGGGGCTTTTACTCCCCTTCAAATTTTCTTTCTTTTACTCTTATGGAGGTGGAGTTTAAGGAAGCTGATGAGATCTTTGATTTGCATCTTAAGGTTATTGACATGGAGGTCAAGAATGTTGATGGGATCCTAGATCCGCATCAAAGACAACAAATGTAAGTGTTTTCACACTTAAGGCCCTTGTTGTTGTTTTCCTATAATGGTCTGATTTGAGGATGTTGCCTTTGTGTGGTTTGGCTGTTGGTTGGTTATGGTTTATCTTAGGCAATGTTCTTTGTTATGATAGGATTTCAGGTCCTTGCTAAACTTGTTCGTAAAAAATTTCAGAACTCCTTCAAAACCCGTTTTACCTTTAAATAAAAAACAATAAAATCTTTTCCCAACATTCCATAATCACTTCCTTTTCTAAATCGAACACTAATTGCACATATAATACATTCTCTATTTTTCTATTTTTCTTTTCTTTCTAATAAAAGTTTCCTAATTTTATAATACATTCTATATTTGTGTAACTCTTATATCTACTAATATAAATCAAATTCTAATACTTTCATTACTATGCTTTTATGTTTACATAGATATAATAAAAGCATGTAGTAGTCCTAATGCAGAAACAAGCTGGCGGCACATACAACATACAATAAAGTAAAAAGTTAGTATTAAACAAAAAAGATTAAAAGAGATGATGTGCACTTCTCTCCACTACCCATATCACTCAAAGAATTAAATTCCAAATAACAAGAATAATGAAAACTTTATTTTTAATTATTAATATTAATTAGATTTCCCGCGATATTTATTTATTTATTTTTTCTGGCAGTCCACGTAATAAAATAAATTAAGGAAAAATTAAAACACATGCAACTCACTTTGTCTATTTCTATTTCTGTCCAAGCTTATTATAAATAAATAAAGTAGTGCGGATCCGTCTAGGCTCTTTCTAAATCGCAAATTTGAGCTCCTTGCTCTGCAAATTAGATTAATAGATCCAGATCTCTCAATGGATAATTCTACCCTTAACAACAATGAAAATGATGAGATCGGCCAAAAAGAAGAAGAAGAAGAAAGCGGAGCAGCAGACGACTTCGTTAAAGTGAACAAAACAGATGTTCTCCATGAGATTGGCCTCCAACAACATCCTGCGCTTACAGAAACGTCTCATGCTTCTCCCACTGCAGAACATAACCCTGACACCAAATTTTCCTCCTCAATTGTCAGTAATTCTTCTGAAACCCCTGATAATGCCGCTGTTCCAGTCGATAACTCTGAACGCTCAAATTTTCCATTGGAGAACGTTGAATGTGGCGTTTTTGAGGATACCACAGGCGGATTTGAGGAAGCTGCACACCAGCTACCAGAAGAGTATTGGAACAGATTGGTGGTTTTGCAGTGCGAGTCCACGGCACCTGGAGGACTTTGTGATGTTTATTTGGTAGGCACAGCTCACGTCTCTCAGGTTAGTTTCTTGAATCTGTGTTATACATTTAGCTCAATTTTAGTCCTTTTTTACAACCAGGGTTCGTCCCTTATTTTGTAATTGAATTTTATTTCGAGTAAATGCATTTGTTCTTCCTGGCAGTAAACCGGTATACTACAATTGTCACGCAAATAGGATGCGGGCCCGTCGAAGGAGCTTGGGCTCCTATTTTTCTTCTCAGGATAGTCCTATGGAATATAAAAAATGCAGGAATAAAATGAAACTTTCATTGTAAAATAGGAGCCTCACATATACAGGTGTAAACTTTAAGTTGTGTTGCAGATGGGCCTTAAATTCTATGTGGCAGCTTGCATGAATATTAAACAAAAATCTAATTTTTATTTAGTGTAATTCTAATCTAAAATTTGTTACTTCCACTTAAAATTTTTTAGCAGAAAAATAATTTACAATTCCATAGGACCCCCTGTTTAGAAATGACTTTTATTTTTCCTTAGCAGTACTTGCTGAGAACTTTAAGCCGGCTCCCCTTCATGGGACCATAACCTTACTACCTTTATATTCTTTCAGCACTGCTTTGCTCAAGTGCTCCAACTTTGCAGCCACTGTGAGCCAACTTAAATTTAGCCTTGCATTTCAAAATTTACTTTTAAATTTTTTCTAACCTCACTGTTCATATCTCAATAGTCTACTACATGGATAATAAATTAATAATTGTAAACATATATTTGTAAGGCCTTATATTAATTAAAATCTATTTTACATCTGGTAGCAAGGTCATGGTATAAGGAGTGGATAACAAAACCACAAACAAAAGAATTTAAAAAACCCACACATACATACACAAAAAGGTAAAAAATTCATTTTTCTTTTACTTCCAAAGCATAAATCATGATTGAGAACTAGAAAAGGAGTAGGAAGCCTACCTCCCACTTCAAGCTTCTGAAAATGGTGAAGAAAAGCCTTTTTCTTTCTTCAAAACCTCCAAGAGTCAAAGCCACCCAAGAAGAGAGCTCCTAAACCCAACAAGCATGTGTACAAAATGGAAAGGACCTGTTGTGACCTATTTCACACATCGCCCAATTGCAAATGGGGACCCCCTTCTTTTTGCTTTTGGTTTCTTGCCTTGGCATCGCAACTGCTTATCATCTTTTTATTTACAATGAGGAGTTTGAGTTTTTGAGAGTCATCCCAGTCAAGTTGATATTTTGAACCCATTTCTGTGCTTAGACGTCATGGAAATGCTCAGAAGACGAGGAACGCCATTGCTTTCGGCCAATTCTGACACTTCCTATTTTCTAGGGATTTTGTTTTTTTGCTTTTTGCTTTTTGGCGTTTTTAGGCCATTCTGGGGTTCCTATTTTTTAGGGATGCTTTTTTGCTTTTTCTATTTTTGGAAAGTTCCTATTTTGGGAAAAAGTTTCTATTTTCCGATCCCACAGAGCATGAAGTCAACACGCCTCCAGAAATCATGAAAATCAAGGTAAAATGGCAAAAGTTTGGAAAAATGGCTAAGTCTCAGAAATGCGTCCATGGGAAAAGAATGGCAGACAGAGCATGAAGTCCGCCCTACCTTTGGCATGCCAAAGGTAGGCACTGGCAAGCCAAGGCTGAAGTCCGCCATGGCATGAGAGGCCTCCAAGTCCGCCATGGCATGAGAAGCATGAAGTCCGCCCTTGCCTCTAGCAAGCCAAAGGAAGGGAATGGCAGGCCAAGCTCAAAGTCCGCCCTAGCACAAGTCTTGGGGAAACTCGCCATTGGCAAGCCAGAGCATGAAGTCCGCCCTTTGCAGAGAGAGCCAAAAGTCCGCCATGTCAAAGAGCTTGCCAAGTCCGCCCTTGTCCAAGCAAGGTCAAAGTTCGCCCCAAAAGTCAATGGAAGCCAGCCTCCAAAGTTTGCCCAAGCCAAGAAGAGATGGAAAAGGAAAAGGGAAGGTGAAGCTGGCCCAGAGGAGAGAAGAGAGATTTGTCTAAGGCATTGGCCAAAAATACGCCAAGTATGGAAGATGGCCAAGCCATCATGAAGTCCGCCCTTCCTCAGCATGATAGAAATTTTCTAAGGCACGGAGAAAAACGTGATTGGCAAGACAAGGATGAAGTCTGCCATATAGAAGTAGAGGATGGCAGAGAATCATGGCAAGTCCGCCCTTGCCTTTGGCAAGCCAAAGGTAGGCACTGGCAAGACAAGCTCCAAGTCCGCCCTTGGCAGAGAGGACACAAAGTCCGCCCATGAGAGAAGTGGATGGAAAGACAAGCCTCCAAGTCCGCCCATGTCAGAGAGATGTCCAAGTCCGCCCTTGGACAAAGCAAGGCTAAAGTGCGCCAATGTCAAGGAGAGGTTGAAGTCCGCCCAACTTTGGGAGAGGAAATTTTTCTAAGGCATGGATAAAAAAAATATATATATATATGCCTAGAGAGAGAGGGGATCAAGCTAGCATGAAATCCACTCCTCGGCATGACGGAATAAAATTCTTTGGCACGGAAGGAAGAGTGTATGGCAAGGCAAACACGAAGTCCGCCCAACTCAACATGAAATAAATTTCTAAGGCATGGACATAAATGCAAAATGGCAGAGAAACCTCCAAGTCCATCCAACCCAGAAGGAGAGAGAAAATTTGAAAATTTTGACTAAGTCGGATGTTTGGTTAAGTATAAAGTACGCCATTGGAAAGGAAGTGTCTAAGCATTGGCAAAGTTCACCCAAAGCAATGGCAGGCACAAAGCAAAGTCCGCCTTCCAACAGGGAAGCATGTCCAAGCATTGGGAAGTCCGCCATGAAGATGTCCAACCACAGGATCAAGTACTCTTAGAGGAAAATGCTTCTTGTCCAGCCAGCTTCAAAGTCCGCCTTGTCCAAGAGAAGATGAAGTCTGCCCGAGAGCAAGATGGGAATAGCATAAGGAGGACAAACTCCGCCTTAACAAATGAGTAAAATGGCGCAACAATTATGAAGTCCACCAAGGAAAACTCATAAAATTGGCTAAGTGTGGAATTTTCCTACAATAAAAGTATCAAATTTTGACTAAGTGTCGGAAAGAAAATGGGAAAAATGAAGAGGAATAAAGAGGAAATAAATAAAATTCTTGCCCAAGGATGGAGTCTGCCCTACTTGATGCAAGCCAAACTTAGAATTGAAGACAAATCCACAGGCAAACTTCATTCGAGCATAGAGATGGCCAAAATCTTGGCTAAGTGTTGAATGGTCCACATGAAGGCATTACAGAATGAAGTTGAATAGCCAAAATTTGGCTAAGTATGGGAAATAATTATAGAGAAAGTTCCAATTTCCTCCATTTTGGCAAAAGCATAGGAGAGCTCTTCTCCAAATTCAAGGCACTTGAAGGAACTTCAAAGCAATCAGGAAGGAAAAGTTCAATAACTGCTCAAAGGGGAGACTTCGAGATTTTGATGCAAGTGAGAAGAAGAAATCAAAATCTTGAAGGAAATCCAAGATCAAAGCTAGGAAGGAACAAACACAAAGGACAAAGTTGTTGGCAAAGAAAGATATTCTAAGGCAAGTGCATGGAAAAAGAACAAGGAGACCAAGGAGGACATCCAACACGTTGAGGTGGTGCCTCGTCATCTTCCAACCAATCAAATTGTTCCAAGTCAACATGTCTAGGTTCAATGAACTCGACTTATCCATGGAGTTGGTTTATATTTAGCAAGAAGGACAAGTGTCCCAAAATGTAATTTTCTTATTGGTCGAGAGGTAGTTAATTGTGACAAGCCCTAATTAGGGTTTTATTTTGTAATCTCGACCATTGATTCGAAATCGATCTTGGCCATTGAATTGTAATTGGGGAGCCTATAAATTGAGCTCGCCCCTCATTTGTAAAGTGTGAAGTGAGTTGCATAAGATTGTTGCGACGAAACTATTTCCGTTTATAAAAGCTCTTGTGCATGATTTGCTAAGAACCACTTCTATTTTCAAGTAGTGTGCAAGGTTTTAATATTTCTCCTTCAACACTTAGATTAGAATTAGAGTAGAATTTTATTTGAATGTTTGTTAATTGAATGATAGATCTGATAGTGGTGATTGGTGAAATCTAGCTCATACTTTCTTTGGAGAGATGATTTGTATCCAATGCGTAAAGTTAGCCTAAGCTCTTAAATTATGGATGCTTAACTTCAGTCTTATTCTGGACATGAAAATCATAATCACACCCCTAGAAGATTGCACCCACTTTGCGTAGTTGTCCCAAGGAGGCAAAATAAAGTGTGGTTCCTTGTTTCACCCAATCTTTGCCGTCTCTTGAATTCTTAGGATTAGATTAGCACTCCTAAACCTTTATCCTTTTTTTACAGTTTTTTTGGAAATCCTAAAATTGAGAAAACCCAAAAAAAAAGAGCCTTCAATGTCAAAACCGTCTAAGTCCTTAGCTTGCAAATAAATTCTAACGTAAGTCCCCTTGTGATTACTAGCAAATCACAACGCCCACTGATCTTATCCACACGTCAAGACCTGACAAAAGAAACCTTGGAATCTCCATATGATCTTCTCGCAATCTTAGCATACGTGGTGATTTTTCAAGAGAGGATAGAGTGTCTTTGGGCATTTTATTCTGTGTTCGGTGGGTATTAAAACGCACACCAGCAGAATTGGCGCTAGAAGGAGGGCTGAAGGAAAATTCTTTGATCCATCATTGTTGTGTGCAGAGTTGAAGGTAGTAGACATGATAAAGAATGGTGTTGCCACATGAGTTCCCATTTAACGTGCCGCTTGAACAGCCAGAGCAAGGTCAGACAAATATTCTTGGCCAGTTGCACTCATTAGCGTGGCAGACACAAGTAGATAGCGTCTAGTTCAGACAAACAAGTCGCGTTCTTGCTCGAGAAGAAGAAAAGAGAGAATTCATCGAAGGAGCTATTGAGAGGCACCTGATAAGGCAGAAGATCAACCGCTTGAAGCGAGCTTTTGACTATATTGAACACGCAATTGCTTTCGGATCATTGACAAGATCAGGCTTTACCCGTAAGATGAAGAATGGTACTTCTGACCAGCCTTCCTCTTCCCGGACAGGAGCCTAATCCAGTGTTGCAACCTGACTTGGGATTCCACAACGAACAAGAGGACGTGATAACAGAATTATACAACCTAGCGTGGAAATTGAAACGGAACGCCCCTGATTGGATGCGTATGCGCATTATCCTTGAAGAAGAAGAAGAAATTGCCCAACGGATCGAATTTCGTGTTCAACAAGACTTGCTTGTCCAAAGATTCGAAGCTCTTCAACGACAGCCGGCAAATCCTCCAGCTCCAGAAGCAGCCCCGACACCACCTCGACAAGCATAAAAGAAGATACATTGGATTGTATCAATTCTTTCTCTCCCAACAGACTAAGGAGGATTACTAGGTCAACCCCGAATTCATTTAAAGAATTTGTGGAGCTATCGCCTTTTAGGTAGAGGAAAAGAACTCAAACAATTCAGGAGGGAACATCAAGTGGAGTCAATCTTGGCGGAGAAGCATCAAGCGAGGACCTTTTTGGTTTCTTCCAAACTTCGCCACCAAGCACTCCAGTTTCAGGAGCCGTCCCAGTTAATAATCAACAAGTGCCGATTCAACCTGTCCAGCTGGCATAGCCGATCCAACCCAACCCAGCGAATCAACCAAATGTACCAATGGCGTGGCGTCCAGCTAACGCGTCCCCCATGACGTTCGCCGCATACCATGATATGCCTAAAAATCCGGAACATTTTTGTTCCAAGTTTCACAGCAGCGACTTAAGCCACACTGCGGTGAGCACATCAAACTATTTGAAGATCTCCTTCAAAATAAAGACATCCAAGAGGAAGATGTTGCATGCCGGTTGTTTCCGTATACCTTCGATGATCAAGCGTCTTATTGGTATATCCGTTTACCAGCTAACTCCATTACCACTTGGCAAGGGATGAAGGCGGCATTCTTGGAGAAATTCAGAGTGCCAATTTCGGCAACCGATCTATACAGGCAGTTCGTGGAAGTAAAGAGACAAGAACACGAGCCTATCAGTACTTTCAATAATTGATTTCAGAGGGCGTACACAAGGTTGCGAGATTCTTACAATTTGGACAATGCTGCGGCACTGCCCATCTATTATGAGGCCTTGGATCGTCTCACGGCCATGTTCGTAAAATCTAAAACTCTGGCCCCTGCCAACTTGAGAGAAGCATATGCTGCAGCAGTAACAACGAGCAATGGTCTCGGAGTGGGTGTTCCCCAAGGTTCACTCCAATATTTAGGGAATTCGGCTTCCCAAAATCAAGTGCAAGACATCAATCGTGCTCTGGCTCACCAGACATCCATGATGAACCCGGCTCCCACCAGCAGCAATCAATTGGTTTCGCACCCGGGAGCCCCGATGTCTCAAGCACCACCAACACAACCTGTATACCTCCAAAACGTGACAACTTCCACCAGAAGTCAAGAGGAGAGAGATGAGATGAAGGAGCTAATTGATCAAGTTAAAAAATTGTCGACCGACGTCACCTATCTGAAGGGTCAGACAAGTCAAATACAAAATTTCCAAAGGAGTTACCAACCACCGCAAAATAGTCACCAAAATCAAAATCATTATGGATATACAAGGGATAATCAAAATTACCAAGGAAACAATCAAGGGTTCCGAATAACAATTCGGGCTTCCAGAAAAAGACTTGGAATACAGGACCAAACAATGGTACTGTACCATCTCCCTTGGACAATCCACCTGTAGACAACCGTCCTGCAGATAAAGTATTCTTGGCCGAAGCAGCATTATCAGGTTGGTGCCGATTACACAACACAGACCAACACTCCGAGTTGCACTGTCGTGAATTCCAAGTAGCGACAGATATATTCAAAAGCGAAAGAAGAAATTCAGAAGCGGAAGATCCGCCAGCAACTGGATATGAGCTAGTTCCCACGCCAAGATACGACCAAGCCCTTGTAATTGAGAATGTGAGATTTTCATCTCAGGAATATCCACCATATTCCCTAGGTCAAAGATTTCCACCAGCTTCAGCAAATGGTCCGGCAGAAACATTGCAATATCAAGATGGAACAGAGAATTACACTCTAGCTGACCAGCCCACCTCAAACAATGGGTATAGTTTTCCACCATTACACAACAGCATGTTAGTAGAAGGAACAAGAGAAGTTCAAGCGTTTCAACAAATGTCTGGAAACCCGCCAAGGGTATACCAAAGGAATGTTCACCAAAATGAACCCTTGACTTCGTCTATTCCCCCTAATAATTTTCAAACCCCGCCAAATCCTGGTGCTTCTAATGCGCCACCTCCTCCGAGAGATTCTCCAGAATATCACCAACAGAATTGGCGCTAGAAGGAGGGTGGAGGAAGAACGATTCATTTGCTTTGGACAGAGAAAAAGAAGGAAATTCGACTGGACGAAACCAATATGAAATTTGAAATGCCAAATCAGAGATATGTTAGATCTCGTTTATATCAAAAAATCCAAAAAAAGTGAAAAGTTGAAAAAATTCCAAAAAAAAAGTCAGAGATGGAAAATTGAAAAAGAGATCTCTCAATGGATGGGTGTCCATTCCATATGTCTTGCTCTCGAGATAGTCTCGTGGATATTGCTCAAATCCAAGAAAAATTGAATGCACAGCTGCATCCCAGGAATTTGTCTAAGTTTGCTTTGCCAGGAAGATGTTGAATTCATGAGACCTCCAAGCACGAAGAAATCAGTTGCTTGACATTTCTCTCAAGGATAGAGCTTGTTCTCCAAGGGAAAATTTTCTTTTGGGATGTTCCCAAGCTAGGAGTGTTGGATGTAGAACCTGATGATTATAGCATTCCAGAAGTTAGAAATGAGGCCTTCACGAATTTCATACTTAGAATCCAATATCAAATAGAACTAGGTAATGTTCACTTGAAAGGTGTTTTGCTCCCCCGTTGGTGTTGGATTCACAACGCACCTCATCCAGAGTTCACTTGCACATCATGTGAGCAGGCCATCAACCATGCCAGATGTCACCTCGGATTACCAGAGTTACCATATGGATGCTTCAAGAATGAAGCATGGATTGAGTATGTAAAGCGAACATTTTTAGCACCAAATGAAGAATGTACCACAATGTCATCTAACAATAGAGAGAATAAGTCACAACAGGATAATGTGATCGAGCTTAGGGATCAAGTGGGTGAAGATATTCCAAACATCGTAATGCCAGAGGAGGCCGTTGGAGTAAAGATCAAGGAATTAATAGCATACATTCAAACGAGAGAGGCAATCCAGTATCAACATGTGGAATTGTGTGAAAATGAAGAACTACAAGTTGGAGAGGGCCCTCAAGTGGACGATGGGACAAAAGAAGGGAGCGGTTCCAGTGCACTTCAAGAAGGAATGGTCCTTGATGAAAAAGTTCAATCATGCATAAACAAGATGGAAGAAATGATAGGCGGCTTGAGGCAAGATGATATGTTTGATGATCAATGGGCTACCAGGATGGAGGCAAAATATGAAATATATTTTGCGTTAGCGTTGGACCCAATGCTCACAGTCATGGAAGAATTGCTTGATGAAATTGAAACAAATGGCACGCTACCTGATGAACAAGTAACTGTGACAGAGGCAAAGAATGGAGAACAATTCAGGTTGGGGCTTGATCCATTGTTGGGGATTCAAAAGGAGCCGGTGAATGAAATATTCCAATTTTCCAAATTCCCTTTTGAATCCAATCCCCGCCACACTCCACCCAGTTTGGAACGTGATGTTGATCTCCATGTTGCAAATGCAAGTGGTATGGTTCACCATCAACTTCAACCTCCTGATGAAGCAATGGATGACGAGCAAGAATTCATGTTTGCGAATGAAGACCACCAGGTTGTATCTTTCCCTCCTGTTGACTACAACGAATATCATTTTGATTATGGAGATTTAGGAAAGATAACTTGTTTATGGATTAATCATGGTCCGGGTGAGTCGCCCCAGTTACTAATCTTTCCCGAAGTTTTGCTTGAATTTCAGGTTCGTCCTTTGAAAGAATATTTTTCCGAGCTTAAGGATAAGTTTGCAAAATTTCGCACTATGACCATTGCTTTGTTGTTCCTACACATCCTGAGAAATCATGCTAGGAGTTGTATATACTTAGGTCTTTTGAATGATGTTCGCTTAAATTTTTGTTTTTGTTTAGAGTAGGTTTTCTTTCACGTTTTGCTTTGTTTTCTTTAGATTAGTTGGTGTGCTTTCTTAGTTTAGTTTGCTTGTCCGTTTTGTTTTTCTTTCAATAAAGGGGCTCCCATTTGTGAAGGGCGTTGTATCTTAAGAACTCTAGCGTCTGTGCCAAATTATGTTCAGTCCATTTCTTGGATATTATTTTATCAAGTACTTTTGAATCCAAGATTTGTTCTTTTTCAACTTCATTGTTTGGTTAAGGTTAGTACTTGATTGGAAAGGGAATCATCTATTGTATCTTGACACTGAATCTTGTAGTTATTATATCTTACACACTTAATGAGTTCTCTGAGTCACTATGGTTTCCTAGGTGAAGTCATGGTCAAGCTAAAAGAAAATAATCAAAGGTCTTACTTCAGTGCCACTATAATACTCAAGCCCATGTGAGCTTCATTGCTTACAAGCCAAAGTGTGGAAATATGTGAATATCAAAATGAGGGAAAAGAAAAAAAGAGAAAAAGGTCAAAACACTTGGCTCTGGGAGTGCGGACATCTCTACAGGTGTACACTCAATAACAAAAAAAAAAATCACCGAAAGTAGAGCAATCTCCGTGAGATTATAGAGATAACCTCGTCGGGGCTATGGACGCTCGTTGGTAGCGAGGCTCTATCCAAGGATGCTTTTGGAGTTAAGACAATTTACCCAAGAAAGCCATGATGGAACCAAAGAGACTTAGTGTTCTTATGAGATGGAAATAAACACATTTGCACACACTCGTAACTGAAGGATAAAAGGTCTTGATACAGTTTAGGATTCCTCTTTCCTTTTGAGTACTCCTCGTAGCCAATGGGTAAGTTAGAATTAATTTAAGATTCAGGGTTTAAGGAAAATTCTATTTTTTTGAAATGTTCAGGAACATTTATTTAGGTTGGCGCTAGATGTTGTGACCTATTTCACACATCGCCCCATTGCAAATGGGGACCCCCTTCTTTTTGCTTTTGGTTTCTTGCCTTGGCATCGCAATTGCTTATTATCTTTTTATTTACAATGAGGAGTTTGAGTTTTTGAGAGTCATCCTAGTCAAGTTGATATTTTGAACCCGTTTCTGTGCTTAGACGTCATGGAAATGCTTAGAAGGCCCGGTAGACGAGGAACGCCAATGCTTTCGGCCAATTCTGACACTTCCTATTTTTTAGGGATTTTGCTTTTTTGCTTTTTGCTTTTTGCTTTTTGGTGTTTTTAGGCCATTTTGGGGTTCTTATTTTTTAGGGATGCTTTTTTGCTTTTTCTATTTTTGGAAAGTTTCTATTTTTAGAAAGTTCCTATTTTGGGAAAAAGTTTCTATTTTCGGATCCCACAGAGCATGAAGTCAACATGCCTCCAGAAATCATGAAAATCAAGGTAAAATGGCAAAAGTTTGGAAAAATGGCTAAGTCTGAGAAATGCGCCCATGGGAAAAGAATGGCAGACAGAGCATGAAGTCCGCCCATGCCAAAGGTAGGCACTGGCAAGCCAAGGCTGAAGTCCGCCATGGCATGAGAGGCCTCCAAGTCCGCCATGGCATGAGAAGCATGAAGTCCGCCCTTGCCTCTGGCAAGCCAAAGGAAGGGAATGGTAGGCCAAGCTCAAAGTCCGCCCTAGCACAAGTCTTGGAGAAACTCGCCACTGGCAAGCCAGAGCATGAAGTCCGCCCTTTGCAGAGAGAGCCAAAAGTCCGCCATGTCAAAGAGCTTGCCAAGTCCGCCCCTGTCCAAGCAAGGTCAAAGTCCGCCCCAAAAGTCAATGGAAGCCAGCCTCCAAAGTTTGCCCAAGCCAAGAAGAGATGGAAAAGGGAAGGTGAAGCTGGCCCAGAGGAGAGAAGAGAGATTTGTCTAAGGCATTGGCCAAAAATACGCCAAGTATGGAAGATGGCCAAGCCATCATGAAGTCTGCCCTTCCTCAGCATGATAGAAATTTTCTAAGGCACGGAGAAAAATGTGATTGGCAAGACCAGGATGAAGTTTGCCATACGGAAGTAGAGGATGGCAGAGAATCATGGCAAGTCCGCCCTTGCCTTTGGCAAGCCAAAGGTAGGCACTGGCAAGACAAGCTCCAAGTCCGCCCTTGGCAGAGAGGACACAAAGTCCGCCCATGAGAGAAGTGGATGGAAAGACAAGCCTCCAAGTCCACCCATGTCAGAGAGATGTCCAAGTCCGCCCTTGGACAAAGCAAGGCTAAAGTGCGCCAATGTCAAGGAGAGGTTGAAGTCCGCCCAACTTTGGGAGAGGAAATTTTTCTAAGGCATGGATAAAAAAAAAAAATAGAGAGAGAGGGGATCAAGCTAGCATGAAATCCACTCCTCGGCATGACGGAATAAAATTCTTTGGCACGGAAGGAAGAGTGTATGGCAAGGAACAAACGAAGTCCGCCCAACTCAACATGAAATAAATTTCTAAGGCATGGACATAAATGCAAAATGGCAGAGAAACCTCCAAGTCCGTCCAACCCAGAAGGAGAGAGAAAATTTGAAAATTTTGACTAAGTCGGATGTTTGGTTAAGTATAAAGTACGCCACAGGAAAGGAAGTGTCTAAGCATTGGCAAAGTTCACCCAAAGCAATGGCAGGCACAAGGCAAAGTCCGCCTTCCAACAGGGAAGCATGTCCAAGCATTGGTGAAGTCCGCCATGAAGATGTCCAACCATAGGATCAAGTACTCTTAGAGGAAAATGCTTCTTGTCCAGCCAGCTTCAAAGTCCGCCTTGTCCAAGAGAAGATGAAGTCTGCCCGAGAGCAAGATGGGAATAGCATAAGGAGGACAAACTCCGCCTTAACAAATGAGTAAAATGGCGCAACAATTATGAAGTCCGCCAAGGAAAACTCATAAAATTGGCTAAGTGTGGAATTTTCCTACAATAAAAGTATCAAATTTTGACTAAGTGTCGGAAAGAAAACGGGAAAAATGAAGAGGAATAAAGAGGAAATAAATAAAATTCTTGCCCAAGGATGGAGTCTGCCCTACTTGACGCAAGCCAAACTCAGAATTGAAGACAAATCCACAGGCAAACTTCATTCGAGCATAGAGATGGCCAAAATCTTGGCTAAGTGTTGAATGGTCCACATGAAGGCATTACAGAATGAAGTTGAATAGCCAAAATTTGGCTAAGTATGGGAAATAATTATAGAGAAAGTTCCAATTTCCTCCATTTTGGCAAAAGCATAGGAGAGCTCTTCTCCAAATTCAAGGCACTTGAAGGAACTTCAAAGCAATCAGGAAGGAAAAGTTCAATAACTGCTCAAAGGGGAGACTTCGAGATTTTGATGCAAGTGAGAAGAAGAAATCAAAATCTTGAAGGAAATCCAAGATCAAAGCTAGGAAGGAACAAACACAAAGGACAAAGTTGTTGGCAAAGAAAGATATTCTAAGGCAAGTGCATGGAAAAAGAACAAGGAGACCAAGGAGGACATCCAACACGTTGAGGTGGTGCCTCGTCATCTTCCAACCAATCAAATTGTTCCAAGTCAACATGTCTAGGTTCAATGAACTCGACTTATCCATGGAGTTGGTTTATATTTAGCAAGAAGGACAAGTGTCCCAAAATGTAATTTTCTTATTGGTCGAGAGGTAGTTAATTGTGACAAGCCCTAATTAGGGTTTTATTTTGTAATCTCGACCATTGATTCGAAATCGATCTTGGCCATTGAATTGTAATTGGGGAGCCTATAAATTGAGCTCGCCCCTCATTTGTAAAGTGTGAAGTGAGTTGCATAAGATTGTTGCGACGAAACTATTTCCGTTTATAAAAGCTCTTGTGCATGATTTGCTAAGAACCACTTCTATTTTCAAGTAGTGTGCAAGGTTTTAATATTTCTCCTTCAACACTTAGATTAGAATTAGAGTAGAATTTTATTTGAATGTTTGTTAAATGAATGATAGATCTGATAGTGGTGATTGGTGAAATCTAGCTCATACTTTCTTTGGATAGATGATTTGTATCCAATGTGTAAAGTTAGCCCGAGCTCTTAAATTGTGGATGCTTAACTTCAGTCTTATTTTGGACATGAAAATCATAATCACACCCCTAGAAGATTGCACCCACTTTGCGTAGTTGTCCCAAGGAGGCGAAACAAAGTGTGGTTCCTTGTTTCACCCAATCATTGTCGTCTCTTGAATTCTTAGGATTAGATTAGCACTCCTAAACCCTTATCCTTTTTACAGTTTTTTTTGGAAATCCTAAAATTGAGAAAACCCAAAAAGAAAGAGCCTTCAATGTCAAAACCGTCTAAGTCCTTAGCTTGCAAATAAATTCTAACGTAAGTCCCCTTGTGATTACCAGCAAATCACAACGCCCATTGATCTTATCCACATGTCAAGACCTGACAAAAGAAACCTTGGAATCGCCATATGATCTTCTCGCAATCTTAGCATATGCGGTGATTTTTCAAGAGAGGATAGAGTGTCTTTGGGCATTTTATTCTGTGTTCGGTGGGTATTAAAACGCACACCAACAGGACCCTTTCCAAGTCAAAGAAAAACGTATAAAAATGACTGCCATGTCACTTCTTCTCAACCAAAGGGATGGAACCACATGATGTCCCAAACTCTAAACATTCAATCTCTTACAAGCATTAAAGACCCTCTTACAAAAGCAAAAAGGACCCATAGTCAATCTATATGAACTCACTTGGGTTCACCTTCCCAATGTAAGTTTGGGTTAAGTGCACTCCACTGACTAATATGAATTGGAAGGATTGAGTTGACTTGGGATGCTTGCACTCAATACCTCCAAGCACACTTCGTCCATGCACTTCTCAAGACTTCCAAAGGTAGGAGGTACCTTCTAAAACATTCCAAGTTGCTCCCAAAAGTACCTATCCTTGGGTACTCATACACAAGTGTTAAAGACCCTCTTACACAAGCAAAAAGGACCCATACTCAATCTATATGAACTCACTTGGGTTCACCTTCCCAATGTAAGGTGGGGTTAAGTGCACTCCACTGACTAATACAAATTGGAAGGGTTGAGTTGACTTGGGATGCTTGCACTCAATATCTCCAACACATTGCATCCATGCACTTCTCAAAACTTCCAAAGGTACAAGGTACCTTCTAAAACATTCTAAGTCGCTCCCAAAAGCACCTCTCCATGGGTACTTATACCTACGGCTCGAAAACAAATAAATTCAGTATTCAGTATGTATTTAAAATTCCCCAAATTCTCGAATCCGAGATCCACTAGAAAAAATGAAAATAAATACATGCTACATGATAAAATACATCCTCACCAACAAAATAACATAAATACAAGTGGTCAACACTTTAGGAATATAATACATGGTTAGAACAAGGGGTCTTAGCAACATTTGGCCAAGACTAGGAGGTATCATAGGTTAATACATGATCAATTATGTTGTAATGTCCCCTTTTTAATTCCTTTAGTTTTAAGCCCTAGCACACAAAATATAAACTTGCATAATTGATTATTAATAAGAATTCCTGATTTTTAACTTGTTGATTTAATAATTATTGTCCAAATTAAATTTATCAAATTGCTTTGGATACTCAGAAATCTGCCCAAACATATATCAGGTATTATTTATTGTAGTATTGTCAATTTTCGTCAAGTCTACATCAGTTTAATGCATGCCTTTGGTAAATGGTTTCTTAATTTGTTTGAATTAGGGGTTTTTGTTCACAAACTCAACAAGGAAAATAAAAGGGTTTTCATCCTTTAATTTCTGCCATGAAGGGTTATTCCCTCAAGTTAAATGAACTGCTGTTCCACGGGCCAAAGGAGTAATTATCAGATAAATAAAGATGTATTCTTTGTATGGTGCCTACTTCTTGTTAATGGATGATAGCTTCGGTCAGATATGAATGACAGTGATGCAAGTATCATTGTCATTCATAAGTGATCGAAATTATCATTCATGTTATGATATTTCTAAAGGAAACATTTAAAATCGAAATTATGAGCATTCATATAAATTCGATCATTCCCGTGATTTTATATTCTGCATTTATTTGAAATCGAAATCCTCTTAAGACATCCGCCATCATGTAGAAGGGTGTGTACGTGTTAATGTATACA